>BLKR01000044.1:0-430000 GCA_011170035.1 Teleogryllus occipitalis | reverse complement strand
GTTTCTTAAATCCATGTACTACCAATTTCCGGAGGATGCGTAACGAAAGAAGGGCTTTTTCAAGAGATGATCCCATCAGCTGATCATTTTCTGCTACCTAAAAATATGAACAAAAAAGAGAAATGAAATTATTTTGAATCTTCCTGAAAATATTGCAAACTACGACAAAACATCATTTAAATATTGTTACATACAAGTTGAAAAGAGACATTCTATATCAGTTCTCGAAAAACCATGTAAAGTTTGATAGAATGTTAAATAATGAAAACTGAGCAAACTGGGAAATTTGTATGTTGTAAATGAATAAGGATAATTTGATAGTCTGAACAAAACCAGTCTGCATTACAAACACCAGCAGGAAAATATTTTTTAGCAGTTTTTTTATTGTTGGTAATTTTTAGAAAATAGAGACGAAAATAAAAAATAAATTGTTTGATTTACCAAAACCCCGGTATTCATAACATTTTTATTTGTAAAATTCATAAGACAATTTCTATTTATTTAAAAGGTGTGTGAGGAATAATTAGTTTGGATAGAGGAGTTACTTAATAGGTTTACAACACATTAATTTGAATGACAGAACAACAGGTATAAAAAATTTCAATTATAATAGATGACCACATTTTTGTATTATATATTTATTTCATATAAACAGCTAAACCAATGCTTCTACATGGTTCAGAAATATGGATAATGAAGGAAGATAACAAGCAGAAAATACAGGCAACACAAATGACATTCCTAAGACACCTCTTAGGAGTCACAAGAAGAGACAGGTTGAGAAACTAGGATATCAGAAGAAAACTAAAAACCAAAGATCTAATAGAAGAGATTGACGAATCACAACAGAAATGGAATGAGCACATTTGCAGGATGGAGAGTAACAGACTACCAAAACTCATCTGGAAATATAAACCTATTGGAAACAGAGACATTGGAAGACCTTTAAAGAGATGGAAAAATCAGGAACACCTAGAAGATTAATCTACTAGGTCTACTGAACCAACACAAACAGGAACAGGATGACACCTAAATGTCTGCAGTTCATGATGATGATATTTATTTAATATGAACAAATTATAGTAACACTCAACAAGGTATGTGTAGAAAAAGAATTTTGTCAGATCATTCCCAAGAAGTACCTCTAAAAGCTCTCCCAGCATTGTCAAAACAACTGTCAAACAAACAACCATTAAAGAAAATCACAACATACCTGAGACAGGAAAGTTTGTACATGACTATTCCATAAATTCAGAACAAAACTAAAAACATTAGCTGTAAGGTCTTGAAACATTCTCCTATCACCAGCAAGACGTTTGGATGACAAGGTCTTAATAACATGATGCAACATGAGTAATGCACGATGCTGTACTAATGCTTCATCGCTTTTCACAGCTGACAATAATGTAGGCATTAAATCTGGCCATTCTCGGGGACAATCAAATCTGTAAAAATCAAATTTTGGGTAATACTATAAACAAGAAACCAAAAGTAAGTTTCCAACTGTTATGATCAACAATTACTACACTGACGAGATAACACTGAACTTTTCTTATATTCTTATTTTCAAATTGAGATGCTAGGCTCAATTGTATTTAAACATTTTAATTAATAATGCATTTAACATTATTGGTTAAAATATTTAAATACAATTAAGCCTAGCATCTCAATTTGAAAATAAGAATATAAAAAAAGTTCAGTGTTATCATTAACATAGAAGCTAATATTATTACTACTACAGTGACTGCTCAAATTATAAGTACCATTAACACAAATTTCTTGAACATACTTGAAAATTACAAGAATTATTCTGGGGAATCTTGTCTTTTCATTCTTTTGACATGGGCCAGTCTTGACCGCCTTCTATTTCTCTATTGCGTTTTTGACTTTAATTTATTTCTAGGATCTTCATTTATTAATAGAAATAAATTTGTTATACTTATATAAGTAATAACATGCCTCATACCTTCATTCATAATCTTGACATTTTTCTACTACCAAGATCCTTAATAATTTAATACCAAGATCCCTACCTTTATCAGTTAATAATTGACAAAATTAATTAAGAGATTTTTTATCTCTATTTTTATATTTATCAGTTATATGTTTGGAAATATTACATATTTGTACACTGTTTTGGGTATCCCTCCCTCCCTTGATGCACATTTTCACCTATGTTGAAGTGCTTCACATCTCAATGTCAAGATTGCAATGATATAAGATAAATAATAACTATACCAATAAAGCTTCAGGTAGACTCCAATCTCTTCACTCTAATGTTAATTTCTCACTTTAAATTAATTAAATAGTTTTGAAAATTATTAGTTTTCAGGGCATTTTAGAATTAAAATATGTAAAATCTTGCCTTCAAAATAATCTATTCACACCCTCCAAAGTTTCAAAATAAGCAGATTTTATCACTGGCTGAAGGGAAACAGTTTCCTAATTTGTCCGATAATTTGAATTTCCCTCTTGGAATTAGTTCTGTGTATTTTGAAATCAATGCTTCTGTGGATGTTAAATCATACAAAAATTCTAATTATATATTTTCTCTCTGAATGACCTTTGAGAAATTATTGTTTTATTTTGTGAGCTAACTTATTATTTTTTTGTAACTTTATCAATTCTTACCTGGCTACTTTTGAAATAAGAACTGCCAATTGTGTAGCTACTTGGTTCACTGGTTCACGGAAATTTGATACCAAACCTTGGCGAATTGTAACCTTCTCTGCTTCGTTTATGGCACTGTTAGGAGAATAGGACAAGCATTTGTACAAACTTTTAAACAACAGGAAATATATAATATCAGCAAAACTTACTGTGGAGCTGTTTTACGCCAGTAACGATCCACACCATTCTTGAAATACAGTACGGCTAGCCACCGAACATTAACATCAATGGAATGGTTTGAGAAGATGTTCTAAATACAACGTGAAACCAATAAGAATTAATTGCACATGTATTCTAAGAGCATAGCAAAACAATAAAGACATGACTGTTTGGGTGGAACCCATTACATTTTCTTTTCTTTCTTCTAAAATACCGAATATGTATATCTTAATTTCTCAGTTAATTTTTAATAAAAGATTCACAACCAGTACAGTTCATTGTTTCTAATAGCTTAATTCATAAAGATACAATAAAATTTCATTCAACTCAAGAATTCATTCAATAAAGAGAGTTCTATAAATCAACAAAAAATGTAATAAATTAAAGCATAATAAGATTTTAGTTGCTTTTTTAGAACATAGAACATTTCCATAAAAATCAGGTAAATGGGATTTTACTAAATATTCACATATTTATACACAGGAGAATGAACATTAAACAACATCGAGATCATTTCAGTACACAAATAAGTAAACTGGGATAAATAGAATGAGGTAATATAACTAAGTATTGATGCATCACATGCAAATATAGATCACATCAGCCTCTATAATAATGGCATCTAAATTCTTCAGGTTAATTACATAATTATTTATTTAATTAATCATTTTTACCAATAATATAGAGTAGAATCCAGGTTCAGTCTCCCATTCTCTCAAACGAGACTCAGCAGGCTTAAGAATTTCTGCATTCTGGTTGGCTGCATGTCGAAGTGTTTCAAGCACAACAGACTGTGCTGTTGTCATGTCCATTTTAATATTTAATCGAGCAATCAACAATGACTAGTCACGAGCACATCTAACCTACATCTCCCTCACATCAAACATTCTTGAATACGGAAAACTTCATCAGTCACTTCATTAACTCATTTATTCAGGTACATGAAGTTTACACTCTGAAAAATTGAAACTTTATCAGAATATTGTATCAAATTAGAAACTTAATGACTTATTTTTAAAAAAATTCAAAACATCCCGTAAACATAAAACATATTCGAAATATAAAAAAAAAAGTGTTTAAAAGTGACAAGAAACGCAATTACGTGTGCTATTTCCAAGATTAATTCATTACTTGTCACAAACAACCTTCTCATTTTTAATTAATGTTATATACATGTGTGGAGAAAAAAATACACCAACTTTAAATAGCAACGAAGAGACGTTCTGCACAAAAATTTGACCGACATTCCTAACATAACCTCAACATAACCGTAGCGGCTTGTACTGTCAACCTTATAGAAGATAGCAGTACTTCACTTTACAAGTAAGATAAATGACATCGAAAAGCTTTATGAATTATTTACGTGAAATAATGACAAAAAACATGTCATACTCATTATTAACAAGAAACGCACACACGTTACTCACACACTGAGAACACGACACACTCGTGAATGTAACACACTTCCTCCCATTTCTTTCATCAGCCAACTGACAGCAAACGAGATTTAATTTCCGATCATCACTGACATTTCGTATTTTGAACAGGAACAAAATATTAGACCTAAGCAATGCGGGCGGCGAATACTTGTTCCTGTGACTGCATGTTAGAAACCACAGTTTGCAATATTGCGTTCAATCGATTCGACAAGTAATTTGTAATTAAAATAACACTCTATTCCTCTTAAGTCTTTCTTCATATCAAACTAAGCTTCACACGTAAAAATGCAACGTGAAATTCGAGTTACTTGGATTTACCTCTTACGCATGTGATATTCCTTACTTCATTTGTTCACGAAGATGTGTATACCGGTATTCACACCCTTCGGGATTGTACTGCTGTTCTCTCGATTCTCTGTGATCTCGCTCTCGATGAAAAATGGCGGGGAAAATGTTTTACCCACTTGCGTCAACATACTTTAGAGATATTTATAATACAATTAAATGACTATTTTACGCTGCCCAGCGTTGGCTTATATGACACAAATCCTTTCGTTAAAAATCTAGCAGACGACTGCACCACATATATTGTTTATTTTTATACTATAACTCTAAACACAATAAACAAAATCATTGAACACGTATGAATTTTAAATGTTACGTTTGTTAAACATGTTTATTTGTTACATAAATAACTTTCTCGGATACATACGTACTCTATTCGTTATAGGGAGAAAGATATTCAACGCTGCGGTAAAAAACGGCGGGTTTTCGACAAATAAAACTCGTTTTTGGTAGCTTTTACAGAAAAAGTGGATAAACCTTGTTCCAATGCCTAGTAATTTACTTCCTCTAACACATTGTGTAGTCAGAATCAACGATTTATGGGTCCTTGATACAGAAAAATTGGTTGACGGTTCAGAGTTAACAGTGACAGTCTAAGCCAGCTTTATAAGTATATTTTATTCTATTCTTACAATAAATTTAAAGGAAAAAATTGGAACCGTTTTTGAAAGAAATTTCAAAATGTGCGGGGTCTTCATGTAAAGTATCCCCAAATTTTGAAGAAAATTTTTCAAAAACGCAGCTTCTCGAGTTGAGCCAGATCGACCGGAGAATCTCTCTCCTCTCCTCTCCTCTCCTCTCCTCTCCTCTCCTCTCCTCTCCTCTCCTCTCCTCCCCTCTCCTCTCCTCTCCCTCCTCTCCCTCCTCTCCCTCCTCTCTCCTCTTTCCTCTCTCCTCTCCTCTCGGCTCGGCTCCTCTGCAATTACACCAACTGCAAGCTATTTTTATGCGGATCCAGAAGCTCCATGTTTCTTCGATCTTTCTATTATGTTTATTAAATCATTACGCAAAGACGAATAAAGGAGACCAATAAACGAGAAGCGTTATGCTATTTGTGTGCCACTGGAGTGATTCCTCTCAATTTACCACGAATATTTTTGAACGTACAGGAATCAAACGTAGCGTAGTTTTTTTAATTTGATTTAACCAGATCAGTGCGATTACCGCTTTACAGGTGAGTATTTGTTTTAACGGTACTATAATAGAAAGTGGCTTGAAGTTACGAGTAACTGTACATTTGCACACTATCATAACCCTATTTTTCATCGAGGACATCCCCACTGTGTACCTCCGTGATGATTGTTGTTAATTTAGTGAAGAAAACAACATTGAGAGTGAGAGGCGAGACAAAAATTTCTCTAAGTTTGGGGGACGGAACCAATCTTTTGGGAGACGGAATTTAATTCTTGTAGGAGCAATGCTGTTTTTTCCGAGGATAAAGTGAGTGGTGCAATGGACAGTTTGGAGGTTGAAAAGAATTTGGATTACAGTAAGGAAATGTAATTTACAATGGGTTCTATGTCTAGTTCTCTATGAAGTTGTTTATTGGATATATACCACGGGGCATTGGTAACTGTACGAAGAATTTTATTCTGGAGGTTTGTAAGGGTTTTATGACGGAAGAAGCGGCACCTCCCCAAATTGGGGCTGCGTAAGTTATTGAGGGTCTTACGACTGATTTGTAAAGAAACAAAGAATTTTCAGTTTTTAGAGATGACTTTTTATTAGCCTTTCAACGTGGAGTGACGTTCTCCACACGCGGATGATTTCCGTCTGCGCAAATGAAACATTGCCTGGTACGCTCGGTACAGGTGCCGCTTTGTTTTAATCTTAGTCAAATTACGAAATATGTAAAATCTGCTTCAACAGACATTTATACAATGCATTAGGCTTTACTTAAGCGTAGGTAATCATTATGACGATCGATAAAGAGGAAATTCTATAGATATACAAATCAAAGATTCTATTCAGCTTGAAAATGGCGACCTGTAACAAGGAGGTTCTGGCTCTGTCACGTCTTGTGGAAGAAAATTTACAATTAGTTGGACAGCGAGGTGGACGATTATATCCTGTAATTAACGCTTGATTATCATGACTTCTAATTCTTCTGTAATAAATATTACGATTCTTGAAGTCTTGCCGAATGTAATAAACACTCCGAGAATTCGCGTAGAACATATCTACAAAGTACAATACCGATACAAAAATACTACTTTAGATGAACACATTGTTGAAAACCATGGCGCAGTATGCAACAATGTGTAGCAAACGATGTTCATCACGCGGAGCCCTGCGAAAAATCGTCCCGCAACAGCAAGCTAGGAGGCGGTAAAGCGCTCCCGCGCTGAAGGGTTACTAAGGGGATATAATTTGAATAGGGCTCCATAAATTGTATTCAGCCTGTGTATAATATGAGGTTTCCATGTAAGACGAGAATCCAAGAGGACACCTAGATATTTGATTGATTTATTTGAAGGGGCCCATGCAATCGGATAATTATTTACTTTTAAAATGGGAGGGATATTTGTTCTTCGCAAGGTAAACATTTTTGTTTCGCATTTTGATGTGTTTAGTTGTAATCCCCATTTTTGTCCATTTTGAAAACATATTCGTCTTGTTGTAAATTATTTATTGCTTCTGAGATTATGTTACTAGACGTGATGATTGCTGTATCGTCAGCATAAAGAGCCTTAGCGCAGTTTGATGTTGAGGAATATCTGCCGTAAAGAAATTAAGAGTATTGGAGATTGTGGGGACCCTTGAGGAACACCGGTTAGAATTGAGATAGGTAAGGATGGGGTATTGTCCATTTTTACTGTGAGGTATCTATTATCGAGAAAGCATTTTATAATTTGGAAAAGATTTTCTGGGAGACCTAGTTTACGTAATTTATATAATAATCCATTGTGCTAGATTTTATCAAATGCTTGTGCAAAGTATTAGAAGGCCGTTATACAGAATTGTTTACGTTGATAAGCTACAGCAATTTCTTCAACAATTCTTAATAATTGGTGGGTTGATGAGTGAAGAGGACGGAACCCAAATTGATGTAGTGGGATTGCATTTATTTTATCAAGGTATGCGTTTAATCTGAATAAGATACGCCTTTCGAAAATTTTTGCAAATGCTGGTAGTAGACTAATTGGTCTGTAACTTGATGGGAGTTTTGGAGATTTATTCGGTTTTAGAATGGGAATTTTTATTGAGTTTTTCCAGCATGAGGGAAAGAATCTGAGCCTTAGACAACTGTTGAAGATAGCAGTTAGATAAGCAAGGGCATGTGGTGGAAGGTATTTTAGAGCAAGATTAGGTATGGTGTCTATTCCGGGGGAAGATTTGTTTTTGAGTTTTTTGATTAATTGCTTTACGATGACTGGAGAGATATAATCTATAGGTAACGGTGCAGTAATACATGGTTCATTTAGGAATTTCTCTACAAATGTTTTCTCAGTGGGGGTGAATTTTGTGAGTACACAGACTTGAAGTGTGCAGAGAACGGGTTTGATTTTTCCAGGGTAGTATGCGCAATTTTTAATTTAGCGTAGTTTCTGTACAAAATGTTATCCAAAATGTTCTCTTTCAAACAAAATTATTACAAAAATGCTTTGTGTATACTGTGACATACCAATATGTGGGACATTGTATTGCGTGACATTTATTGTAAACAGAGTGAATGATAAGGATAGACATACGTAAATATGGCGGCCTAGCAACGGTAGATGAATTGTCGTCAAGATCAACAAACTTCATTGCTTTGAACCACGGGGCGCGGCTAGTTGATAAAGTAAACTGTTTGGGGATTGGCCGAGAAAGCAATGACAGTTTGGGGCGCGGCTAGTTGAATTTGTAAGTAATTTAGGGATTGGCTAGGCATGGAATGACAATGTATTTCGACGGAAGTGGGTCAAATTTTTTCTGACAAGAAACAGTAGAAAATATAGACCGAGTTTTGAAGGGCTGAAAGAGAGGAATATGGATTCATTCCGACTTATGCCGTGGTGCTGTGCGGATCGTGTGTAGATAATTGATGTTGGGAGTTTGGGAATTGTGAACGTCTACTTTGGAGCGTATGGTTGTCGGACTTTGAATATTGATGTAATGTGCGGGAATTGGAACTTGGAAATATTTCGAGTGCAGCAGCTAGAATTTAAACTGTGAACTTAGGTGAATTTGTCGGCAACAGGACTGGGAGTATTTGGAGCAGATAATAGTTTACTGAACTTTAATATTTTAAGCATACGCATAGAAAGAACTGAGAACTTTTAAAAGGAAAATTAATTAAGACTTATCAACTTATGCGGCGGTAAGGATCAGTGACTTGAGTATACTTGTGCCAGAACGGAAGAAAAGAAGATGGTATTTGGACCTGGAGCCATCGACACCGGGAAAAATTGAAACTGGTTCCACACGGCAACGGTGCGTTTAAGTAAATGTAAGTACTGTAAATGCAAAATTTGAAACTTTTTCACAGAAATTTTTTGAGCTTTCGAAAAATTTCATTGGAGGTCATTTGTAGCTTTTCCACTCACAAATGCAATAATATATACAAATCGTGGCATACTATTAAAGTTTTGAGTGATATTAAAAAAATGCATTTGTGTAATTTTTGAAAAAACAAAAGAATATAGTAAAATGACATGACATTTTATGTCATCTTAAACAGTGCAATTAGCACTATCCGTACGAAACGTTTAAAGAAAAAATAGGAGCCGTTTTAAGAAAATGTCATTTGAGCGTTTCTAAAAATTCGGAATTTTGAGCTCGTTTTCACAGAAATGTTTTGAGTTTTCGAGAAAATGTATATGACATTTAATGCACATGTACTCGTAAATGCAATAATGTGAACAAATCGCCACTAATGCAAATATGACCGACGTGAGAGACAAGTGAAAAAAAGTTAATTTTTGTAATTTTTGAAAAAAAGAAGAGAGCAATGTGACATATCTCATAGAGTACATGTATCACTATACCTAACAACAGTTTTTTTTATTAACACAATGAAAAATTTCAATCTATTTCAATTCGAAATAATAAGTAAATATGATAATTCAAAATAAAATGATCAAAGAAACAATAATTTGTAGAAAAGTCCCCCATTGGTACTTTCCAGGATCAATATACAAAGACTATAACAGAAAAGAGAAAAAAATTAGAATAATAATAACACAAAACGGAGAATTATTTTTGTTTTGTGTATGTCAATGTCAAATACTAAAGCGGTAAGGAAGTTGCAAAGAGGAGGTTCTAATGAGGCGAGATATTTCTTGGCTATTGTCTAAAAGGTTTAGGGCTAGATGATTTGGATGGGTTTCCAGGCGTTTATTGTAGTTTAGGCTAATTTCTTGTATCTTCTCTTGAATTGTTTGAATATTGAGGTCTCGATGGAGTGCTGCATTAGACACGTACCAAGGTGCTGATGAGATGACTCTTAAAATTTTTGACTGGAATCTTTGAAGAATTGATAAGTTTGTTCTGCTGGCTGTGCCCCAGATTTGGATTCCATATGTCCATACAGGAATTAGGATGGTTTTATAAATTAGCAATTTATTTTCCAGGGACAGCTTGGATCTGTAGCCAATAAGCCAGTAGTTTCCTTGTTTGCAGTTGAAGCTGTTGTTTCTTGGCTTGTATATGCTTTTTCCAGGTGAGACGTCTATCCAAGTGAAGACCTAGATATTTTACGCAATCGGTTTGCGGTATTGTTTTTCTGTTGAATTCTACTGGCGCGCACGTTTCTTTCCTGAGAGTAAATGTAATGTGAGCTGACTTGTTCTCATTTACTTTTATTCTCCACTTTTTAAATCATTCTTCGAGTGTGATGAGATGGTCTTGCAGGTTATCCGATGCTCTTCTAGGATCAGGGTCTGAAGCTAAAATGGCTATCATCAGCAAATGTCGCAATTATTGTGTTTTCTGTTTCAGGAATATCTGCTGTATATAACAGGCTCGAAGTTATCGAAGGCTTGCGTGACATCAAGAAAGGCAGCAGAACAGTATTGCTTGTTTTGGAAGTTGTTCTCTATGTATGATGTGATCCTGTTTATTTGTTCGATGGTGGAGTGCTGCTGGCGAAATCCAAACTGATGGTCGGAAACGATGTTACGGATGTGAGGTCGCAGTCTTGCTAGAAGTTTCTCAAATACCTTAGATAAAACTGGAAGTAGGCGTATAGGACGATATGATGACGCTTCGTGTAGGGATTTGCCTGGTTTAAGGAATAGCGGAATTTGAGCAACCTTCCATTGGGCGGGGTAATGTCCAGTGCAAATTATCCCACTGAAGAGTGCTGTGATTAGTGCAATCCCTTTGCGTTGTAGTTCTTTTATCAACTGTGCAGTGATGAGCTGCAAGGCAGGTCCTTCTGTATTACTTTACATAATTCTTTAGTTGTAATAAACTTTATAGGAAGGGCCATTTGTGCTGGTGAATCTAGATATTCTTCGATTTCCTCATCTCTCATATTCGTAGGCGGGAAGATCTGAAAAACGTTAGCGAAATGGTGTGTGAATACTTGAATTTTTTCTGTAGCACTTCTGGTCCATTTACTATTTTTGTCTCGAATTGGGGTTCAGGTTTGATTGGGTGCTTTAAGTATTGTGGCTTTAAATAGGGAGTAATCTGTAGCTTCTGTCGGGGAAAGGCTGGAGATGAAATTTTGAAACTTGTTATTTCTGAAGTTCTTTAGAAGCCTGCTGAGTTGTCTAGTGGCTCTATTATAGTTGGTTTTATCTCCTGGTAGTCTTGAAGTTTGCCATATCCTTCTTAACCTTCTTTTCTCAGTGACTTTGTTGATGACTTCCGCAGGCCACATCGTGCAATTTTTAACGGAAGTTCGTTGAGTTGTTGTATGCCATGCTGCAGTTTGTATGCTTTGCGTGACATACTCAGTTGCTTCATCAATGTCATCAGCAGATTTTAATGGCATTCGAATTTGGGCGTTGTGGGAGATCCAGTTTCGGTACACGTTCGAATTGGTATTTCTATTTACAAGTATGACGGGAGCGGGTCGTAGTAATATTGTATTACTAATAGTGACAATAACAGGAGTATGGTCAGATGATAGTTCATGGGATGCTTCTATGGAGTAGTAACCAGATGGTATACCTTTGGCGACAAAAAAATCTAGTAAGTCTGGAATTTTGTTTGGATCTGTAGGCCAATACGTTGGTTCTCCTGTAGAGATGGTTTCAAGCTGAAGTGATGTTACTGCTTTCTGGAGTTCTCGTCCTCTCGTAGTGATGAGCCTTGATCCCCACTGTGTATGCTTTGCATTTAAGTCTCCCCCTGCTATAAATCTTGAGCCTAAGTTGTTAAAGTAGGTTTCAAAGCGTGCTTTATTAATATTGAATCTTGGTGGACAATAGAGAGCGCTTACTGTAAGAGGCCCACGCCAGTCAGTGATTGTTATAGTAGTAGCTTGCAGATCGATGTCTTGAAACTCTTTTTCTTCATGATGTTTTATATTTTTTCTAACGAGGATAGCAGTGCCTCCGTGTACCGTCAGGGTGATTGGTATCATAAAGTATATAGTTTTTTAATTTGAAGTAATTCTTGACTGTAAAGTGTGTTTCTGATATTAGTATAATGTCAATTTTGTTCTGCGGAAGAAATATTTAGAGTTCTTGGCGATGTTGCACCAAGACGTTGGCATTCCATGCTGCAATTCGAAAAAAATTACACATTAGATAATTTAGTCACTAATGTTGATACTAGATTTAGGAGAGCATTTATTTGCTGGCTTTGTTGTAGCAGAACATTTTCAAATCTTTCAAATGAGTGCTGGATAATGCTCAGAATAGAGTGGTTCTCATCAAGATATTGAGGTTCTGAACGCTTTGACCGAGCAATATCGGCCCACGTTCTTTCGTTAGCTTGTGAACGTCTTTTGTTTACTTCATGATAAATATTTTCATTATCATGATTTTGTGCCTGCATTGTCATCTCTTTTTGAAAATTACTTCTTAAGCTTATTATAGCCTTTCTTTTTTAGTATTTCCTGGTATATTTTACAACCTTTATAGTTTGCAGGATGATTGCCTTCACACAGAGCACATGTTGCTTCACATTGCCTTTCTTTTTCACATTTGTCAGGAGCGTGTTCTCTTCCACACTTAACACACTGAAATGGGTACGCACAGTAGGTTCTGGTATGTTCGTATCTTTGACAATTTTTACATTGAACTATGTCTCGCCGCTTCATACGCGGTGGTTCAAATGCAACAACACAATTTAGCAGTCGGTTAATTTTAAATATTTCTTTCCTAACAAAAGTTGAAAGAAAATATTTGGAGCCTTTTTAAGAAAATATTGTTTTTGTTATTTTTTTCTTAAATTTCACAAATTGCACGCAATACTGCGCAAAAACTACTAGTATTTTCAAAGAAAATTCCATGACCTCAATGAAAGAACTAATTAAGAACAACGAATTTCATTTGAAGGAAAAAAACGCTATTTTTAATTTTGTAATAATAGAAAGTCGCTGAAAAATTCAAACTTTTGCAATTATCGAAAATTTAGTGTTAACAGTGAAAATCGGACCTATGTCATCCTTACTCGTATTTCACTAAATTCTTAAAAGAAATTTAAAGAAAAAGTTTGGAGCCATTCTAGAGAAAATTTTGAAAATGTCCCTGGTACTTCATGTAAAGTACTCCCAAAATGAATATTTTTCAAAATCGTAGAGCTTCTACTCAGGCTAGATCGGCAGGGGTTTCTTCAATTTGGGAAAAAATTCTACACATGGTTTAGGTGCTAGTGTTGTTCATACCCCAGACGTCGGTTTTACTGTCAATCGACTTCTCGATATCAAGGACCCACGAAACATGGATTCTGGCTGAACCACGTGTTAGATTTTTGTTTTCTAATTTTAGCAACTAGATTTATCTACTTTTTCGTAATCAGGGCGAGTTTTTCTGCCGAAAATTCGTAGTTCTTTCGCGCAGCAACACATAACTTTCTCTCTATCGCGTAAGCGGTAGCGAGAAAGTAAAAATCTGAACACAACGATTTATATTTCGAGAGGAACTTTTGAGATTTTTTTCAAGCCTTTTCCATGGTTCCCGGATAGTGAAAGTAATTATTTTTTTGAAAAACGTTTTTGCTTTTGAATTTGGCGCTGAGAAGAGTTTGAAGAAAGAATTTTGAGCTCATTTTAACAGAAAACTGTTGGGTTTTCGAGAAACTTTATATGACATTATTTAAAGTACGTGTACTCATAAATACAATAATGTGAACAAATTGCAGCTAATGTAAATATTAACGACGTGAGACAAGTCAAAATATTACAGTTTTGTAATTTTTGAAAAAAAAAACATCATAATAGAGCAATATGGCGCTTGTTATCTTATAGAGTGCATTTAGCACAATCCCTACCAAAAGTGTAAAGAAAAAAGTTTGTTGCGTTTCTGAGAAAATCTTGCTTTTGTAATTTTTAAAAAGAACTAATTATGGACAACAAATTTCATTTGAAGGAAACATCTCTATCTCCAATTTTGTAGTTGTAGGAAGACGCCAAAAAATTCTAATTTTTGCAATTTTCGAAAATTCAGAGTTAAAGTGAAATTCATGGACCGTGAAAATTGGACCTATTCTGTTGCAGATTAATTTATTATGTATTTTGTATACATTGTGACATCGTGATATGGTATTTGTTTGTATCGCAAAAACAAATGTATTAATTCTAAAGTAACTATGTACAAGGTTCTTCACTTGTTTTATTATATTTCTAACTGGAAGGCAGAATAAAATATCTATGTTGAATTTTTTTAAACATATGCTTTATTTGCAATTTGTTCTACAAGAACATTCGGCAAATACAAGTATATAAATTATTGACATGTAAAGAAACTACACAGTTCTGGTTCTTTCTAAATATTATTTTTAAACAGTTGTCCAACCAGAGAAAGCAAAAAACAACATCTTATTAGAATAGCATAACACAAACAAAAAACAACAATAACAACAACAAAAACATACATACATACATACAATAAACAAACATGGTGACAAAAGGAAAATAGTATAATATAAAATTGCAATTACTAAAAAAAAGTTATTATTTAAATGTCATCCAAATCAAGAGGATGTACTCTTTTTAATCTTCTTGTCATTGTGCTGTTGTGTAAGATGTCTTGCCTACCCCAAGGAGACGCCACTGGATAAGTGAGTACCAGAGCAACGCGCGGTCCATGTGATAAAAACATTTTAAAATATATGTTCAATGAAATTTTTAAATCTGATGACCCTTTATATTTTTTCATCTCAACACGTCGCAGGCAGATGGCGCCCGCGTAAGTATTAAGTAACATGGCCCCACCTCAGCAGAGAAGAACTGCTCGGCAAAAATGGCCTTTATAACGACTGCATCCACACTGCGGGGGCTAAAGGGGTTGCTATTTCGTAAATACCCGGTCGCCGTGTGTACAAACCTGCTCAACTCAACTGTTGGTTCAGATAGACTGAAACTGGTCCTGCCAACATCCTATCAACTCACCTGTTGGTTCAGATAGACCCAAACTGGCCCTGCCAACATCTACTCTACTTACCTGCTGCTCAGATTGGCCGAAAGTAGTCCTACCAACATCCTTTCTACTCGCCTGTCGGTTCTGCTAGTCCCAAATTGGTCATGCCGACGTCCACTCCAACGCTCTTGCCAATCTCCTGTTCGGACGCGTCACTGGTGTGAGCAGTGACAGCTTCTCAGAGAGGGAAGGGAAGAAAGTCCTCCTAATACATTTTCTTACTTTGAATGTAATTACCAAATACAATATTTTCGTTGATGTAAGAGGGAACGTGTACATAGTTTTTAGATCATAATTATCGGAAATTGTCTTTGAGTGTTTAAACTGCACGCTTTTTGGGCAAGTCGAAAACTTGAAGTCGCTTTGAGGAGGAATACTTAGCGTTTCTTCCTCTCGTGTAGTAATGGTTCATGTGACACAGGACTGCGCCGGCAAGAAGAGGGAACATTTTTTAATACAGATACACGGCTTTAGGAGAGAAGATCCTCCTGTAGAACGCCATCCATTTGTAGAGGTTTTGGCATTAAATAAACACTCGGCGCCTGCTAGGCGCCCACACGAGCATGAATCATGGGCCAGCACGTAAAGAGGCACGTTGCAATATTATCTCACATCCGTGGCAGCACGTTTGGCTTCGATTGACGGAAAAACCTCTGTCCGTCTCTGTCCGTCCATGTGTCGGTGAACAACGCTAGTCTATACCGTTTAGCCGATTTTCTCCAAAATTGATATTCCCCAAACGATCAAACTGATGTCATAGCCCTTTGAATTTGAAATCAATATTTTAGTTTTGTGAGGTACTTTATATGAAGCTCTTGAAACATTTTCAAAATTTTCAAAACAAATGGAACCAATTTTTGATTAAATTTTTGGACATTTAAGAGAATAGTGCAGATCTAATTTTCGTTGAAATGCCTGATTTGTTTCGAAAATTGCAAACATTACACATTTTTTCGTTTTATCTACAATTATTAAGATAATGCTTTTATCATAATGATATGTGTTCATCTTAAACAGCTCTTCAAATGATGTGTTCAATTTCTCGAAAATATGAGCATTTTTTGCATAATTTGGCTTCAAACATAGGCAATTTTTAAATTGTAAATATTTTTCACTTTCTCGTACTAACATAAGAAGATACTGTAATCGTGCGCCGGAAAACGGAGAATTTTCGACATAAAAACTATTATTGCTGGGTCCTGGTACCAAAAAGGTGGATAAATCCAGTAGCAAAATAAAGAAAAATAAATTCCTCTAACATATAGTGTAGCCAGAACCCATATGCACGTTGCTTTTGCGGCTGTATGGTTTTAAGTTTTCTGGAACCTTGGTATTATTGTTCAGATTCCTTATGTATTATTTTGTAAACATATGGCTTCATCGAAAGGCAATGCCAGAACTGCACCCTAGCAAATGGATCACTGACCGCGTGCGAACTTCCCTTCCTCTTCCTTAATGCAAGCACTTCAGGAGTCTACGAAAAATTAGCGCAATGCAACGATCAGCTAGGAAATGTGCAGGACGCGTCATGTCTACAACAAATCCTGACAGAACTATGCCTCCCCATCCTCTGATGAAACACGAACTTAACACATATATGCATTCCACTTGCATTTATTATTTATATTATTCACATAAATAAAAATAATAACAGTTTAGAGACAATAATTGCAAAAATAACCAATTTAACAAAAAAATGATAATAATACACTAATATCTCGAAAACTACACGTGATAGCAAAATTTTGATAGGAGGGATGGATTTCTCGTGTAAAAATACTATTGAATCATGCAAAATGTGTCTGTGGCAAAACCATTTTTGACTAATGTAATCAATCAATCCTGGTGTAATCGTGGTGGTCAATAGTGACCTGCATTCGAGCATTTTACTCGAGTACGCTAACTACACCAAAGAGTTCTCCTTTTGGCCGCTAGATGTCCCTGAGGTGCGGCGAACAGTGACTCGTTGGAGTGTCCGATACTCGGTCGAGTGTGCTGTATTCGAAACCTGCCCGAAGTGCTACTTGGCGTGTGAATTTGATTGTTTATTGGTAGGTTTATCGCTGTGCACTCGAGACCTGGACTAGGAGGCAGGTTCGTTTTGATGTATGGGATCGAATTATGTATTAGGAGTAGTACACCTCCGCCTGTAGTTGACAGTCTATCCTGTCTTTGTGTGCTGTATCCGGATATTTTAAAGCTGTCTTTAGGATTTAGATGCGTTTCAGTGATTGCGGCTATTTTTACATTGTTGGCTCTTAAGAAATAGAATAGTTCAGTTTTCTTGTTTGAGATTCCATTGACATTCCAATTCATGAGGACAAAGTTATTGTTGTGTTGGTGCATTACCAAAGTTATTGATCAACGCTGACGAAATTGAATTTTGAATATTACTGATTAAAGAGGGGATGATTGAATTTAGTAAGTTAATAATAAAGCTAGAGATGAAATTTACAATTGAATTGATGAGAGGGGAGTTGTAATTGTTTGAATTTGTAGTGTTGGGGGTGGGGGATCTACGTGTGTTTCCATTATTTTCTCGAGCAGAGGTATATCTATTGTTGGGATTAGGAGGGGCGGGGTTGAAGTGTGCAATATTTCCTGTGAGAGGGAGAGATGGAAAGCCTTGGTTTGAGAGTGTGGGAGGAGGATCATTGGTTTCGCTATTTTTTTTTGTTCTGGCTTGACGGCTTTTGGTTGCCGACTCTATTAAGTTCTTGTAGTAAGAACATTCTGGAGTACGTAGGTCGGCCCGATGAGCGCCCTTACACAGTTTGCATTTATGAGCATTTTCCTTATTCGGACAATTAACTGAATAATGACCTTCTGCACAGTAAATGCAAGCTAGCTCGTGATTACAATTATTTTTTGTGTGCCCAAAATCAAGGCAACGCAGGCATTGAATCGTGCCCTTAGTTTTGTTCCTTTTTTCCGGCTTTACGCACAGGTTAGAGATTTGTTTGGTTTGTAGAATAGATTCTATGTTCTGAGAGCCGCTGAATTCCGCGGCAATCACCGGTATTGCACAATTGTTTTTGTATAGTCTGGTGACACTTAACAGGGAGGGGTGTTGTGATTTGAGGTCTTGATATAGTTCCTCTTGGGTAATAGATATATGCACGTTCTTGAATATTACCGAGAATTTCTTGTTCCCCGGATCTTTGTATGAATGAAAGTTCCTTTTTGTTTTGATGAGGTATTTTATGGCTGTTCTAAAGTCTGAAACGGTTGTAAACTTAATTTTAAGTTTGTTGTCGTTGTAATCAGAGGTGAATTGTGGAGTTACGTTATTTTTTATTTCCCTATTAAACTCAGCTACATTAGAGACGAATTTCACATAAATTGGGGGGATTTTCACATTTTCCGAGGTTTCCGGGTGGTTAGCGTCGACAAACGAAAACCTATTGTCACGGTCCTCCAGATTTTCGAGGGGTCCGAATGGGTTGTCAACTGGTACTGAATATTGGTAATCAGCGTCTTTGGTGGGCTTTTTAAGAGGTTGTTCTGTTTGGTTACTGTCTGCATGACCTCTTTTACCGAAGTTTCCGTTTACAAACACAAATTCACTTTCACTGGGAGACACGTTCACTGCGCCATTGCATGGAGGTTGGTTACTAACCTGATGGGGGCCACCTGTGGCCAAGTCAAGGTATGAAACGTTTGTACCGACTATGCTGCCGCCGTGAAACTGCACGTTGAGATGGCTGTTATGATGTTGAAGTCCCATGCTGTCGATGCCGGGGAGTAGGTTTTGAAGTTGATGAGTGGAGTTTACCTCCATGGCGCTCTCTGGGTTGTAGAGAAGTGCCATTGATTCTGCTACGGCTTGGCCGAGGCCAAGGCCTGCCGAAGTGACTTCACTGTTTATGTTTTAGGTACTAACACTTGAAGAAAAGAATTATGACTAAATCACTATAGAAAGTACTGCACTAATTAAGAAGCACTGTTAGTACGTAACACACTGCCAGACTGGAAGACCGCGAGAGTAGAGAGTGAAAACACAGTTCGACACTGGCAGAATTTCCGTTAGCCGCGCTGCTCTGTCGCAAAGGTTACACGTCCAGTGTTATACTCGTCTCGTGCTCATGCTCTTGTCTACCTCACTCGGTCTGTGTTGGAGGTGTGGCTGCGCGCGTCCCCGCCGCGGCCTCTGCAGCGCCCGCACAGCACCCGCTCGCCCTCCCACGGCAGCGCCATCCCGCGCACCGCGCCACTCTTGTATCTTTCTACTACCAACATCTATTTGTGACCGCAGTGATCTTTTGATACGTTCGAAGATGCAGGAGTTCAGTTTTTAACTTTAAAATTGGTTTCGAAAAAAATATACTATGTAAACTACATTTGTATGTTATTGTAATATCTCATCTTGGTGCACTTTGTACAATAACCTCTATCGCTCAAAATGAAACACGTCTGATGGAAGTTTTATCGTCGATGTTTCAATGCGTTACGAGAACGGCTTCCAGTCACGCTAGTAAGGGTCACGCGAGTGTAAGTAAGAGTATGCGGGACTCGAATATTGTGTATTCGGGTACAGGATGTTCGAACGAGTACGAGCGGGTAATATCGCGAAGATGCAATGCTCTAGTGGACAATAAATAATATGGCATATTCTCCACTAATGCAATCAACTGTGATATTTAATTTCAGGTTGGGTTGGCACGGACAACGTCTTTAAAAGATAATAACTCATAATAATAAATGTAATTAAAATCTAACGAAGTGCAAATAGTTTCTTTTTGTGGCTGTTGCATATGACTATTTCTCATTTAAACCCTTGTTTTCTGTTAATTTGTACATCGAAGTAACTGTTCCCATCTGCTGAAAGCCCAAATATTCATATAATTTTTACATTCTGCTCTATGTAAAACAACGAAACATACAAGAATCCTTTCTGAAACGTGAATTGTTAAATCTCGTCACGGCTCCTTTAGAAGAAATTCTACACAGCATAGAAATTCTACATGTTTTCCACATATTGACACATACAAAAGCTGGCATGAATAAATGTAAATAACAAACATTGAATAAGATACATATTAAGTTTTCAATGTGATGGAATTGCGACGTTGAATTCTTGTTATTGATTTCAAAAGCCATTAAGTTATAATAGTACGAGGGCGTTGTCCGCTTGCTCACTACGTGAGGCGCTAGTGATGTGTTGTATTCTTGTAATGAAAGTCCAACATTAAACGTAACAATGCTTTTATTCACTCTCAGATTACATTATCTTCCTGCTCGAGGTTGAGCATAAAACAACCTCGACCGCTCTTGGCTCCGGCGTCCTGCTATGGCACCGGAGATGCGCGTGGCGGTAAGTCCCCTGTCACCTCCGCCCACACGCAGCCGGTTGTGGCGATCTCCGCGTCACCACTTCCACCTAGCCCGGCTCCCGGGCGCCCCCAGTGTTGCACGACTCCTCTGCTGTGCAGCGCGTGCTGGCTGCTGGCTAATGGGTTGCTGACGTTCTCCTTTTCTCTACTCTGTGACTAGCTTGCCCTGAGCTGGCGACCGCACCCCCTTAAGTAGGGGTGGTGAAGCCCAGGAAAGCCTCACCTCGAGGCTCCCCGTCTCGCTGGCTGCGCTCCGCGCCAGCGAGCTCGTCGGCGCGCGGTATCGCTGCGCGCGAGCGCCGGGTTCCAAACCTGGCCACAGCATGATGCCTCTCAGCAGGGCCCATTTTCAGCAAAGGGAAGGAGTACAGAGCTGTGGAACTATGCTAATAGAGTGTGCTACAGACATCGCATTACATAGACGAAGTATTGTTGAACTCGCTACAATTCCATCTAGTTTATATTATCCATTGCATTTCTTAACACATCCTGCTGTCATGTTTAAGCTTGCTATACCTTACTTCATTTAAGACAAAATATATATTCTCTCTGATATCCTACCTTTTAAACGTGACAAAGCGGCAATGCTGCAACCGCCATGTATGGCAGTTGAGGCAGTTGCACGCTGGTCTTCTCTTCTTTTTGTGTGGCGAGCAAGCTATGAGCATGTGCGGATCTGCGATTTTATGTTCCGTAGAAATGGCGCAATTCATATCATTTCAGACATTTATGGTGCACTGATTGACTATAGTTTATTTCATTGTGATGTCTCGCACAATTTCAGTTACATGTCACGTCACTAACAACAAAGTCTTGAGCAATATTCTCTGATGCTCGCATTATGCAACGCATGTATTGCCGACTTGCTAATTATTACATTTCCATGCCATTTACTTTCAACCTAACGACAATAAGTTCATTTTACTGTAATATATTGCATACGCAGTCACATGACGCTACCAGCTGAGGCAATTTCTAAAACTTGTGTCATTTTGTGTTAAATTGTGCTGGTGTTAATATTATTAATCGTACGATCTAATCTTCAACTGTAACATTTATGTTTATGTGTGTGTGTGTGTGTCGTCTCTCACGAGTGAAGTGCTGTGAAGTAGAGTGTCAGCTATGTTCATGTTGACTTCATCAGCTAACGTAGTTCCAGTTCCATGAAAATGGTTTTGCATAAGTCTCCAGGCGCATCATACGATCTTATCGCCGGCACTCGGTGCGGCCCAGCGCCAGCCCAGAAGCGTCATCTGGCTGCCTTCGCAGCCAACATTGTACAATGAATATTTTATGTATATTTTATTTCAGCTCATTAACTGCGGTACAACTAAATGATCGTTTTCTCTGATTAATCCAATTTAACTTCAAATGACATCATAATGGTAAATGCAACTCATTGTCTTTTCTCACCAGAGAAGATTTAATTTTGTAGTGATAAATTTTATTTTCTTACAATATATGTCATACTCAACTTGCTTTTAATGTTCCCATTAATGGTGAAATTTCCTGAACATTCAGTTTTTCCAAAGGATGGCCAGCCTTTAAATTGCCTGTAAATTTAAATTGCTTCGAGTAAAAAATGAGAAAGTTATCAAAGAAAATGCAAGTAATGCAGGCAAGTAATTTAGGAAGTGCAATAAATATTTGTTTCAACCATTGACCCATTGCTCTCACGCATTGCCCTAATAATTGTAATGCTGCTACGAAAACAGTCATACCATTTTAATTTTTAAGAATAGATTTCATTCAAGAAAAGAAATCAAGGGGGAAATTGGGGAGTTTTTCTTTCGAAAAATCGTCACTTTCCGCTTACAATGCTTTCAACAGAAGTTCGTAGCTGGCGAGAAAGTTAAAGTAGATAAACAAGACTTTGTAGAAAACTGCTTTAAATTGTATCTAAGTTTATTGTTCAAATAGAGAAAAAATGTCTTAATAATTTTTGTATAGTGTTTTTGAATTTGAATGTTTTTTTGTCTTTAATTTTGAAAATTTCAAAAGTACATTGCTTTTCAAATCCCTTGTATACCTTAACTTCGGAGCGAGTGATTTCTTATGTAATGCAATCTATTACAGAATATTACATTAAATTGTTCCATGAAATATTTTTGAAAAATATTAAAAGATTTTGCGAAATTATGATCTATATAGTGGCAAAGTTCAATTTCTTTCGAACCTGCTCTGCAAATTCAATATTGGAGCTAGATATTTCCTTTTTACGCAATCTGTTTCTCAATATTCGATATTTAAATAGAATTTAAAGGAGTTTGCTGTACGGAAAAATTCATCACATTGTAATATGAGAAGGAATGAACTTTTTGTACCACCACATTTTGTGAAGTGTCATCTGTAAGTGTTGTCTGTTTCTGATTGAAGAGCACGTACGTTCCATTTACTTAAAGAAGGAAAAGGATTAGCGCCAGAATGGAACCTTGCAGTAACCGTATTGAATTGGCATAATTCTAGACGATCAACATTGAAGGTTTCCCCTTTTACGTAGGGACGGCCTATTTTTATTGCATTCAACACTTCTTTATTCTTATCCATTATCTAAGGGTAGTTTTTCTCGTTCTTCTAGAACGTGGCTTTTATTAGTGGTGCTACTTCACCTCTATCGCTTTTTTAAGCGAGAGTCACTTTCATTAACATTTTTTTGTAGATCAGAGCAGTATATTTCTTTGTGATCTGAGGTCGTTTTTAATTGAATGACAAGTTCACCTACTCCTACTCATACATTTGAGAAGCTTTTACTTGGATTAACTTAACTTCAGTGTTATGTTCTATGACAGTATAATAAGTGAAAATAAATAGTGATGTGAAATTGTTACACAGTTTGGAAGGGCATGTGAAAAAAATTGCATTTTAAAGGTTAATGTTACAGGTCGATAGCATCGAAGGTTTAAAAGGGATTGTATTCAGTGTGATAAATAAGGATATATTCCTCCATTAATCATTTTCGTCATCTTACAACAGATTCTGAAGATTCTTGTGTAGTTGACTTCATTTTTCCTTTGCTGATCGCCATTCCAGATAAAATCATTGATTAATTAGCTTACGTTTCTGCACTTCCTCTTGCGCAAACACCGCTCGACGAACTTCGCACATTACAGCTGCACACAAGAATGAAAACAGAAATAAAGAGTAAATCATAATTACAATTAGACAGAAAATATTTTTTCTTAATCCATTAACTGCCACGATTGTCCAATAGCAATTTTGTGTACTACATGTTGTGGGGTAAGAAAAATGTATCAGTTATTGAAACACCTTATTACCAATACCAGAGCCAATACCTCTATTTTGTTCTCTTCTGGCTTAAGTACCTCGACATTGCGAAATTTTACTTTCTCGTATACGTACGTATATACGGAGAAAAATATACGTAGCGAAGAAAAAGTTCTGTATGGATGCGAAAAATCGATTTCGAGATTTGAACGGAAATACACGTTTTGGGGGTCTCCTGATACCGAAAAAGTGTTTTTTTTTTCAAAATACCCGGCCTATCGTCCGTCCGTTTATGTGTCTGTCTGTCGGGTTGTCGGTTTGTTCTTCCGTCTGTCGTATGTAAACAACACTAGCATCTAAACTATAAGAAGGATTTTTTCCAAATTGAATAAACCCCTGTCGAACTGGCCTGACTCGAAGTTCAGCGATTTCGAAAAACATTCATTAATTTTTGGGGTCAATTTACATGAATCTCCTGGGACATTTTCAGAATTTTCTCAAAAATTGCTCAAAATGTTTTCTTTATTTTGGGCAAGAATAGAGTAAAATACATTGGCTTAGGTCCTTTTCTCACTGTTAACACTAAATTTTCGAAAATTTCAAGTTTGAATTTTTTTCGGCTTGTTCCTACTATTACAAAATTAAATATAGATATTTTTCCTGCAAGTAAATTTTTTCTCCATAATTAGTTTTTCATTAACGTCACGAACATTTTTTGAAAATTTTAGAAGTTTTCGTGCAATATTAAACTAGTGCTAAAACAGCACGTACTTTCTCGCCCGTATTTTCACGGAAAATTACGCGAAAAGTACTCAAATTTTCGAAAAATTGTACATGATATTCTTATTTCAAAATCATCCTCATTTGAAAATCTATCTTTAAGGAAAATATTTCATTGTTAAAAAATTTCTATCTTTAATATTTTAGTTGTAGGAAGACTCCGAAAAAAATTTGAATTTTTGCTCTTTTTGAAAAATCTGGGTTTTTAACGAACATGAGACCTGCACCATTCTCTTAAACTCTCTTTACACTATCACAAAAAATGTGATAAAAAACGATGAAGCAATTTTTTTGAAAACTTGGAAAATGTCCCAGGGGATTTATATAACCACCAAAATTATAATATCGGTGTCAAATTCAAGAGGTCGCGACATCAGCCAAATCGATTGGGGAATATCAATTTTTGAGAAAATCGGCTGAACGGTTTAGCCGCTAGCGTTGTTCACAGACGGAAAACAAAACATTACAAAAAATGATGACTGAGATTTGTTAATTCGGAGATAAATGATATTACATAACCATTACTAAAAGCTAGAAAATAAGAGCACTAGTTCCCTACGTGACTACGACGCCCTTAGCAGTTCGGACGTCTTCGAACAGCAAACTTTCATTCATTCTTCTTCATACGTACGAGTAGCCAGGCTGCCCTCGGCAGTTTTGTTGTTTTCGACAAGCAGACTGTTTTTCAGTCATTACAATTATTCTTCATATATCCTCCTCGACGAAGTATTGCTACCTTCGGCAGTTCTTCGACCGGCAGACTTCCGCCGTGCATTCATGCATTCGTTTTCCAGGCAGACTTGGAAGCTGGCCACGTGAGCCACTGCCTTCCATTTGCTGCCGCTTGTGAGCACGTGTCCCGAACTGCGGTCCTGTTTCGGCGCTGCATGTGTGCCCTGCCATCGCTGGACCCTGTGGAAGCGTGCATTCTCACACCGATCCGGTTGTCCAACGCAGAATTCTACATTTCGCATCACCTGCATCGATAAGGTAAGGGTCACTTTCGCCCTTTGAGCAGTGGGACCTGTGCATTTACGTGTCAGAATCTGGACAGTGACGATTCACCTGATTAAGAGGCGCATTATGTAAAACGCCTTAATGTACGTTAATTTTCATTCAGTTGCCTTAAGGTCTTTGTGCAAATAATTCATTCAATAATTATCGACTTTCATTTATAACCTTTGTATTCATAGTGAAACAAATAAATATGTTCAATGTTTACTTATAATTTCAGTCAAAATCCGTTTCCACTCTTAACCAGCGCTATCCCTCTCCCCCTCCGAGCAGCTCATGGCCCGGCGCGGTGTATAATTTACTTTGCGCAGAGAAGGATCTGTTCTGTCCGCTCCCGTAACCCCTCCCTTCCACGGTTAATCGGCCCTCTCTCTGTACAACAGGTTCCCCCGCGAGGAGGTGGGGTCGCGATGACCAAGGTTGTCACGGCTTCTGGCGGAGAATCGTAGACGACCACCCGGACCCTGAGTCTCGCGGCGCCGCTCACGTCGTTAGCCTGAAGGTGCAGGCAGTGAGAAGGCGATGCTAAGCTCCAGGTGGCCGGTCAACCGGCCACCCACCAGTTGGGCCTATGGCGCGGCGACCTTGGAGCAGGATTGGGTGAAGGATGGTTTTCGGAGTACTCCGAATCTCACTTTAAAGTCAGGTTGCTTCGGTACCGGCGTTACCCACGTCGTGAGCTCGCGGTAAGTAATGGGAGACGGGATGGGGGCTCCGAGCCGCCCGGGCCTTAGTCCGGGTGGCCCCCAGTTGGGCTCTCGGATTCATCGTGGCAGTGGTCCGATACTCTGGGCAAAGAGGAGGGAACTTGTTCCCAGCGCATGTGAGAGGCGCATTGTCGAGACTCCGGTACAAGCCTGGATAGCTAGGAGCTCTGAGCTAGCAGGGCGGCCCCCAACCAGGCACTGTATGGGGAAGTTGCCGTGAGGGTAAACTGGGTTCCTGCTGGATCCGGCTGTCAGCCAGACGGCGTTAACGCGTCGGGGGGTCAGGATAAAAGCCCAAGAGGCCTAGGTGCCCACCCCGGGGACTTGTCCCCCTGACGAAGAAAATAAATGTGGAGGTGGTAAACCACACGGCGTTCTACTGTACAACAGGTTCAAATATAAATTTGAACTTTTGCAATTTTCTAATTTTCAGAGGTTTAAAGATAACACTGTTAAACAATGATTTTGTTACATAAACAATTTATGGTTTTTATGAAGTAGTTGCATCTGCTGATTCAAAAAATGGAGTCAGAAATGTTCCATCACTTACCATTTTTTTGTAATTTTGAAAATGTTTTTTCCTGTTCATTAACAATTGTGGTATATAAGATGCTGATTGGAAGGAGTATTTTTCATTTAAATTTTGGTTAATTATGTCAACAATGGACTTATAACGTTTTGTGATTGTTACTTTGAATTCACGAGTTACAACAATGTCAATGACATTCCACAACAAAATTATGATTTAAGGTGAAGTTTGCAGATACGTATCTTTCTTAAAAGAAAGAAGCCAATTATGTGCTTTCTTCCGTTGTCAATTGGCTTGTGATAGAAGTATGTAATACCATCCACTGCATTATAAAATGTAATGTAGAAGTGTATGGTGTATAAGAATCATGTCTCGATTCTGCGTTAATGATAAAAACAACTTCTGTTACATTCGACAGCTACGCGTGGTACCGACAGCATCGTCCGCTCTGCTCGCATGTGCGTTGTTAAGTACTACTCGCGCACCTTTTCTTGAACGATGACCTTGCTTCCCCCTCCCTGGAGCCAAAAACAGCTGAAGGCAAAAGATCGCAGCGAACACTGATGACAATATTCACAGCATTAGAACTTCGTTGGCGCGAAACAGAAGCTAGTCAAAGCTAGTTGCTTTCATAGTCGAGAACTTCTGTTCAGTTTTATTACCATTATCTAAAGAAATGTCTGAGGCAGGTCCAGGACCTTCAAAGAAGGCACCTAAAACTCCTATCTACTGTCCCTGCTGTTGCCTACCCAGAGCGATGACCTGGCCGCACACATAGCGGGTTTGACTTTCATCTACGAAAGGTTGGCATTACTGAAAATACTCCAGTGGCTGTCTTTGTAACTAATACCCCCACTCCGCCTGCATTTCGTCAATATATCGTTCAAGAAAAGTTGCGCGAGTGGTACTTATTTCTTCTGGTGACTATATAAGTTATATCAAGTACCATATTAAGTGACATCTCATAAAACTGTCTTCGTGTGCCTGCTGTCTTTGCGGGCAGCACTAGCCGAAACCATGACCACCGTAAACATCAACATCAACTTAACTTCAACTGCTCATAACGCACAAACGAAATCTTACGCTGGAGCTGCTACTACTGATGTCTTCCCGACCAAGGACAATCATCGAGGCGCATGAAGGGTTAACACTGAATGACTATGTGAGTAAACTAACTAACATTTATACAAGGAAGTTATATCCATTTTGTCATGTATCGCCAACAGGATATGTGTATTCTTAAGCTCCAAGAAACTTGCTGATTATATTACAGATAAACCCAAGTCTCTCACAATTAATGATATTGAAGTGTCAGACACTTAGTAAACACATCAGAGTTATAATATCCAATGTTTGCCCTGTGATCCTACATGAAAACATAAAAAAAGCTCTCAACCAACTTAATGTTCAAACATCATCCAACATCACTTTTATTAGTGCTGGTATCACTGATCCTAATTTGTCTCATATTTTGAGTTTTAGAAGGCAGGTGTTCGTTCTTTCTGACGAAGTTCATAAATTACCTCCATCTAAGTTAATCCAATATCAGAACACATCTTATAGATTATGTTTTTCTACTGATAGCATCACTTGCTTTAAATGTAGATATAAAGGTCATATTGGTAGTCAATGTCCAAACAAAGAGGACAGTTCTAGTCCTATTATAAATAATGACTCAGAAGGTAATGATAGCACCTCAAAAGAAAATTGCTACTTAGATGATTCAATTGTACAAACTTCTAACTTATCTAATATGGATTATGATAGCTTCCCTCCTTTGAACAAGATAAGCTGTTCATCAGATTCATCACCCTGCCCTAACTTTCCCTTGAACAAAGACACAAAACGATACAGATCAAATTCAGAAATTACCCATGCTCCCCCGTTCAACCGACCCCATCAGCATCCCTCCTCATAAAAGAAGCTTACCAACTCAATACTCTTCCTTATCTGAAACAACTCACTCTAATGCTATTAACATAAAGCAAGAAAACACCTTGAAACAACCAAAAAAGAAAAAGAAGAAAAACATAAACATTGTTGAATCAGACCAACAAGACAACAATCCTGGAAAAAGTAGGGAAAATATGCTCAGTCCAACAAAAGCTCACATTGACAACAATCCAAGTTCTTTTCCCTTAACATACAAACAATTTGAATTATTACTGGAAAATACTTTGGGGTCAGCTGATCCCATTGCTATGGTTAAAGATTATTCAAATGATATTCCAGCAATTGTTAATATGCTCAAGGAAACTTACAAGGTATTAATAGACAGAAGCCTCAAAGGTAGATTTACTAGACTTATTAAGAAGCTATTGAAACAGTTACTTGAATCAGACTTGACTGAGACTGAATCTAGTATGGACCGCAGATAATAATTTTTGTATAAAATCTATGTCAGATAGTAATCACTCATTAAATCTTTACCTATGAAATGGAACTAAAATTATGAAAATTGTTCAATGAAATCTTAATGGATATCACTGCCGCCTGGAAAATCTACAATTACTGTGCAACAATATTAATCCGGACATAATATGCCTGAAAAAAAAAATTTTAATTTAATTATTCAGCCAACTTCTGTAAAAAAATAGGCATTCTGGATTTAATTTAACCTTTAAATGTTATGTGTTTTCTGTCTTTATGTACATATATCAATTCGATTCCGTATCTCTGTAATATACCTTTGTAATAATATTTCTAAATACTGATGTATCCTTTAATTGTTGCTTTATCGAGTGTAATAATGTAAAAAGGTTCCAAAATGTATCCCTACATGTAAGATCATAATTGATGTGAAAGTACAATAAGCATTCTAATAATGATGTAACTAATGGAGCCGCTAATAACCTCTGTTGTTGATGCGACTTAAAATAAACGGAAAAAGGAAAAAAACTTCTGTTACGTGTGTGGTGAGCTGACTTTCAAAGCGCAGGAGCGAAAGTTTACTCCTCTCATAAGAAGAGCTTATTCATGTTATTTCTACAACAAAATAGACCAGAACAAGACATGGGCTCCGGAAATCTGTTGTGCCAAATGTGTAACACTGTTAACTGGCTCAATGAAAAGGTACCGTAATATGCCGGACAGCCAAGATCATCTACACCGTAATATGCCTTTTGCAGTCCCTATGATATGGCGCGAACCTAAGGATCATTATCAGACTGCTACTTCCGCTTGACAAATATATCTGGAATAAGTTCGATGTCCAGGTTCAATGTTAAATATCCGTCTTTAGATCCAACAATTTGATCGGTTCTTCATGGGTCAGGTCTTCCCATACTAACTCCACCAGGTGGCATAACAACGACTGAAGAATTTGCTGATGTTCAGGATGAATTACAGAATGATCCAGATTTTGCGGATCTTGGTTTAAGTAAACTCGCCTCAAGATTGAAAGGATGGAAGCTACTGTAGGCTGACGCCAATGTAAGTTTCTTTCTGCCAACGTCAAAAGGAATTTGAGCATTTGTTTTCTAAGGAGGAGGACCTAGTTTTCTACAATGATGTTGAAGTTCCAGTTACTGGGCGTTCATAGATTCCTCGAAAACAAGTTTGAAAGGTACTACATAATGGAAACGTATATCCATCCGTTCTTTTAGTCCTTGCATGTGAAGCAACTGTGTATGATCACAACTAGATCTTACTTCTGATGTATTTACCAAGTTTCAGCTCAAAGGATTTTAATCTGACTGAAAAGTTATGTTTGGCATATACATCCGAAATTCATACACACATACAGATATAAACATCGTAATTTTTGGCTAAAATTTGCATATATCTCCTCACCTCCTGCACCGATCTCAACAATCTTTGATATTGAACAAGTAGACCCTAATCCTGACATGTAAGGATGCAGCTCAAAATAACCTTCAAAATTAATTTTATGACTCAGTATCATATTGTTAAAGTGATTCCACTACTTAAAAAATACTAATACTTTAAAATTGACCAAAAAATGCAACATATTCTATTGCTCTGCTTTGAGGAACATAAAGAAATATTATTTTTTTACGATGGGACTGTGAATCTTGAACATTATAAATACACATTACCTATAGAAACAAACATATTATTGAAATTAAAATATTATAATGCATGTTCTTAGATATTTAAGTTCTTAGTTAATATATTTCATCATATTCTGTATTGCTGAGGCTGCAAAATAGCTTCAATAAATTGTTTGGGAGAGCCACAAAAGCACACAGTCCATGACGTGTGACCATCACTTCCTAGCTTGCCACAAGAAAAATTCTGAAAGGCAATTATTTGAGAACTATTGGTTTATCTCAGCGTGAAAATTGTTGATAATTGAAGAAAGTTGTCAATGTTTCCTTAGACGAACAGAAGATTGTTTTCTGTTATAATTCATGCGACATACAATTTCAGCTCACTGTCAGCTTTTACGCGCCCAAACACACGCTGCTACCACCTGACAAAAATCTAATTTCTTCAATGCCGCCAAATTGTGAATTACTACGACTTTACTGACGAGGCGATCTTTTGTGTAAACACTCGGATGAAAAATTCTCCAACAATTGCCTCTCGTTGCGTCATATGAATATACTCGTTGTATTTCACCGAAGTCCCGACAATGGGAGCGAGTTTGCGCGCAAATAACTCTCAGCTGAGGTCGTGATACCAACCCTGCATAATTGAGTTGATAATAATATTTATACATGCATCTCCAGCACCTGGCGCGATCTCGCGAGCGTCTATGCAAACACTTCAACATGTCAAAGCACGTTGTCCTTCCAAAGAGTTTCATACGAAAGACGTCTTGCTTTTCTTTCTTGAAGCCCGCCCGCGGTTTTTACAGAAAAAATAGTGTAAGTCCAACACGGGTCGTTGAAAATGGGTTTGCTCTTAATTAACGCCAAGGAATTGTTATAAATGATAGATTTCAAAGTACGGCGCCAAATTTGAATTAATTTTGGCCCCCCATATGCCAACATGTATAATCCATCAAATGAAAGAACTCATTTTGCAAAAGATTTATTTTCAACATGAAAATATACTCTAAAATAACGTAACCAGCAGTTCTAGGTTCAAAAAAATAATTGAGTTATGGAATTTATTAATAAAAAATGTCATTCAAAGGATCTTAAATGGAACATTCGCCTGTATATGCACAGATATATATTACAATATTCAATTTATAATGTTTCATTATGATTTCTGATGATTTGAAGCAGTAATTCAGCAAATGAAATATTTTGTAAGTTACAAAGTAAATTGTGTAATACATGAAGTGTCATGAACTATAAATGACTATTGAAGAAAATGTACATCCTCTTTGCCCTTAGACCCATACTGCTGTTTGATATAATTTTTTAGTTCCATAGTTTTGGCTTTCAGACCATAATTACACTAAATACTGACAAGAGGATAACTTAGAAAGAAATCGGCGGTTAATGGGTTCAAACAAGCTTTACTTCAGCGGTTCCAAAATACATTGCACAATTAATGGTAAACTTTTTTTACTCATACTATTAATATTATTTTTCTTTTCCGTGTAGGGAGATATTGAAACATACGACGTTTCAAGGTACATGTTTCTGCTTATCTTATGTGTACTAAAATAGTATTTATATTGTTTTTTATATTGCCGGAAGACTTACATAATTTAATTGTGTTTTTAATTTTGGATGTATTAATTGTTGCTAAATTTATGTATAAATTTATTGCATATTTATTGCCTTTTACCTTTCAATACAAAAATAATATTTTTAATATGAATAAAAATGTTTACTCTTGATTGTTTGAAAGAAACTGAAACCACTCAAGGAAATACAGTAAACTCTGTCTAAGCCGGAATCTGTCGAGACACAAAAAATCCGATTTGGAGAGGTTTCCGTTTTACGCAAGTTTGTTCATTTTATGTCACAAGTGATATTGACGTATCTATCCCCAAAATAATAGTAAAGTACATGATTTTATTATAATTTTCAAAATACAGTAGTATTTAGCGTATTTAAGGAATAAATCACCAACAAATGATTATTAAACACTCTTAATTGACAGCTTCTGAGTTGAAAAATACACACCTTTCGGCCTAGTGGCTGTATTCGGACAGCTTGCCGACACTATCAACGCACAATGCGTCACAACCCAATATGACTTCCTTAAACCCTCGCATGGCCTTGGGCAATGCGTATCGGGTCGAGGGGTCATGATTTGCATCGCGGGCAGGGGGACGCGTGAATGGAAGCCATGTCCGTACACCTTCCCACGCTCTGAAAGTCGGGAGGGAGGGAATTCCCCTACGGCCTACGCCTTGAGAGACAAGCGACCCCAAAGTCGAATTCTACGCTGACAGCTGAAGACCGTATCCTCCAATGTCCGGCAGCCTCGACTAAATCGCATGTCACAGGGATTTTACAAAACATCTCTGCCTGTGCATTAAATGCACAGGAATTCCGTTTTATAACGACTTTCCCCATGCAGGACACGAAAAACCGTTCCGTTCCCGCGTTGGAAAGGTTTCGATTTATGCTGTGTAAAATGCCATTTAACTTCACAGGCTAGAGAAAGTTTTCAGCTAAGGCAGGTTTCCGGCTTGTATCGGATCCGGTTTAGACAGAATTTACTGTATTACTTAATATAATCACTCACATTACATTATATTATAACAAGTTCTTAAATAAAAGAAAACTTACATGCTTTTTGTTGATCCTTTAGGCAAGTCTGGGGAAAAATAATTATTTGTACATCAATAACGTTATCAATATTGGGTGATCAATACAAAGATAAAATCTTGGAACATTATTACTTTACGTTTACTGTCTTACCAGTTCTAATGTTCTCCATAGGCATCGAAGGAAAACGTGGGCTGCTGGATTACATTGCAGTTTGTGTCCTTTTGATTCAAACGCAGTCACTGATTTGAGAGAGAGAAAAAAATAATAAATAATAAATAAATAAACTTATTTTTGCTCTGGTGCCTCGGCCCGCGTCGAACGTGGTATGGGGTGGATCTCTGCGCTGTAGCAACTCCATGTGGAGCTGTGTTGGAACCTAGACATAATGTTGCTGAGAGATTGTAAAATGTCCATAATTATTTAGAAAGCCCTACGGATGATAAAAAAATTTATGAAACATCGGAAACTAATTGTTTAAATGTTTCTACTCCAAATACTGTAAACTACATCTCTCATTACATCATGGTCGTGAATTCTACAATGAGAAACCTTTTAATGTAATTTCATTGCTGTAAACATAACCGACAGAAATAGTTTTGGTTTGCGAAATTTCTTGATAATTTTGTGCTACTGGGTTCATGATTTGGGAAGTACCTCATAGTGTAAACAACAAATATAGAAGTATTCAGACAACTGTAGAGTATCTCTAGAACCCAGGGTATACTCTGTTGTTTTATCAGACACCTCAGTCAGGAAAACTACTATTTCCTTTTAACTCTTGAAAACTAAGTCTGAGATCTCACACAGAAATTAAAAATATCTTAGTCATACACTTTGCTAATAATGAGTTCAAACTTATGAAAAATAAATTAATCTTTGTGCTATTCTCTCAGAATAAACAATACTACTTCTGGAGCATGTAAGGGGGCGGAAGATGATAACTGTTTGCCAAAGAACAGATAGTGGGAAATTTTGTGTAATGGTGACACACATGTGACATTTGCCCTTAATTGGTAGGCAATTCAACATGCATTAATGTTTGGGGGCTAAAGAAATTGCTTTGATTGGGCCAGAACGTGACCCGCCAAACGCCAATGCACATCTAGTTGCCTACCCATGCAGGGCAAATGACATGCTCTTTATTTTACCTTGCAAATCAAGTCTGGGAACACCCCCTCTTGTTTCGGAAATTTGACAACTCGTAAAATACCTTCGGCATCCCCTTTCACTTTTAGCGACCCCGGCTGCGTGCCCTCAGATTTCGGACTGGGAGAATGTGGCTAATTTTAATTGGAAAAAACATAAACCACTTATTCTCTTTGTTACTCTTCAACGACCTTCTCTCTTGGCAAATGGTAGTTTCTTTGAGCATTTAATCTAAAGTCAGTTTATGGTCTTTTAAGGAAAACTATTTTTTATTATTTTTATTCATTGTTTTCAATAATTATTAATTTACTATTTACTTATATTTTATTACCATATTTTGTATTAATGTTAATAATATTTTCTTATTTATTTTATTTGCAGGTCCCAAATAATATTAATATTTTATTATTTTTGTTATAAATAATGAAGAGCTTGGCGGTAATGCTTTCTGAGATATCTTCCTGATTTTTTCTCTGAGCCCGCTTTCATTAATAAATAATTATTATGTTGGTGTTATTAAATTAATAAATCAGCCATAATTTACTCCACATTACAGTATCGTTTCTTAAGCATACTGGACAGCATCGTCTAAAGAGACATTTTGTTTGCCCGGCCATATTTCCGCTCACTTCACCCCACCCAACCTGCGCAGCGCTGCGTAGGTTCCGGTGTACCAGTTCGCGTACCAGTTCGCGTACCAGAGTCGCAGTCAGTACCATCTAAACCCTTAAATGGAAGAAACACAGAAACAGGAAAGTTACTGCATCTTATGACCTGGCGTTAACCTCCTCCTCTGCTGTCTCGACAGGCCAGCCATGGTTGTTTTGCAAGGGAGACAAAGACACGCGATCTGGAAGTTGGGTTCCAGTGCGAAGATATTTTCACTTAAAAACTGTTGAAAATATCTTTAATCAAAATACAACTACAGGTGCTCCTAATGGCACAGACCATCTGGTTGTAAAGTTTTCTAATTTCCTTGGTATGGATTGGTATTGAACTTTCTTGCCCCTCTTTCTTGCCTGCTGCCATCTATCCGTTCAAAGACTGTCTCGTGTCTCAAGAGCGAAGCCACTCGCCTTTCACCAACGAGGTCCAGGTTCGATTCCCGAACAATCTTACGTGAAATTTGTTTCAACAAAACGAGTTTATCTGCTTTACAAGGGCTAGTTCAACCCCTGTGAAGTGTCCTAAAATCTACCCCTGAACTAATTCGTTCCCAATTCTGGCTGCTGGGTAGTGGCGCAGGAGCGCGCAAGAGAGGCACGGAGATGCTACCTGGCGGTCCTCTTGATGACTAACGGACTTACGGGCTATGCAATGGAGGATTACTCCCTAAGACACTGACTGCAACAAGTAACGGAGGATTACTGCAAGCGCTCAACGCCCAAAGGGGGTTAAGAGACGCGTAGCATCATGACAAGGCGCAACAAATTTTCAAAACAGTACATTTTTTTTGTTGCAATTTTCTCAACTTTTAGGTTTCCAAATAGAATCCACGGTTTCCAATTTCATTGTCGGACTCTAGTAACGAAAAAGTGCATAAAACAGTTGCTAAATTAAGAGAAAACTAGAGGTGCTACAGAATGGCACAAACGTTCTTGTAGTAAAGTTTTCTAATTTCCTTGGTGTGGACTGGTACTGTACAGTCTTGCCTCTCTTTCTTACCTGCTGCCATCTATCACCGTCCAGAGTACATTTTTTTTTCAAATTCTCTAAAATTATCGGTTTCCTAATAGTAGAACCGATATGTTATTTAAGAATATTAAACAAGAGTAAAACCCCTTCCTTTATGGAAATTTTCATTGAAAAATATGAAGCCGTTTTTGAGAAAATGGCCATTAAGCATTACAGTAAATGCGAAATTGGAAGCTCTTTTTCACAGAAATTGATTGAGTTTTCGAAAAACTTCATTCATAGTCATTAGAAGCACATTTACTCACAAATACAATAGTATTTACAAATTGCCGGAAATGTGCATATTAACAGCGTGAGAGATATTTAAAAAATTACATTTATGTAATTTTTGAAAAAACAACAACAACAACAACAACAAGAAAAGAATACACCAATATGAACTTTACGTCATATTAAAGAGAACAATTAGGTCTATTAGTTGGAAAAGTTGGAACAAAAAATTTGGAATCATTTTTGAGAAAATGGCATTTGAGCGTTTCTGAGTTGGCGGGGATTTTGAGTTCATTTTCACAGAAAATGTTGAGTATTCCAGAAATTTTATACGACATGATTTAAAGCACATGTACTTATTGTGATGTACCAAAATGACGAACCATTTTTATTATGTAAATGTCATTTTATATGATAGAATATAGGGATGTCAATAGACGATCGCGAGGGGATCGCGAGATGTCGCTATGTGACAAATAAACAAACGGCGTTAAGGATCATTTTCGTTAGATTGAAATGACAGAGCAAGGCGAAATAAACATTGTTTTGAGATACAGAAGAAAAATATATAAAATTCGGATGCTTCCCAGTTTTTAGAAGATCATGCATTCGCTCGAGCAACGCGGTGATGAGCAGGTCGGCTCCTGATATATGTTAGCATGTCAAGGAAAGACTGTAATTGACAGTTGTATAAAATTAATTATCGTTTCTTATATTAGGATAGAGCATTCTTGTAGGAAGAAAATACGTGTCTAGGCGTCCACCCGTGACGCAAGTGAGGGAAGTCACGGATTATAATTCGTCACGGGAGAATTTGGAACCAGATCACGGACATTAGGCGAGGACTTTATCCAGAAGCAAGATTCTGTTGCGACGCGAAGACGAATGAATAACAATGTTTTATAACTATTGTGCGAGTAATATACAGAAAACAGGTCATGACCAAAGATTAATTCATTTTTGATTATCAATATAATAAATTCTAATTTAAGTTGAAAGAAGGCTGATTATTATTGTTACGTCCAATCCAACATTTTATTAAGATTTTCAGATTCCTGGCCACTCCGTATGGATGGCAGATTGAATAATTGGTTGTAGAATAAGTAGCAACAATTATGAACTTCGAACCCCAATTAACTGAAGTAGCACAACATAATTTTGGAATGAGAGATATTTACATTACGTAGGAATCATTAGGTTTCGAGTGTAACCTTTTCCTGGCGCCGAAATCACATTTATCAGTAATAATTATGTTTCAAAATGTCGTTCCAAGTGGGGCTTTTTTATAGAAAGACGGGGCTTGTTTCAAATTGGCACCAGTCAACGTCGGGCATGTTTCATTATAAATACCATAATGTGAACAAATTTTCGGTAATGTAAATATTAACCACGTGAGAGACGAGTCAAACAATTACATTTTTGTAATTTTTTGAAACAACGAAGGAATAGAGCAATATGGTGTTTATGTCATCTGATAAGTATGTTTAGCACCATCCACACCAAAATTTTAAAGAAAAAAATTGAAGCCGTTTTTCAAAAGATCTTGTTTTTGTACTTTTTAAAATTTACAAATATTGCATGCAATATTGCACAAAAACTGCTCAAATTTTCGCAAAAATCTATACGTCCTTATTAAAATAACTGATTATGAGCAACATATTTCATTTGAAGAAAAAATCTCAATCTTTAATTTTGTAGTTGCCGAAAGACGCCGGAAATAATTTAAACATTTAAAATTTTCGAAAATTTAGAGTTAACCATGAAAATCGGACCTATGCAACCTTTATAAGTGTCTTTTACTCTATTCTTACAAGAAATTTAAAGAAAAAATTTCGAGCAGTTCTTGAGAAAATTTTGAAAATGTCAATAGCAGGAGGTCGGGAGCAATAAAAAACAAACAAAAAATGAACTTTACGTTATATTAAACAGTGCAATTAGCAATATCTGTTCGAAAAGTTTGAAGAAAAAGTTTGGAGCCATTTTTGAGGAAATGGCGTTTGAGCGTTTCTAAAAATGTGGAATTTTGAGTTAATTTTGACAGAAAACTGTAAGTTTTCGAAAAACTTTGTATGACATTATTTAAAATACATGTCTCGCAAATATAATAATGTGAAGGAATCGCTTCTGACGTAAATATTGCCGACATGAGAAACAAGTAAAAAAATTACATTTTTGTAATTTTTTGAAAAAAAAATTGAGCAATATGTCGTTTATGTCATTGAATACAGTTTGCTTGGCACTATCCCTACCAAAAATTGGAGCCGTTCTGGAGAAAATGTTGATATTGTAGTTTTTAAAAATTACAAATATTGCATGCAATATTGCGCGAAAACTGCTAAAATTTTCAAAAAAATCTATACGGCCTTCTTAAAATAACTGATTATGAGCAACAAATTTTATTTGAAGGAAAAATCTCTATATTTAATTTTGTAGTGGCAGGAAGACGCCGGAAATAATTCAAACTTTTAAAATTTTCAAACATTTAGTGTTAACCTTAAAAATCCAACCTACACCACCTTTATAAGGGTATTTCACTCCATTCGTACAAGAAATTTAAAGGAAAAAATTCGAGCAGTTCTTGAGAAAATTTAGAAAAATGTCCAGGGTTCATGTAAACTACCCTCAAATTTAAAAAAAATGTTTTTCGAAATCTCAGAGTTTCAACTAGAGCCAGATGGACAGGGGTTTATTCAATTTGAAAAAAATCCTACGTACGGTTTAGGCTCGAGTAGTGTTCACAGACGGACGGACGGATGTTTTGCTTTTATTTGTTTTTTCGGCATCAAGTACCCACAAAACAGGGATTCTGGATTCACGTGTTGGAGGATATTTTTCTAAATTTAGCAACTGGATTTATCTTCTTTTTTGTTGTCATGACCCGGCAGTGAATTTTTTATGCCGTTTTTTCGCGCAGCATTACATAACTTTCTCCATATTTCGTTTATTACGCCGTTTATACGTACGTATACGAGAAAGTAACAAGAGGTGCTACAGAATGACACAGACTTTCTCGTAATAATGTTTCCCAATTTCCTTGATGTGGACTGGCTTTACGGTGTGGTCCAATCCCCCTTGCGAGTTGCCATCTACCACCGCCAAAAGTTCATTTTTTTACCATTTTTTCAACGTTTCAGTTTCCTAATAGTACAACCGAAATTTTACTTTAATAATATTTTGGAAGAATAAATCCTCGCCCCAAATAGCAATTTTCGTTCAAAAATTCAGAACCGTTGTTATGAAAATGACGTTTAAGCATTGTGTTAATTTTGAAAGCGAAAGCGTTGTGATAATTTTGAAAGCATTTAAGCATCGCGAAATTTGAAGCTTTTTTTATGACAAATCTATTGAGTTTTCGAAAAAAACTTCATTTGAAGCATTCACTCACAATTACAATCATGAATACTAATTGATGCAAATCTGCATATTAACGGCGTGAGATGTATTTAAAAAAAATAATATTTTTGTGATTTTTGAAAAATTAATGCACTAAAATAAATATTACGTTATATTAAACATTGCAATTAACACTAACCGTTGGAAAAGTTTGAAGAAAAAATTGAAGCCATTTTTGAGAAAATGGCGTTAGTACGTTTCTAAAAATGCAGTTTTTGAGCTCGTTTTCACAGAAAACTTGAGTTTTCAAGAAACTTTATATAACATCATTTTAAGCGCATATACTCATAAATGCAATATTGTGATCAAATTGTCAGTAATGAAAATATTACTGCTGTGAGAAACAAATCAAAATAATTGCCGTTTTCAATTTTTGAAAAAAAAAGAACAATACAGCAATATGGCGTTTATGCAATTTTATGGGTAGATTTGGAAGTATTCCTACCAGAAATTTTAAGAAAAAATGTATAACCGTTTTCGAGAAAATCTTGTTTTTTTAATTTTTAAAAATTGCAAATATTGCACGCACTATTGCCCGAAAATTACTAGAAGTTTCAAAAAATGTGCATGGCCTTAATGAAAGAACTATTTATAGACAAAAAATTTAATTTGAAGGAAAATCACTAGCTTCATTTTTATAGTTGAAGAAAACGACGGAAAAAATTCGAACTTTTCCAATTTTCGAAAATTCAGTGTTAACCGAGAAAATTGGACCTATGCCACCTTTATAAGCGTATTTTCCTCTATTCTTACAATAAATTCAAAAACAATTTGATCCGTTCTTCACGAAATTTTAAAAATGTTCTGGGGCGTTCATGAAAAGTACCCCAATATTTTCAATAATGTTTTTCAAAATCTGAAAGCCTCAACTAGAGCCAGATACACAAGGGGTTCTTCAATTTGGAAAAGATCATAGGAACTTACTCGTTTAATCGTTAGTAGTGTTCACGGAAGGACGGACGGATGGACAGACAAACAGTCGACGGGCGTTTTGTTTTCAGTTGCATTGTCGGCATCAAGGACGTAAAAAACAGGAATTCTAGCTACATCATGTGTTAGAGGATTTTTTCCTTAATTTTGCAATTGGATTTATCACTTTTTCGTTGTCTGGGCCCAGTAATGAATTTTTTGTGCCGAAAATCCGGCTTTTATCGTGCAGCATTACATAACTCTCTCTATACTACGTATATTTTTCCGTATATACGTTCATATACGAGAAGGTAACTAGTGGTGCTACAGAATGACATAGACTTTCTCATAGCAATGTTTCCAAATTTCCTTGATGTGGATTGGCTTCTTGCCCCTTCCTCTTGCCAACTGTCATCTATCGTTGCCCAAATTACATTTTTTGGCATTTTCTCAACTTTTTGGTTTCTTAATAGTACAACTGAAATATTACTTTCAGAATATTTAAGAAGAGTATAACCTCGTCCTAAATATAACTTCTTATTGAAAAATTTGAAGTCGTTTTTAAGAAAATGGCGATTAAACGTTACTGTAAATGTGAAAATTGATGCTCATTTTCATAGGAATCTATTGAGATTTGGAAAAACTACGTGTAAAGTCATTTGAAGATCTTTCACTCAAAAACGCTATAATGTATACAAATGGATGGAAATAATTATATTAACGGCGTGAGACATATTTCGAAAAAATTACGTTTGTGAATTTTTTTAAAAACAAAACAATATGTTTGTTATTATCTATATTATTATTTAAAATTGCGAGTACTGCACGCAATATTGCTCGAAAACAACTAAAATTTAAAAAAAAAACTACATGATCTTAAAGAGAGACCTATTTATGGGAAATTAATTTTATTTGAAGGAAAAATCTCCAATTTTATAGTTGTAGAAGACGCCGAAAAAAGCAAAAATTTGCAATTTTCGAGAATTTGACAGACCGACGGACGGACGGACGGACGGACGGACGGACGGACGGACGTTTTTCTTCCAATTGGTTTTTCGGCACCAAGGACTCATAAAACAGGGATTGTGGCTAAACCACTCATTTCTCGTATACATACGTATTGTGACATACCAGACTGTCACACAATATTTTGATTAAATTCATCGTAAAAAGTGTAAATGTTGAGGGAATAGGCATGCAGGCAGGGCGTTCCTTAGCAACCAGGGAAGCGGAAGTAAATAAATATAGCGCGGCAAGTAACGGACAGAAGATTGTGATATAAGGGCATGCAGGATTGGTGGTAAACTGGTAATGGGGTATGACGTAGAAGGAAACTCGAGATTGTTTTGTAAAAACAAGAGACAATAATGTATGAAAGTTATCGAGGGTTGAACTTTGCAATATTAGAGAGAGGAGCTTTAGACCGTGTACCGTACACATCGTACTGCAGAGGTTATTGTAAATGATAGATGCGGGACTTGACGGAATTTTGCGGGAAATAATTGAGCAGTGAGGACTTATAAATATTTTGTGGACGTAATTCTATTTGGGACATTTGAATAATTGTGGCACCGGGAGTGCGCAAATCGTACTTGAAGAAAATACGGACGTGAGAGCAGGGAAGAGAGGCTCGAGACATATCTTGTAATTTAAGGGATGAACTTTATATTTTATCGCGTTAAAAGTTGGAGGAATTAATTAGAAGAAATAGACTTTCGTGTATCGTGGATTAAGTAAAACATGACAGCCTTGGAGTTAGTGCCCATCCGTGGCAAAGAATAGGTAAGTGAAACAATTAATAAGTTGAGGAGGACATCGACCCGGCAGCGGTGAGTTGAGGAGAACAAGATACAAGAGAGAAGATTGGTCGGAGCGGTGGATTCTTCCTGGCCTCATCGTCAAAGAGCGCATGGATATCTAAAATAGTAAGAATAATAGCGCTATAGACAATTTTTACGATCGGTCATGACCAAGGTGACATTTCATGTTAAAAAGAATTAATCAATAAATAAACTTATAACGTTCCCATTCTGAAAAAGAAAAGCTGATTATCATTTCTTTGGCATCTTGTGCAATCCACAGTTTAATAATTTCTTTCCATAAACAAATTTCAGATTCCTCGCTTCTTCCGTATGGAGAGCGGATCGAATGTTCGGTTGCTAGGAAGAAAGTAAGTACCGGCGACGTTTATTATCGTAAGAACCCAACCGGCAGAGCTACTAGGATAATTATTTCCCTTTAGATGTGTTTGCGGGAAATTTAAAATCGCAACTCTTTCCTGGCGACAAAAAAAAATATATAAATTCGGAAACCGGTTGCAGAAATAATTTGACAAAAACAGAGCGTTTCAGTATATACGGAGTAATATACGTAGTAGAGAGAAAGTTCTGTAATGCTACGCAAAAAAACGGCGGATTTTCGGCGAAAAAATCCCTTGTCGGGTTCTGGTGGAGAAAAACTGCATATAACCAGTCGCTGAATTAAGAAAAAAAATTCTCCAAAACGTGGTGTAGCCAGAATCCATGTTTTCTGAGTCCTTGATGCCGAAAAACCCATTAGAAGCAAAACGTCCGTCCGTCTCTCTGTCCGTCCGTCTGTCTGTCCGTCCGTCCGTCTGTGAACACTCCTAGCGCCTAAACCATTCGTTCGATCTTCTCCAAATCGAAAAATCCTCTTTCTATCTGGCTCTAATTGAAGCTTTGAAATTTTAAAAAACATTCCTTAAAATTTGGGAGTACTTTACATGAAGCCCCTAGCACATTTTCAAAATTTTCTCAAAAACGGCTCCAAATTTTTTCTTTCATTTTTATGGAAGATAAGACCGAAATATACTTATAAAGGTGGTGTAGGTTAGAATTTCAAGGTTTATTTATTTATGTAGTCAAAAACAATCAAAGACGAATGGGGGTATGTGACGTATGGGGGAGAAAATCATCTGCGCACGCTTTCTTTAGTTTCGGAATCCCTTCCCAACAATTTAATAGTTGAAATATGAAAAAATTATAGGAATAAATAATTAATAATAATAATAATAATAATAATAATAATAATAATAATAGTAATAATAACAAATTTAAAAAAGCGAGAGATTAACATTTCAAAAACCAGATATTTTCGTTTCCGAATTATAGAAAACTTACTTGTAACGGCAAACGAACGAACAGATTTGATTTTTATGTATTGCTAACAAAATAGAAACTCACCCTAAGCTCTACTACCACTTCAAGCAAAAGCAAAGCTCAACAAAACGTGCGCATAATGAAGTTACATTTACGTCCAGAAGCAAATCAAGGTGCCATCTCAGCATTTGCTCAGTGGATCAGGGAAACTGGACAAAAACCCGATCGAGATGACAAAAACCCGATCCATTGACCCGGAAGCTGAAGTACATTACTTGTTACAGGCACTTAGGTCTTTTTAAAAAATTATATAATTCAAATGTAAACTAATTCATTATACTATATGATGGTTTTGTTTAAGTAAACATAATTTTTCTTTTAGACGATCAGTATAGTCTCTAATTCTATAGAAACAGTTTTGCAGCGGAAAAGATTTTACTTTAACTTAAATTTGTGTACCAATTTTAATTCTTTAATTTCATCTAGCAATGCGTTGTAAAGTAACGTACATGTATTGTATGTGAATTTTGTGTAGTGAGGTGTTGATACTGACTCTTGATGAACATGATTTCTACGTCGAGTGTTATTACTATAAATATCAGTATTACATGAAAATATGTTCCCACCGTTAAGTAAATCAGTTTTGACAAATACTACAGATTCGTAAATAAATGGGCAAAACAATGGTAAGATTCCAATATCAATGAAAAGAGGATTGCAGGGATCAAGTGGATGGCATTTTTTCATTATTCGGATTATTTACTTTTGCAGTCTAAATGTCTGGGCACTAAAGGATTAGCTTCCCCAGAATATTATGCCATATCTCAGGCGGGAATGTACATTTGCAAAATACACGCAACGAGCTGCATGAAGGCTGACAGAATTAGAAAGAATTCTGAATGCATAACATAATGAGCTTAATTTAGTGTTTAATCCCGTTATATGTAGAATCCATTTGAGGTTTGATTGAATTGAGAGACCTAGAAATTTTGTTACCTTAATATCAGCTAATTGCATATTATTCATTTTCAATGGAGTATACGATTGCCGATTTGAAACGCGAAATTGCATTGAGACAGTTTTTCCTTCGTTAACTATTAATTTGTTATTAAAACACAATTTGAAACTTCTGAAATTGTACTATTTATTGTTTCTTTTTTGCAAAGAACATTCGTGTCATTAGCAAACAGAATTATTCTTCCATTTTTAATAGATGAGGGCATATCGTTTACGTACATCAGAAAGAGGAGAAGGGGTCCTAAGATTGAACCTTGTGGGACCCCATGTTCAATTGGCAAAGAATTGGAAAGAGAAGTAAATAATGTCCTTTCGTGCCAGTACGGTATTTCTACTCTTTGAGATCGAAGTTTAAAGTACGAGATTATCCAATCTAGGGCAATACCCCGAATTCCATAAGAAGGTAATTTTGAGAGCAAGATGTTATGGTTAATAACGTCAGAAGCTTTAGAAAGATCTAAAAATATCCCAATGGGTTATTCATTTTGGTCCATTGATGAAGCAACATCTTTAAGGAAAGAAAAAAATGGCAGTTTCCGTAGATTTTACTAACCTACTATTTTTGTCTAAAACCGTGTTGTGGGTCTGAAAATGCTTCGTTTTTCCTGAGAAAAGTTTCCATTCGCGTACAGAAAATCCTCTCCAATATTTTTGAGAAAACTGACAAAAAAGAAATTGGCCGGTAATTTTGAATTTCATTTTTGTTCCCGTTTTTTAAAAAGTTAACTCGGAATTTTCGAAAATTACAAAACTGAATATTTTCGGCATCTTTCTACAACTACAAAATCGAAGACATGGATTTTTCCTTCATATGAAATTTTTTGTGCACAAATAGTTCCTTCAATTAGGTCAATTAGGACTTTTTTGGAAATTTTTGTAGTTTTCGTGCAATAGTGCGTGCAATATTTTTAATTAAAAAAATAACAAATACAAGATTTTCTCAAAACGGCTCCACATTTTTCTTTAACGTTTTGGTAAGGTTAGAGCCAAACGAACCCTATGCCGTAACATAAACGCCATATTGCGTTATTCTTTTGTTTTTTCAAAACTTTCCAAAATGAAAATTTTTGACTTGTCTCTCAAGTCTGTAAAACTTCCTTTAAAGGTGATTTCTTCTCATTATTATATTTATGAGCTCATTTGTTTTAAATGGTCAAATAAAGTTTCTCAAAAACTAAACAGTTTTCTGTAAAAATGAGCACAAAATTCGGCATTTTCAGAAACGCTCAAACGCCATATTCTAAAAAATGGCTTCTAATTTTTTATTCAATTTTTTCCAATAGATAGTGCTAATTGCATTGTTTGTAATGACGTAAAGTTCGTTTTGGTATATTCATATGTTTCTTCGAAAATTACAAGAATGAAATTTTCTTGAAATACCTCTCACGCCGTTAACGTGGACATTTCCATCGATTTGTATGCATTATTACATTTTTGAGTGGAAACGCTTCAAATGACTTTAAATGAAGTTTTTCGAAAAGTCAATAAATTCCTTTACACTTTACACTTTAACACTTTACACTTAACACTTTAATTTCTCATTTGTAATAAAGCTTAATCGCCATTTTCTCAAAAACGATTACGAATGTTTCAATGAAAACTTCTATTTAGGAGTTTTTACTCTTCTTTAATATTCTTGAAGCAATGATTCTTTTATACTACTAGGAAAGCAAAAGTTGAAAAATTGTCCAAAAAAATTATTTTGGGTGAAGACAGATGGCAGTTGGCCAGAGAATGGAGCAAGACCTTACAGCCAAACCACATCAAGAAAATTTAAAAAATGTTGTACGAGAAAATCTGCGTCATTCTGTAGCACCTTTAGTTACTTTCTCGTATACCCATACGTATTTACGGGAGTAATATACGTAGTATAGAGAACGTTATATAATGCTGCGCGAAAAAAGGCAGATTTTCGGCGGAAAAAAATTCATTGCCGCGTTCTGGTGGCGAAAAAGTGCAAAAAACCAGTTGGTCAATTAAGAATAAAATATCCTCTAACACGTGGTGTAGCCAGAATCCCTGTTTTGTGGGTCTTTCATGCAGAAAAAACCAATTGGAAGCAAAAAGGCCGTCCGTCTGTCTATGAACACTACTAGCACTTAAACCACACGTACGATCTTTTCCAAATTGATGAATCCTCAGTCGATCTGACTCTAGTTGAAGCTTTGAAATTTTGAGAAACATTCTTTAAAAATTTGGTGTACTTTACATGAAGCCCCTAGCACATTTTCAAAATTTTCTCAAAAACGACTCCAATTTTTTTCTTTAAATTTCTTGTAAGAATAGAGACATTTATAAAGGTGTCATAGGTCCAAATTTCACCGTTAACTCTAAACTTTCGAAAATTGCATAAGTTTGAATTTTTCGGCCACTTCCTACAACTACAAAATTGAAGACAGAGATTTTCCTTCAAATGGAATTTGTTGTACGTAAATAGTTTTTTTCAATAAGGTCAGGTACATTGTTTCCGAAATTTATGTAGTTTTCGTGCAATAAGTATATTAAAGAACAGAAAACCTCGTCCTAAATGGAAATTTTCATCGACAATTTTAAAGCTGTTTTTAAGAAAATAACGATTATGCAATACTGTAAATGCCAAATTTGAAGCTCTTTTTAACAGGAATCTATTGAGTTTTCGAAAAACTTCATTTAAAGCCCTCTGAAGCACTTCCATTCACAAATTTAGTAATGTATACAAATCGATGGAAGTGTGCATATTAACGGCCTGAGAGATATTTAAAAAAATTACATTTGTGTAATTTTTGAAAAAACGAAAGAATATATGAAAATTAACGTCACGTCATATTAAACAGTGAAATTAGTAATATCCGTGGGAAAAATGTGATGAAAAAATTTGGAGCCATTTTTGAGAAAATGGCATTTGAGCGTTTCTGAAAATTCAGAATTTAGAGCTTATTTTTACAAAAAAATATTGAGTGTACAAGAAACTTTATTTGACATTGTTTAAAGCACGTGTACTCATAAATCTAACAATGTGAAGAAATTACCTTTAATGTAAATATTACCGACGTGAGAGACAAGTCAATAAAATTATTTTAATCTTTGAAACAACAAAGGAATAGATAAATATATCGTTTATGTCATCAGATAGGGTTGGTTGGGCCCTAACCCTAACAAAAATTTAAAGAGAAAATTGGGAGCCGTTTTTGAGAAAAAACATGTTTTTGTAATTTTTAAAATTGCAAATATTGCCCGCTCTATTGCACAAAAACAACTAAAATTTTCGAAAACGTGTACACGACCCAAAGAACTGTTAATGAGCAACAAATTTCATTCGAAGGAAAAATCCGTGACCTCAAATTATTAGTTTTAGAAAGACGCCGAAAAAAATTCAAATTTTTGCAAATTTCGAAAATTCAATTAACTGTGAAAATTGGACCTACACCACTTTTGTAAGTGTAATTTACTCTATTCTTACAAGAAATTTAAGGAAAAAATTTGGAACCATGAGAAAATTTTGAAAATGTCCGGGTGCCCTGATGTAAAGTACCCCCAAATTTAAAAAAATGATTTCCAAAATTTAAAAAACTTCAACTAGAGCCACATCGACAGGGGGTTCTTCAATTTGGAAAACATCTTATGTGTAGTTTAGGCGCTAGCAGTGTTCACAGACGCACGGATAGACGGACACTCGGAAGTCCGATAGACCGCCGTTTTGTCGCGTAGCATTACATAACTTTCTCTATACTACGTATATTATTCCGTATATCCGTACGTATACGAGGAGGTAAAAATTTGGAGCCGTTTTTGAGAAAATTTTCAAAATGTTCGAGGGGCTTCATGTAAAGTACCCCCCAATTTGATAGAATGTTTTTCGAAATTTTAAAGGTTGAACTAGAGCCACGTGTTCAGGGGTTTCTTCATTTTGGAAAAGATCGTACGTGTGGTTTAGACGATAGGTTTGTGCACATACCACAGACAGACAAACGGAAGGACGTGTTGAAAAAAATAATTTTTCGGTATCAGAGGATCCCAAAACGTGTATTTCCGTTGAAAGATTCGTTCCGTTGAAAGGTATTTAGATCTCATTTTTACAGAAAACTGATGAGTTTTCGAGAAACTTTATTTGATATAATTTAAAGCACGTGTACTCATAAATTTAATAAAGTGAAAAAATTAACTCTAATGTAAATATTTCCGACGTGAGTGACAAGTCAAAAAATTACATTTTTGCAATTTTTGAAGAAAAAAGTAAAGAGAAATATGGTGTTTATGTTATCTGATATGGTGCATTTGGTACTATTCCTACTAAAAATTTAAAGAAAAAATTTGGAGCTGTTTATGAGAAAATCTTTTTGGTTATTTTGTAAAATAGCAAATATTGCATGCACTATTGCACGAAAACTACTAAAATTTATAAAAATGTATATATGACCGTAATGAAAGAGATATTTATGAACAACCTATTTAATTTGAAGGAAAAATCTCTATCTGGTGCAATTTTCGAAAATTCAGAGTTAAACGTGAAAATCGGACCAAGCCACCTTTATGTGTTCTTGCAAGAAATTTAAAGAAAAAAAAAGGAGCAGTTTTTGAGAACATTTTGAAAATATGTGGGGGGATCATGTAAAGTACCCCCAAATTTTAAAGAATGTTTTTCAAAATTTCAAAGCTTCAACTAAAGCCAGGTGGACAGGGGCTTCAATTGGATGTTTTGCTTTCAATTGTTTTTTCGGCATCAAGGACCCATAAAATAGGGATTCTGGCTACTCCACGTATTAGGGGATTGTTTTTCTTAATGTAGCAACTGGATTTATCCACTTTCTTGTTTTCAGGGCTCGGCAATGATTTTTTTTTCTGTCGAAAATTCGCCGTTTTACATTACCACATTCATATGATTTTCTTACTTCCCCATACATGCATGCATGCATGGCCATTTCCTCCAATTATATTATGAAAATTATTATTAGCTAACACAACTTGATCTTCCCATAATATGTCTGTTCTGAATGTCCCCTTTTCTTAACGTTCCTGTTCGTGACCTCTGCCATCTTGGCCGTCGAATTCCGGGTAGATTCCAAATTACGTTCAGCCTAATCCAATACACCATGGGTCATCCTATTCCGAATCTTCTCCTTACTAAACAACATCTGTAAACATTACATTTAAAACATTTGTTGTCGTCCCTACGGTCAGCTCCCACTAACCATCCGATCATCATCTTTCGGAACACCGTCTGCCGTCTTGCTCATAAAATGTGCTATTCCTCTGTTAGCCTAAGATGCACAGTTCTGTCCACATTTCCATTCCTCCGTAGTTTTCTGTGCTGATTTTCGCTTCCGTCTCACGCCAACTCGTTTCTGATACGAGCTTCATGTATAAGCGTCTTATATTGTTTATTCCTTGACCAATCGAATCTTTCACTCTTTTATATAACTAATTACCCTCACGTACATTTATCACATGTCCATTTCGAGTTATTTTCATAATAAAGTCCACTATTTTCCTAGTTGATTACTTACCCGACACTTCCCTTAAATTCTGATTATTTACTACATCGCCATATGCTTCCCTCGGGTTCCCCATTGTTGGTGTCGTCAATATTTTTAATGAACATTATTTTTACAATATTTATTTATTCCATTGATGATTCATCACACTTTATTAGATTATTTCTAACATTTACGTAATACTACTGCAACCCGAAAAGGTGTTAACAACCCGCAAAAGTTTGTTCAGGATGTTCGGTTTATCAAGCTACGAGCATATCCTCTGTACCATGGTGGAAATACTGTATCAAATTGCTGAAGCTTACTGCTTACAACCATCCCAACGCTTCCAAAAGAAAGTTGAAAAGATACAACCCATATTTTAACCATATTTATAACATTTTATATGACATTAATTCAAGATCTAATTCTGAAGAACAGATTTTACGACAAAGTTTACGAAAAAGTAACAATAATTTAAAAAAAGGAATGAACTGAGTAACTCTTCCCGATGCTCGAAACAATACGCCTAATGCATGTATTCGGCTACAAATCAAATAAGACATTTTAATGACAGTTTAAAAATTGGACATCATAAATTAAGTTAAGTGGAAGCTCAGCTTGAAATTCTTACCAGTGACTTTAGCTTCTTTCAAACACTTCTTTATAGATATATCTACAATTCCCTCGTTCCAAAGAGTGTCTTTGGATATTACTTTTTGCTTCATATGTTCTTCAATATCTGGTTCCACGAGATTACCAGAAGAATCTATCTGCAAATTATAATTAATTAAATTGAGATTAAATAAAAATGAATTGTGATATAATAATAATAGCAATAATAATAATAATAATAATAATAATAATAATAACAAAAACTTAAATATAAGAGTTTGGAAATCGAGATCAGCCGAATGTGGGACGTAAAAGCACAGGGCGTCCCGATAGTTTTCGGAGCTCTGGGATTTGTTCCTCAAATTTGTGTAAGACCTTTGCTAAACTCTTAGGTCATTCACAAGACTGAGAAGTGCAAAAGATTGCTTTATTTGGAACAGCCCACATTTTGCGCGAAGTATTGTCGAGGCACCGACAATCTCTAGATCTGTTCCTTAAGAGTAGATATTATAATCAACCGACTCATAACATCTTTAGTCGTGAATTAGAGGAATAATAATAACAATAATAATAATAATAATAATAGTAATAGTAATAATGGGCCTAAGTGGATGTGCAGTGTGTCAGACAAAACCCCACCAAACTCCACCCTCACCCTTCACGCGAATAGCCCTGTTAATTTCGAAACCGACGGTTGCGGTAACCAGTTCTTTCGTCGGAGTAGACAGAAGAATTGATGAGTAAAAGGTGTCTTGATAGGGCTTCTAGATAGTAGCTATGGGAAAGGTCTATCATAATGACGTAGGTCAACCATCTAGATCTGTACCGAGAAATGCGGTGGGAGAACCTGTGTTGGTCAACAGGGGCTGTCTTAGCCTGAGTGAGTAAGGTTACAGTTCAAAAGCAAGGGGAGGGTTTTTCTTCACGTGCCAGGCTGTCTCGGAGAACTCTGCTTTAAATGCCAGATTGTGCCACAGACATTATCGGGAAAGCAGATATTTTTATGAGTAGGTTTTTAAGAAATAGTGTCACTGGCAAGACCGCACAATAGGTTTTGGCACCGGGCCAACTGTGTCAAATGAGTTGGTGGGGGAGGATGAACTGTCGCGATATGACGTTCCGGCTCTCGCGACACGTCGCCGCGGGTGACCCTGGACGTCACTTGCCGTCGTCGGCTGTCTGAGGATATAAAAAGGGAGCGATTCGTAGCACGTCTTTCTTTTTACCGCCTGAGACGCCGGAGGAACCTGTCGTGCCGCCACTCACTCTCTATAGGAAGGTTTCGCTACCTGGCTAAGTGACCTAATAAATTCTGTAAACCACTCGCAGTTTCTCTTTTTCCTGCACGAGTTGCTGGGTCCACCCTCTCCCCATAAATTCGCGACAGAATTTAGTGCAGATCAACTGTCTGTGTGCGGCGACACACCACTTACGGCTAACGCGGAGTCTTCAGCTTCATCTGCTAAAGATGGGAGTGGCTTGAGGTCCCCATTTACTGGGTCCTCCGCCATTTTAAGAAAAAATAGCCAAAGCAGAAGATGGGCGAAAGAGATGAATATCTTCATAATGTGTTCATATTCGCCTTTGAATAGACACGTATTCGCCTTTGAATCGATTTTGCCGAGGACAATGGACTTAAACAACAGGTCCGTACGTAGCTGCAAGGGAACATACCACAAGTGATTCCATTCTTTTGCAAGGAACACGAAGTTGGAGAAGGAGAAGAAGAACAAGAAGAAGAAATTGAAAAGAAACATGTAGCTGAAAATGAAACGATACCAAATTGTAACGAACACCGCATGAACTACAGGAAAAGTATCAGAAATATCGTGTTAATGTGACGGTCCATTTGGACGCGTCCCAGTAATATATAAATAAATTGGACAACATTTTATGGAATTGACATATACAGAAACGAAATAAACAGTAGAAGCTGCTAGGGTGAAGGTAGAAAGTGCTATGTATTAAAAAAAGAATCTAAGGAACTGTGCTGTTAGCAGACCAGTGATAAATAAATAAATAAATAAATAAATAAATAAATAAATAAATAAATAAATAAATAAATAAATAAATAAATAAATAAATAAATAAATAAATAAATAAATAAATAAATAAATAAATAAATAAATAAATAAATAAATAAATAAATAAATAAATAAATAAATAAATAAATAAATAAATAAATAAATAAATAAATAAATAAATAAATAAATAAATAAATAAATAAATAAATAAATAAATAAATAAATAAATAAATAAATAAATAAATAAATAAATAAATAAATAAATAAATAAATAAATAAATAAATAAATAAATAAATAAATAGAGAACATTTATTAAATAGATAAACAGTCGCACAATTTCTATATTATTTTGGAGAAACGAAAAATTTAATTAAAGAAAATGTTCCCGTATTAGGCAAAGACAATTGAATGTGTTTGACATGTGATGAGCGATCACATAAACATTTAATAATTTAACAAGATCTGGAATTTGAAGAGCGGAAAGTTATTAATATTATTATTTGGATTTTATTTAGAAATTATTATAACGAAGAAAATATGAGAAATATAAAGACATTTGTAAATAGAAAGAATAAGAGTACAGCGAGTTGACAAAAGAGAACAGCTGTCTTTTGTTTCAAACTGCGTGGTGCAGAAAGGGTATGCAAGGGTATGCATACCAGAGACGAGAGTGTGATTTCCGTCAGGCAACATCATGCCGTAATTTGAGTTGTTAATTCATTGGAAATGTTATAAAAAGTGTAAAGATTTTCGAGAAATGATGTTCTAATTGGTAAAACAGTAGTCCGGGAGCGTTTATGATTTTGGATCTTCGGAATCTAGGAAAAATGATATGGAATTAGGCATGGACTTGGATGAGGCATTGGCAATAGGACGCCACTTCGAAATTAGCTGAAAGATACCAGGGAAGTCACAAATATTCATCACAATAAAATTTATTAAAATTAATTTATTAAGCAAGGCCAAGATTGTGCGTAAATGTTAAGAATAAAAAAAATGGCCATTGGAAAATTTCCACTTTTAAAAAGAGTGCACTCGCGTGAACGGTATTTTATATAAAATATGTATGGATGTGTGAGTGATATGTTGGTTTTTTTCTTGTTAAGGTAAATTGTTTTATGTCAAATAGGTTTATACATGTATTTCGCTGTTATGTTCTAAGTATTAGGATGAGACTGCACTCGATGAGTGTTAAAACGGCTAGAAGAGAATCGGTATAATAATAGCTGCCGACATTGCGATTCGGCAACATCGTGAAATTTGTGTTATTTTCTTTCCAGTAGGTAGTAGAAACCAAATGACAGGGAAAAAAATTGGATAGAGTCAGGCTCCCAAAATATACCATAATATTATTTCGTTACCTGTATAGGGACGATTTCGCGGACCCATACAAAATATAAATATACACTGGAATGGGACACAGATTCAAAGTCATTGCGGATCTGTGATCAAAATTTAGATTTAAAGTAATAGGTAATAGCTTGCAATTCGTATATAAACAGATTTTGATATTATTATAAAGATTGGGGTATGCACATCACACGCAAATGATATTTCGAGAACTCTCCGTATAAAGTAGCCTTAAGGGTTTGGCGGCCATTCTGCCAAAGTAAATATCTGTTTATTTACGTGAATTTATAAGCACGAATAGGCCTAAATCCCAAGGTTGGGGAGAAATAATTAATTGCATTATTTATTATCTATATTAATTAGTGTAAAAGTTTATGAACCGTTACATTAAGTACGAATGTGTCTCTTTGTAGAAACGACCAGAAATACGTTAATCAATTGGGAGTGAGAAATTTTACGCTCCTAAAATTCTTTGCAATAAAGAAACGGATAGTAGTACAATATCTGATGTCTTAAATTTGTTCCGTAATAACAAATTAAGTGAACAAAGGGAAAACAGTTTCAATGCAGTTTTCCATTTCAAATAAACAATTGCACCCTCCACTAAATATGAACAAAGTTCCATTGACTGATGTTAATTTTTTTTTATTTTACGTCAAAAACAGTTAAAAACTGTGCGTGACATGCTACAGGAGAAGTGAATTTTGTGCACGTTTTCATAATTCTGTGATCCATACCCTAAGGCATATACTAGTTGAATTTTGAATACAGAAAGAAATGAGTGTTTTTTGCAAGGATTGTTAACAAAATATTGGCTCCGATGTAATAAAATCCATTATTAAGGGTGCTTTAGATTTGGACTTTTATCCCTCATCATGTCCTTCGTGAAGGAATAATACTTTCTGACGCGATAGCATGGAGAACGATAATTTGAAGAACTATATTTCACACTGAATTATAGAAGACGTGCACAGATAATGAAGTTACATTTATGTCCAGAAGCAAAACAAGCCCCCCCCTCCTCAGCATTTGCTGAAGGGATCAGGGAAACTAAATGAAAAAGCTGATCGAGATGGGGGTCATTGACCCAGAAGCTGAGGTACAATACTTGTTACAGGTTGTTTGGAATTCTATAGTCCAAATCGATAAATAAAACATTAAATATCTTTGTTAAAATTAATATTACTTTCCTTTTTGATGCTCATATAGTCTCTAATTCTATAGAAACAGCTATGGAGCAGAAACGCTTTTACTTAGGACTTTTGTATCGAATTTAATCGTTTAATGTCATCTGGCAAAGTGTTGTAAAATAATGTACATGTATTGCATGTGAATTTTTCGTAGTGAGCTGTTGATACTGTCACCTGATGAATATGATTACTATGCCGAATGTTGTAATTATAGACATCGGCGTTTGTTGAAAGTATATTCGCGCCCTTAAAAGAGTCATTTTTGACAAAAACCACTGATTCGTGAATTAAGAGACAAGGTAATGGTAAAATTCCTAGATTAATAAAGAGAGACTTGCAAGAATCAGGTGGATAGGATTTGCTTATTATTCGTAGTTTTTTTTTGTAGTCTAAAAATCTGGGAGCTGCAAAATGTACAATATTTTCCCAGCATATATGCCATATCAGGTGAGAATGAGCATTTGCGAAATACACAAAACGAGCAGTATGAAGGCTGACTGCATTTAAAAGAATTCTGAACGAATAGTGTAATGAACTTAATTTTGTGTTCAATTAAAAAACGTTCATTATCCTACACGTTCAGAATTCTTTCAAATTCAGTCAACCTTCATACTGTTCGTGTACATGTAGGTAACACAGTATTTGGGTTTGTTAATTCAGTCAAACATCGAATAGAATATGTATATGGATGAATTGGACATAAAATTAAGCTCATTGTGCCACGCGTTCAGATTTCTTTAAAATTCAGTCAGTTCAAAGTGGTCTTGTGAATATTGCGCGAACGTTCATTCCTTCCTGAGATATGGCGTAATATTCTGGGGAAACACATCCTGTAGCTCCCTGACTATTAGATGACAAAAGGTAATCGTACGAATTCCAAATCTCACCCACGTTATTCATGAAAGTGTTTCTTTATTAAACTAGGAATTCCATCATTGCCTTACCTCTTGATTTACGGAGTTTTTTGTCAAAAATGCAGAATTTTGTACTCAATGTGACGAACTTAGTACTCAATGGTGAGAACATATTTTCAGCCAATACAATATCTATAACTGCATCACTCGACGTAGTAATCATATTCATCAGGTGACAGTACCAACAGCTCACTACGAATAATTCACATTCAATAATATATATATATATATATATATATATATATATATATATATATATATATATATATATATATATATATATATATATATATTATTTTACAAATGCCATTTTACAAGGGAGCATCATATGCTATGAAGACCCCCTGTTTTGCTTCTGATCATAAATCTAGCTTCAATTTCCCTGCATGTTTTCTTGAAATCAGTGGGGAATATAGTTATTCAAATAATCGTTCTCCATGTTCTCGCGGTAGTAGGTAGTTTCTGACACTTAGGTCATGAAATGGTATAATAGCCAAAATCTGTAGCTGATTTGCTTTTGAAAATAGTTTTTATTACACAAGAGTGTATATTTTCATACTAATTCTTTCCGTAAACGCTCGATTCTACCTGCATTCATAATTGTGGCGGTAACGAGAAGTGTGGCCCCTAGGACTATAGGTCCTTCTTCCGGGGAATGCAGATGTGAGTTCTGCTTTTTTTTATCTATATCCAAGCACATTTATATAATTTTATCTCTGTTCGTTGCGTTGGTAGGGCTATGAATTAGTTACATGAAGTGAGTTCGCCAGAATATTGCACTTTAACCTTTAACCACTTAATTCAAGTTCCACTTAATCCGGCAAAAGTTACTGACATTCTGGATTTATATGGATACTTAAAGGAAGAGAGCAAAAACTTTTTCCAAAACATTTTTGAAGAGTGGGCTCCTCAAGAAATGTCCACTGGAAATTTCCACAAAAGTGAGTCCGAATCTGATAGCCCACAAGATGAACTGTGCCTTAAAAAATAGGTAACAAGCCACATTATGATTTGTATTAGCAATTTATAATAAAATCATTTTAAATCTAATAATATTAACGATATATACCATTTCAATTATAAACTACAGGTGCTACAGAATGGCACAGACTTTCTCGAAGTAAAGGTTTTTAATTTCCTTGGTGTAGTTTGGCTTTAAGGTCTTGGTCCATTCTCTGGCCACCTGCCTTCTATCGTCGCCCTAAGTACAGTTTTTTGACACTTTCTCAACGTTCTTTTTCCTAATAGTTCAAACGAAATATTACTTCAAGAATATTAAAGAAGAATAAAACCTCGTCCAAAATAGAAATTTTTATTGCAAAATTTGAAGCCGTTTTTAAGAAAATGGATTGAGATTAAGATTAGGAATTACTTTCAATGGGAAATTTGAAGATCTTTTTCATAAGAGTTTATTGAGTTTTCGAAAAACTTCATTTGAAGTCATTTAAATCACTTCCACGAAAATATTCAATAATGTATACAAATCGAAGGAAATATGCATATTAACAAAGTGAGAAATATTTTTAAAATTACATTTTTGGAAAAAACAACAACAAAAGAATACAGCAAAATGAACTTAACGTCATTAAAAATAAACAGTGCAAATAGCACTCTCCGTTCGAAAAACTTGAAGAAAAAATTTGGAGCCATTTTTGAGAAAGTAGCGTTTGAGACTTTCCGAAAATTCGGAATTTTGAGCTCGTGTCCACAGAAAACTGTTGAGTTTTCGAGAAACTTTAATTGACATTATTTAAATCACATGTATTCATAAATACAATAATGTAATGAAATCACCTATAATGTATTACCGACGTAAGAGACAAGTCAAAACATAAATTTTTCTTAATCTTGAAAAAAAAAAACACAAAAGAATAGAACAATATGGCGTATGTCATCGTATAGGGTTCGTTTGGCACTAACCCTACCAAAAATTTAAAGAAACAATTTGGAGCTGTTTTTGAGAAAATCTTGTTTTGGTACTATTTTAAAATTGCAAATATTGCACGCAACATTGTGCAAAAACTACTACAATTTTCAAAATATCTACATGACCTTATTAAAAGAACTGATTATGAGCAACAAATTTCATTTGAAGGAAATATCTCTATCTTTAATTTTGTAGTTGTAGGAAGATGCCGGATACAATTCTAACTTTTAAAATTTTCGAAAATTCAGAGTTAATCGTGAAAATCGGAACTATGCCACCTTCGTAAGTGTATTTGACTCTATTCTTTCAATAAAGTTAAAGAAAAAATTTGGAGCAGTTTTTGAGATAATTTTGAAAATGTCCGAGGGGCTTCATGTAAAGTACCTCAAAATTTTAAAGAATGATTTTCAAAATCCCAAAGCTTCATCTAGAGCTAGATGGACAGGGGTTTCTTCAATTTGGAAAAAAACCTATGCATGATTTCTGCGGTAGTAGTGTTCACAGACGGACGGACTTTTTACTTTCAATTGTTATTTCAGCATCAAGGACCCACAACACGGATTCTGGCTACACCACGTGTTACGGAATTTTGTTCTTAATTTAGCAATTGGATACATCCACTTTTTCGTTGACAGGGCCCAGCAATGAATTTTTTTATACGGAATATACGTATTTTATTCGTACAGCATTACATAACTTTCTCTATACTACGTGTATTACTCGGTATATACGTACGTATACGAGAAAGTAATATAAGTATTCTCCAGAAGAAGGAAAAAAAGGAACTTTCGACAGAAAAAAATCATTCCTTGCCCATGAAAATGAGAATGTGGATAAATTCAGTTTCTAAATTAAGAAAAACTAGATGTGCTACAGAATGGCACACACTTCCTGGTAGAAAATTTTTTCTTATTTCCTTGGTGTGGACTGGATTTAAGGTCTTGCTCCATTCTCTGGTCAGCTGCCGTCTACCGTCCCCAAAAGTTTTTTTTAACATTTTCTAAGCTTTTCGGTTTCCTAATAGTAGAACCGAAATATTACTTAAAGAATATTAAAGAACAGTAAAACTTCGCCCTAAATAGAAGTTTTCATTGAAAATTTTAAAGCCGTTTTTAAGAAAACGGCGATTAAGCGTTACTATAAATGCTAAATTTGAAGCTCCTTTTGACAGGAATCTATTGAGTTTTCGAAAAACTTCATTTGAAGTCCTTTGAAGCACTTACACTCACAAATGTAGTAATATATACAAATTGATGGAAATGTGCATATTACGACCTGACAGATATTTCAAAAATTTTGCATGCGTGTAATGTTTGAAAAAACAAAAGAATACATGAAAATTAACTTTACGTTGTACTAAACAGTGCAATTAGCACTAACCGTTGGAAAATTCTGAAGAAAAAAATTGGACTCATTTTTGAGAAAATGGCGTTTGAGCGTTTCTGAAAATTCGGAACTTGGAGCAATTTTTTACAGAAAACTGTTGAGCTCAAGAGAAACTTTATTTGGCATTATTTAAAGCACATGTACTCATAAATATAATACTGTGAAGAAATTGCCTCCAATATAAATATTACCGATGTGAGAGACAAGTCAAAAAATTACATTTTGTTAATATAAAAAAGAATAGAGCAATATAGCGTTTATGTCATCTGATACCGTTGGTTAGACACTATACCTACCAAAATTTTAAAGAAAAAATTGGGAGCAATTTTTGAGAAAATCATGTTTTTGAAATTTTTTAAAATTGCAAATATGGTACGTTCTATTGCACAAAATACTAATATTTTCAAAAACTCGTACATGACAATGAAAGAACTATTTATGGGCAACAAATTTCATTTGATGGAAAAATCTGTGACTTCAATTTTATAGTTGTAGAAAGACGCCGAAAAAAATTCAAACTTTGGCAATTTTCGAAAATTCAGTGTTAAGATCTGGGCTGTCCGGGTGACGCCGCGTCGAAGGCTGGGGTGCCGAAGTTTCGACCGACATATCGCAGTCCTCTTCAGGGCTGTACTGCCTGAAGAGGACCGCGATATGTCGGTCGAAACGTCGGCACCCCAGCCTTCGACGCGGCGTCACCCGGACAGCCCAGATCATGACTCTGGCCGGGGAAGCCTACGATATCATTTCAGTGTTAACTTGAAAATCAGATCTACGCCACCTTTATAAGTGTATTTTACTCTATTCTCACAAGAAATTTAAAGAATAAATTTGGAGCCGTTTTTGAGAAAATTTTGAATATGTCCGGGATCCTTATGTTCAGTTCCCCACATTTTAAAAAATGTTTTTCAAAATTCCAATGCTTTAACTAGAGCCATATCGACAGGGGATTCTTCAATTGAATCGTTTATTTCAGAAACTCGTCAAGCGCCAAAAATTTAAAAAACGCGTTAGCAACAGGATATTGTTCTATGAGGATAAACACATCGTTTAGTACAGAAATAAGCTATTTGCAACTCGTGCAATGTAGTTAGAAAGTCCCTAAAAATCGTGTTTGGAACAGAAACCCGTAAAGCGACGTCGTTTGACGAGTTGCTGCTCTAAACCAAAAGGAAATTTCCTTTTAACCCTGCAGTGGTCGCATGCAGACAACCACGACAATCAGTATATCATATGTAATCCAAGGTACTTGAAGGGCTATCTGCACCACCTCGGGGGTCGGTTAAGTCACACGTTCGGGAGAGGAGATTTTCTTATAAAGGTACAGGAAGTGTCGCCGTGATCTCTATCAGTGCTTCTAAAAGTAGTGAGATTGTTCTCAGGTTGTAAGTAGCATCTGTTCAGAAGTTTCTTTTGCGAGTGATTTGATTTTCCTGTGATTAGTGAAGAAAAAGAAAAGAAATTAGATGAAGAAACTTATCAGCGTAATATCATACGCAATGCCTGGGTGAAAGGCGAGGCGTATGTTTCGTATACTGGTAAGGAAGTAGATCTAAAACCAAAGCCGGAAGGCATTTCATGTAAATGCAATATTAAATGCTCTTAACATATTAATGAAAATGTAATAATCAAGACGTGGAATTATTTTTTTATTCTCTAGAGAATAAAAACATTCAAGATGCATGTGTTCAAACTTGATAGAGGCAGAAGAAATTCGACGAAGTCGTTAGAAACAATACACATAAGATGAACTAGATGACAAGAAAGATCTTGAGGAATCTGAGGATGGTAATAACCCCTCAATATTGAATAAGTAAAATCCTTAATTTGTTTATCACTTAAAGATAAACGGTACATTACAACCAGTTTGTAAGCATGTTTTTCTCGAAATTCATGACATTTCACAAGACAGAGTAAGTAGGATTTGTCAGTTATTGCTTAAAAATAAGTCTTCTTCTGATGTAAGGGGCACGAGCAGGAGTGGTAATGCTGTGTCGGGACCTGTTGTGTTCCTATCCGTGACCACATTTTCGAAGTTTGAAACCCACTACGATAATAAACCGAGAAAGTATCTAGATGCTACTCTAAACGTCTCCAAAATGTTCATCAGTGACAATCCTGATCTGAAAGATGTAGTGAAGTGCAGTTTTTATATTAAATATTTTAATGAAAACGTGGATATTCATTTGGTCTGCCTCAGGTTGATGTTTGTGATGTGTGTGAAAGGATAAACGCTAAATTGACATCTAAAACTAAATGACAATTCAAAACGACGTGCAGTGGGAGAACTCATTGCTCACAAATAATAAATCTGATTTTTCAAGATTTTTGTGCAATTTTTTTTTATTTTCTAAAATTATTTAATCTAATGTAATAAACAATTAATAACAACCCTCACAATTTCACTAATAGTTATCAATCCTCGTAAAAACTTATGTTACAAATCACAAGTTATTTCTAGTCATTTATTGCAGAAACCCGTCAAGTGCACGGGTTTAAACTTAAAAAAAAATATAACGAGATCAGTAAAAACAATAATTACATGAAAACTATTCATTTATCAACTGCTTTAATACTAAAAAATATTTTGAAATAAGAAAAACCAACCCTACATCGCAAGGACAATTTCTCTTTACTTTTCTCGAAATGAGGATTTTGGCGTTTGACGGGTTTCTGAAATAAACGATTCAATTTGGAAAAGATCGTACGTGTGGTTTAGTCGCTAGCAGTTTTCACTCACGGACGGACAGACAGACGGACGTTTTGCTTGTTTTTTCGGCATCAAGAACCCACAAAACATGGATTCTGGCTACACCACGTGTTAGGGGACTTTTTTCTCTTAATTTAGCAACTGGTTTGATGCACTTGCAACCACAAAATATATAATCCCAAATACAAATAATATAATGAGATCTATAGAAAATAAACAAAATAAATATAAGGATTTGGCACTGGAAATACAAAATTTATGGAAGGTTACAATGACTGTAAAAATAGTTCCCGTTGTCTTATCAGCAACAGGAATAATACCTAAACAACTCTCCCGAGCATTGAGATTCCTAGATTTACCAAACACTTTGCACATCAATATGCAGAAAGCTATTATTTTCAGTATATGGCGAATAGTTCGGGAATTACTAACTATTACATCCAGTGGAGGCTCCCTGAGCATATCAGAAACCCAAGAGAAATAAGATAACAGATCACAATAACTTCATTGGTATTTGCCTGTTGTTATTGTAATACCACTAGATTACTAGTGAGGAAGAAAAATTAATAATAATAATAATAATAATAATAATAATAATAATAATAATAATAATAATAATAATAGTAATAACAATAATAGTAATAATAATAATAATAATCATAATAACGATAAATTTAAAAAAAATTACTAACCCAATTATTTTTTCGGGCAATGCATTCCTTTATACACTGTTGAAAAAAGAGAAGAATAAAATCAAAACATTCCTAACAAACAGACTGCATTTATATCTATAAACACACAAGCAGAGATGTCCGTACACACACCCACACAACATCCGGTGGGTGTATGCACACGCATGCCCACACACAAATACGCAAATAAAAACACATACTGCATAACACTCCATTTTCAATAATACAAAATATAAAATAAATAAATGTCTGAGTCCAGGGCCGTATTTATCTCCAAGCAATATACTGTAACGACTTGCATAGGGGTTCCATCCATATGGAGATTCTGGCCTCAGAAAAATCATAAAATATTTGAAAAAAAAGTCATAAAATATATAGAAATCTGTACAATAATTGTAAAATTTGTTTGAATCTATACAATTATTAATAGTTTTTAATTTGTATTTGTACAAAAAGTTATTCTATTATAATTAGTCTTTGTTTTTCTTTAAAACTGGAGGATTTTTTTTCAAAGGGGGATCTTAACTCAATTTTGTACTTGATGGCATGCCATACCTAAATCCAGCACTGAGTTAGTGAATGAATATGTGAGAATGTGAGTGAATGAAACATAGATGGGTGCATTCCATAATCAAGTTCACAAGATATATTAAAAATATTACCAAAACTACTTCAGTCTGGCTTATGAGATTCAAACGATTTGTAAGGAAAAGATCTTGATTATCACCTGCAATAAATACACAATTTTAAATGTAATTTTAAAATCAATAAACTCACCATAATATTCAATGATAATTTATTTTTTCTAATATGAGATCCCAGGCACAGGGTAATAGGTAAGAAGTAAAATAACTTACAAATAGTTTTCAAATCATTATTTTGTGCTTCTGCCAAACATCCAAGTGCTAACTTTTCATCTATATATCCTGGTAGGAAAACACCAAATTGACCACAGCATGACTCCTACAAGAGAGGAAAATTAATACCTTAAATTAAAATATTGTGTTCTCAATACAGTTCACACACATTTAAATTTCTAATGATAATTCATTACTAAATTGAAAGGTATTTCCTTTTATCATAAGCATTGAATGATAATTCAACTGTTAAAATTGTAGACATCAAATTTCAGAATTTGAGATTAATTCAAACTTACATGATCATTAACAAGTCATTGGAACTTTTTTAAGTTTGTAACCTCTTGACTGACTTCATTCTATGCTCATTATGAAATAATAGTTATTAGAGTTTAGTTATTTCAAGTTTATTCTAGTTTTATTGTTTCTATAACTATTTTACACACAATGTTCATTCCAAATGTAATGGGTCAAAGATCCCCAACTCAATCGTGTTTTTCATCCAGCTCTTGCATTGAGCAAATGCTGAGATGACCCGTTATTTTGCTTCTGGACATAAATATAGCTTCACAAGGCACATGTTTTGTTGAGCTCTCCTTTTTCTAGTTGGGGTAGTAGAAGAGAAGTGTGGGTAGCTTTTTTGTTAGCAATTATAAAAAAAATTTAAATCTATAGCTTGTTTACTGATGCAAATAGTTTTCTATAACTTGGGAGCAAAAATGTCTAGTTTTTAAATGTTACTAATGCGCCTTTGTTGAAACTTTTATTCATCATTCAACCATTTGTAGTAAAAGGGTAGGGAAGAAATTCTTGACCTCAAGGAAGTGTGTGCAGATTATATATCTTTCCCATTCCTCACATACAGTTTTTACTGTTTTTTGATGAAGATAAATGAAATCAAATTCTCAATCCATCAGAGAAAATTAAATCAAATCAAATTCTCATCAAGATGCTTTCTTTAACCAAAACAGATGGCAACACATTGAAATGTGTTTAGTTTGAGAGGCTATCATGAACCATCCCTCCTAACATAAAAAAAGGTTTACTAAATCTTCTATACCCGTGCAAGACCTCTTGCATGTACCCACTCATGTTCCCTATTTTTCTATATTCATATTAAGCCTGTAATAAATCTTTTTCTTCAAGACCCTTCTTATCCTCTGTCACTTATTCTATATGTCTCCTTGTAATTGATAATAATACAAGATACACTTGTCAATACAAACTATTCTTATTTAACTTTATTTCTGAGCAGGAAGGTACACTCATGTAATTCAACTGCTTCGAATATCAGCAATTAGTTTAATTTCACATTCAGTTGCAGATTCTGCATGTCTCTGAGCAGGTGGGATAATATTGAGAAGCGCCTGACCAGAAAAAATATAATAGAATGTTCCACAAGATCTCATCCTGTAGATTATGGTGTGAGGATCATTTCTCTGAGGCCTTTGGCCCCAAAAGTTAATTTGTTAAGACCATAGAATGCTTCGTTTAGGAGTTATTTAATGATACAGATTCAAAAATGCTGATGATTGTTGCAGGTTGCATTTAACATGACTATTTAGATGTATTTTTTAAAATAAATCCTTCATACCTTTAAATTCAAAGTGCAATTCGTCATGTCTCGATGGAATTCTCTTTCTTTAGAGACCTTATTTAAAAGGAATGGTAAAATGTGAGAACTGCAAAAGATATCTTTTCTACTGAAATAATAAAAGAGTCAATCGATATTCAAATCAGTTTGCAGAGTTCACATTAAGTAGTTTTTTTTAATAGCATTGTATGTGGGCATTATTTTCAGATAAAATATTAATATAAAATTTCCGAAAAAATATGAACACTGAAATTAATATAATGTATGATGGGATATAATAAATGTATAATGTAAGATGGGATATAATATTGCATTGACACTACATTTCATTCATTGGGAGGAAAATAATTTTGAAGGTGTTGAGGGGGCCAAACAAAATCTCGTTCTTCTTTTATTTTATCAATTTTGTATGACCTAAGGTTTGAATCACAATCTAACTTTCTGAATGCAAATTTTTGAAAAAATTGTTAATGCTATTTTGCAAAATGCTAGTTTTTAGGAATCTAAGTTTTTCCAATGTCAGATATTTTTGTTTTTTTCCTCCCTTTTACTAAAGATTTCCTTTCCACATACTAGTTGGTTCAAAATGGTTGGAGGAATTTTAAAATTTTAATTTTTTTATAGCCTTTGAAGTACATTTACATTTCCCTTCACATGAGACCCTTATTTTAAATGAATTAATCCACCCCCAATAGAAGAGTGTTTGCACCCCCATAATAGGTGGTAGCTCATAACTCTTTTTTTTTTCAAATTTGTTGGTTTGGTCATGCCTTCAAACATACACATTTCTTGTTGATAAGGATATGAAAATGATGTCTAAAAATAATATTTATCACTCCAAAATTCACAAACACTTTCATAAATAGAAGCTTAATTAATGTGAAAATAATGCTGCATTGGAACAGAACTTTAATAGCACTTTCTTATGATTTCATGCATACTTTGGTCAATTTTATTGTAAAAAGAAACAAAAATGTCTTAAAAACTATTTTTGAAAGATGATAATTATAAAAAAATCTACTTTTAAATGTTTGAGCTTTGAACAACAACCCTTCAATTCCTTTTCAATGTCAGAAGTTTCAATGGCCCGAGCAAATCGATTTTTGCTTTCATTTAATGGTTCTTCATAGAGTGTTGGGTGGAACAATTCATCTGTAAGAAAGAAACTTTGGTTTATGATCTTTTAAGAAAATTTTGTTAACATCATGATTCTAACATATAACAAAAACTCATCTTGAGTGAAGTTTAAGAAAATAAGGCAGAAAATATATAAGGATTACTTGTTTATCTTTGGGAAGAACTCAATATGGATAATGCAATGCAAAAAAGTTTGGTTATTAATTTCTGAAACATGTGATGAATGAACATGTTACCTACTTCTACAAATAATTTTGCAAGTAACTGCATTGAGCACATGAACCCTTTGTTTTATCACCTTCAGAGAAAAGTAATTAATACAACAAATAATTTGACAACTAAAACAATAAGGACTAACAAATGGATGGATTAACAAATGTGGAATAGTAACATAATGAAAGTGTTCATTAATATGGCAGCAAATAACATATCAAAATATGTACATTAATGTAACATGTTTAAGAATATAAACACATTCAGTAACATACCAATAAAATTTTCATTTTCAGATAGAAAATGGATTCCAGTAGCCATACACACTACAAAACTCAATATGAAACAAGACTTCATTTTGACTGTACTTCTGTGCCCTTGAATCATGAGGTTATATACTATATCCTGACAAAATTACAGGAAATGGATTATGACTGCTGAAAAGTTTTTCATTAGAAAGATCCGCTTGAATTATAGACTTTCCATGTTATGAAATATGCCTAAAAACAGTTATGGACCAAATGGGTGTCTTCCTCTTTGCAATTTTTCACAAATAGATTCACACAGAACTCCAGCCCAGGCCTATATTTGAGAAATTTTGTTATTATCTACCTTGCATAAATAAAACTAATTTATAAATTTCAAAATGACTGTGGAACAATAGAAAAGTAAAGGGGAAGAGTTAATATTCTATAATTCAAAGTGTGGTTTTATTAGTGTAAGTACTTATGTTAATAAAAAGAAACAAAATATTATACATAATACTCACAAAATTTAATATTAGTAAGGCTTAAGTGAAATTCTCAACACTTAAATTTTTTAAATTTAGGATTTAATAAATTAAGACACAAAAAATCATACTAATATCTGCAGTAAAACATAAAAAGGATTCAAAATTTACGAAATTGCATGTTTTTATCTTATATTAGAATGCTTTCCATTCTACAGACATCTTTTATACTGCTCTTCAGTATGTGTTTATCGTAATTGCGTGTTTTTATTACTCAATTTTGAATTGCTATTATAAATCCTTCACTTTCAGGAAATAAATATCCCTTTTCAACCACAGGAGAGAAGAGACTTTATCAACTGATGGGTTATAGAGATTAGGATATTTTCCATGAAGGGTCTTGTTCTTCCAATCTGTCTGCATGTTTACATATCTGGGAAACAATTTCAGTGTTAGTTTCAGTCTTCTGGAGATTAAGAGCTGAATAGTTTGCATCTACAGCAACTACATTTTTCAGTAATACACTATCCGAGGCGTGAAAGTACATTCGCATTTTCTTTTCTTGTGACCTGCAAAGATTGAATATATTAAGCAGGCCTCTACCTCCTTGGTTTCTGGGAAGATAAAGCCTTTCGACAGCGCTCTTGTGATGATGTATTCTGAATTTTGTAAGGGTGGTTCGAGTAATCGTATCCAGTTACCGAAGGTCTGTGTCTGAATATTTCAGAATTCCGAAGGAATATGTCAATACTGGGACATCATAGGTGTTAATAGCACTTATTAGATTCCTTGAGTACAATTTTTTGTTCATCAACTTTGTGATTCTTGATTTGTATCTTTCCTTGAATATCGACTTCATATTTGTATGGTTCACTCGTCTATTTTTGTTGGATAACAAGGTATTTATAAGTGTCGTGGTACAAAAGCTGTCGATTATCACAAGTTTCATCAGGTACTTCGACCACTTTACCATTTGTTAGGTGTATTTCGGCACATTTATCAAATCCAAAGGACATAGCAATGTCTTCACTAAATACCCGCGTCACATACTTCAGCGCTTTCAGGTGGTTATGGCTCTCGGCAAATAGTTTAAGATCATCCATAAACAATAAATGGCTGATTCGGGAGGTAGGATCTATTTTTTATTTATTTTATTTATTTTATGTCAAAAGACAGTTAAAACTGCGTATGACGTGCTATGGGCAGAAGTGAATTGTGTGCACATTTTCAAAATTCTGTGATCCCTACACTAAGTCATATACTACTTGAATTTTGAATTTAAAAAAAAGCTCCCATGTAATAAAATCTATTTTCAAGGATAAATAAGCAATAAATTTTGGGCTCTTATCCATGTTGTCCTTCGGAATAATTCTTCCTGCCGCGACAACATGGAAACGATAATTTGAATAACTGTATTTCCCACTGAATTCTAGAACACGTGCACAGATAATGAAGTTACATTTATGTCCAGAAGCAAAACAAGGGGCCATATCAGCATTTGCTCAATGGATCAGGGAAACTGGACGAAAAACCTGATCGAGATGGGGGTCATTGACCCGGAAGCTGTGTTACAATAGTTGTTACAGGTTGTTTATACTCATTTATACAGTCCAAATGGTAATTAATGCATTATGTATCATTGTTAAAATTAATGTTACTTTTCTTGTGATGCTCAGTATAGTCTCTAATTGTATAGAAACAGTTATGCAGCAGAAACGATTTCACTTTGGATTTAAACTTTTCTATCGAATTTAATCGTTTAATGTCATCTGGCAAAGTGTTGTAAAAAAATGTACATGTATTGTATGTGAATTTTTTGTAATGAGCTGTTGATACTGTCACCTGATGAATATGATTTCTACGTCGAGTGTTATAGTAATAGACTTCGGCATTTTCTGAAAATATATTCCCGCCCTTAAGCAAGTCATTTTTGACAAAAAACACTGATTCGTAAATAAAAAGACACGGTAATGGTAGAATTCCTAGATTAATGAAGAGAGGCTTACATGAATCACGTGGGTGGGATTTGGTTATTATTCGTACAATTCGTTTTTGTAATCTAAAAGTCTGGGAGCTATAAGATGTCTTTCCCCAGAATATTATGCCATATCTCAGGCGGGAATGAACATTCGCGAAATATACACAACGAGCAGTATGAAGGCTGACTGAATTAGAAAGAATTCTGAACGCGTAGCATAATGAACTTAATTTTGTGTTCAATTCATTTAAACGGACGTTCCATTTAAGGTTCGACTGAATTGAGAGTCCTAAAAATTTTGTTGCCTTAACATCAGTCAATGGTACACCGTTCATTTTCAATGAAGCACAGAATGGTTTATTTGAATTGGAAAACTGAATTAAAACCGTTTTCTTTTCGTTTACTATTAATTTGTTATTTCGGAACCAATTTAAAACATCTGATATTGTACTATTAACGGTTTCTTTATTGCAAAGGATGTTCGTATCATCCGCAAAGAGAACTGTTCTTCCGTTTGGAATCGTCGAGGGCATATCGTTTACGTTAAGTAGGAACAGAATGGGGCCTAAAATCGATCCTTGAGGAACTCGACGTGCAATGGGCAAAGAGTTGGAAAGGTGCGTACGTAATGTTCCATCATTCCAGTAAGATATTTCTACTCTCTGAGATCGTTGTTTAAGGTACGAACATAACCAATCTAGAGCAATACCAAGGATTCCATATGAAGGTAATTTTGAAAGTAAAATGTCATGATCAATGACGTCAAAAGCTTTTGAGAGATCTAAAAATAATCTAATAGGTGCCTCGTTTTGATCCAATGATGAGGCGACATCTTTAAGAAAAGAAAACATATCTGTTTTCGTTGATTTTGATTTTCTAAATCCATGTTGACAATCTGAAAGCGCGTCGTATTTACTGAGAAAGGTTTCCATTCGTACGTAAAAAAGTCTCTCTAATATTTTTGAAAATACTGATAGAAGAGAAATAGGGGAGAAATGGGATCTCTCAGTCGGAGTCTGTTACCCTAGACATTCCTTGTTTAGAAGCTGTGATAAGGGGTTTATAGCTAAACAAAACCATAGAGGGCTCAATGAATCGCCTTGAAATATTCCTCGACGAAAATTAATCTTAAATGTACAATTCTCCAAATTAATCTCCGAGCACCAATTTTCCATGAAGGCTGCGAGCAGGTTTACAACCTTTGTATTAATTTTATATATTTTCAAAATGTGTATCAGCCATTCATGAGGTACGGAATCAAATGCCTTTCTATAGTCGATGTAGCACATGCTCAAGTTTCGGCTTTTTACTTCAGCTTGTTTTATGATTACGCTGTCTACAGTCAACTGTTGCTTGCATCCAAAGGTATTTCTGATGCATCCTTTCTGTTCCATCCTGATGAGATTGTTCTGATCACAATGCATGTATATCTTTTCGTGTAAAACTGATATTAATATATAGAACAGAGAGACATGTTACTGGCCTGCAATTTTTGGGATATGGTTTAGGAACACTTTTGGGTAGTAAGTAATACCTTGCGTTAAGAAATTTAGCACTGATCAGGCTTCTGAAGTATCTCATTAAAACTATTTGAAATCTAGTGGTGTAGGGAGACAAAACGCTTCAACCAAAAGTTCTGAATTTTGTCAGATCTCGCTGATTTCCAATTTTGGCATTTCTTAAGACTTCCTTCAATATCTTCGGTGGTAATGTGGACTTCAGACATTTCTGGAATGTTGCCCATCTTTTCCTGGAGTTCAGAGAGCCGTGATGCATCATGATTGTAGCTTGAAGGGTTGGTCCAGATTTCCTGCCAGTATGACTTGAATTTATAACTATCAACTTTCTCCTGGCTATCAGCTTTGTGTTCCAAGTTCCGATAGAATACTTTCTGGTTCCTCTCAAATAACATATTTTCTTGTTTCCGCTTTGAGCATTCATTGTATCTTCGCAATCTAGCACCCTTAGCTTTGAGCTTTTGTCTAGCTTCATCGTGATACAGGGTTAGTTTTTGTCTTCACTCGGAGTCGTTGATGTTGATTTGCATTTTGTGTAGGATTCTATTAATTTTATGCTTTACTCTTCTACTTTTGTTGTTTTAAAGAAATTCATGAATTATATTAATCTCTGTTCTCAGTTTAACAATACATTCTTCCAGTCTAAATTGCCATGCAGGTTTTCTCGCGTTCTTTGTGTTGCTTGGTGAACTATTCTGAATGCGCGGTCTATTACAGCAATTACAGCAATTGCAGCTGCATGCAAGGCAGTATGAATATATGTCAAGTTATTTAATTGGTCGGCAACCTTAGTTTTTTACCTGATCAATTTGCTTAATAAGAATATTAGTTTGTTTGGTAAAGATCAATTTTGGGATTTAAGGCCTACCAAGAGGATCTGTGTCTCGAAACAGATAGAAATATCCTACAAACTTTTCAGCGGTTTCCTTATTTATACTAAAATAATTTTATTATTATTGTTATTATTATTATTATTTATTATTTATTATCATCATCATCCTACTTTTTCTCAGCTATTTTTGCTGGTAAAAATGCTCACCTTCCCCAGAGTTGTTTTGGGGACAGGTTCGGTCACAGAAGAACTTCATCTTATATCTGGACTTAAGATATAAATTTTCTAACGATATGGGCTGTTTGCAACACAACTGCGCGATGTCCCATGTTCAGAACGTTTTTCGGTAGTTTAAGTTCTGTTTCTAAGTTTTTTTTAGGAAGTTTTTACTGACCTGGCCTTCCGCCGATATCACGAGTGGGTATGTTTTGGTAGCATTTAATTCCCAAACATATTTTAGTTCATAGGATAAGTTTTTATATTTCGAAATTTTTTCTATTTCTTTCTGTTTGATGTGGGATAATGGTACTGCGATGTCTATTATTACTCCTTCTTTCTTCTTTTTATCTATAAGGAGAATATCTGGTCTACTGTAATCGACAGTACGATCAGTTAAAACTGGTCTGTCCCAGTACAAAAGGGTGGAACTTGTTTCCAGCTCTGGAGGAGGGGTGTACTTATAGAATGGCGGCGTCGATTCATCCAGTAATTTATGCTCTATTGCAATTGCCATGTGCACGATTTTCGCAACTTGATTATGCCTTCCTAAGTGAGCACTGTCTGAGAGGGAAGAGCATGCAGCTGTGATGTGTTCTATAGTTTCTCCTACAGATCCACACTTCCTACATTTATCCACCATATCTTCTTTTAAACAATGCTTTCGATAGTTTCTTGTCTTGATAACTCTGTCTTGAATTTATATTATAAAACCCTCGGTCTCAGAATATATTTGTTTCTCCAAAAGCCACTCCACCGAGGGACATCTGTCGACATCATCTCGAAACAAGAGTTTTGGGTATCTTCCTTGTATTTCTTGTTGTTTCCATTCATTAAAGTTCGACTGGTGGGTAGAGATGTTTAATTCATAATTTCGTTCATGGAGGTTCAACGGAGTGAAGCCGCGGTCCTCATTAACAGTTAATTTCATTAATATATCGGCGGAGTTTAAAAGGACCTGTCGCATTTTTTCCTCTTGTCTCAGGCAAAGAGTTTTTATATTAACTAACCCTCTGCCTCCCATCGTTCGAGGTAGATATAATCATTTTACTGAGGAGTTTGGATCAATGATTAACAATCTTCTCTTTGAACTGTTCAGCTCCTCCAGGTCAGATTCAGTCCACTTAACAATACCAAAGAAGTAGGGTAGGACCGGTACAGCCCAGATGTTGATAGCTGAAATCAGATTATCCCCTGACAAGTAAGTGTTTAACAACTTTGTTAGCCGCTTTTGATATTTTATTCGAAGTTCCTCCTTGATACGATTATGGACCAGTCGATGATTCTGAGGGTTTCCCAAATAACGATATTATTATTATTATTATTATTATTATTATTATTATTATTATTATTATTATTATTATTATTATCACTATCACATTTTAACTTGTTTACACTCGTGCATCTCGATTACCATGAACAAGAGATACAAGTTCCAACTGTCATAATCAGCACTGGATCAACTATCAATGTTCAGAAACTTCCTCACGATGTTACATGTGTCTAGAATGACAATCTTCTGCAGCTGGATGTATAACCCCTTCTTCAGTTGCAGTTCAGCCAGGGACTCATGCATGAACTTTTGAATTTCACCAGTGGCACCTAGAATTATTAGTACAATCATCACAATTTCCACGTCGCTCCACAATTCCTTTATCTCATTTGCCAGAGGTTGATATTTTAGAATTTTTTCACTTCTTTCCTTTGGGATGTTGTGAACTAGCGGGACCGCGACATCAAGCAGATACACCTTTTTGTTTTTCTTGTCATGCCATACAATGTCCGGTTTATTAGATGATACAGACCTATATGTTATGATGGGCCTGTTCCAGTACATTTTGTGATTATTTGTGTCAATGACTGGTTCGGGTGTGTACTTATAGTATGGTGTTCGGTTACCCGTCAAAAGGTTATTATTGTGGCATAGTTTCTGATAAAACACTTTACAAACGTCATGTTGTTTTGTATATTCTGAAGATGCTAGAGAGCTGCATCCACTGATAATGTGGTCTATATTTTCTCTATGTTCTCCACATAGCCGACATTTATCATCACGAACGTTGGTGTCTTTCAGTATAAATTTACGGTAGTTTTTAGTTGATACTACTTGGTTCTGAATAACTACCATGAAACCCTCTGTTTCAGCAAAAAGTTCTCCCAAGCACAGCCATTTAATTGACGACTTACGGTCTATCAGTTCTCCCTCTATCTGGTATGGGTATATCCATGAAGTTGCTTCTCTTTTCAGTTGCTGATTTGCATTTCATTGGTCTGTATTTGCTTTTGTAGATTCATTTTTTCATCAGACAAATTCAATGGTGTGATTTTGCGGTCAATGTATGTTAAAATCCAATTTATCTTGCTTTCATTAGCTTTTTCGTGGAAGTACTGACACAGTCTCTCCACTAGTTGGTGATGGAAATTCACAATATCTATGACACCTCTTACTGCTAAAGACCTAGGTAGGTGGAATCTCTCAACTGCGCTTTTAGGGTGGTGACATCTAAATCTGGTACAACGTACTCTGCAATTTGTAATAAATGCATCTAGTTCGATTTGTGTCCATCTGACAATACCAAAGCTGTAGGTCAGCACTGGAATCACATAGGTATTTATAGCCTTAATTTTCCTGCCAGCACTGAGTTTAGATTTCAGAATTTTACCCAGACGAGTATTAAATTCCTGGGTAATGTTAGATTTTGTAATTTTTGGTCAACATTAGATCTTTGTAAATATCCAAGATATTTGTAATATTCCTTAGGATTGATGACATGAATTCGTTCTTGTTTAGTATTTCCTTCTCCAAGGATGTAATCCATCTGATGTTGCCACTTTCCTTTCCGCAGTGCATTTAATTTACATTTCTCAACGCCCATATGCATTACAATATCATTGCTAAATTTTGCAGTGGTGTCAAGCAAATGACTAAGCTTTTCTCTTGTGGTGCTGAATAATTTTAAGTCGTCCATGTACAAGTGGGATAAGTGTACATGATCGATTTTGCTGTTGATTTTGTAGCCCATTTGATCTCTATTTAACAACGTCGATAGGAGATTCATAGCAAAGCAGAACCACAGAGCGCTAAGAGAGTCTTCTTGGAAGATTACTTATTTAATATGTATGTCTCCTGCATTGACATAATTATTTTGCGTACAAATGTGCAATAGGGTTGTCCACCTTTGCATCTGTGCCTTTAGAAACGACACAACCAATGGGTCTATTTTGTACATATCAAGCACATCAATTAGCCAGGAGTGAGGTAAGCTGTCGAAGGCTTTTTGATAATCAATACACTCGGTTTATAAAGTCCCTCCTGTTTTCTTCACATGTCCACAGACTGCCGCATCTATAATGAGCTGTTCCTTGCAGCCCTGTGACCCCCTCTTGCAGCCTTTTTGCTCTTCAGCCAGGATGTTATCTTCAAGGTGCTGATAGATCTTATCTGATATTATGGAAGTTAGTAGTTTGCATAAAGTTGGTACGCATGTAATAGACCTATATTTCCCGGGATCAGAGCTGAGGATTTTGGGTTTGGGGATAAGATAATTAATCCATAAATTAAAAATGATGGTGGGGCTTCTGGATTATTCAGGGCTTTTGTGAATAACTCTGCCATTGTTTCGTGAATGCAAGGAAAGTTCTTATACCAGAAATTATGTATGTTATCTCTCCCGGTTCCCTTCCAACTCGAGGTTCGAATTATGGGTCAAAACTCTCCTCGACGAGTCTCTTGATATATGAGAAGACGATCGTCGACGAAAAGTCTTGCTCGAGTGAGAATCTTATCAGAGAGTCGAATTATGGCTCAAAACTCTCGTTCGACGAGTCTCTTGATCGATGAAAAGACGATCGTCGACAGAAAGCACTATTCGACACGAGAAAATAGTTCCATAGAGAGTCGCGTCAGAGGGAAGAATTATGGGTGAAAACTCTCGTCGACGAGACTCTTGATCAAAGAAATGACGATCGTGGACGAAAAGAGTATTCGACACTTTCTCGATTGAGATTCATTTCAGAGAGTAAAATTGAGTCAAGATTCTCGTCGACGAGCCACCTGATCGATGAAAGACGATTATCGAAGAAAAGGTTATTCGATACGAGACTCTTGTTCGATTGTGTCTTGCGTCAGAGGGTCAAGGTATGGGTAAAAACTCTCGTGTGACGACACTCTTGATCTATGAAAAGACGATCGTCGACGAAAAGGTTATCCAACACGAAACCCTTGCTCGATAGAGATTCGCGGCAGAGGGGTCAAATTATTGGTCAAGACTCTCGTCGACGACATTCTTGTTCGATTAAAAACCAATCGTCGACGAAAAGGCTATTTGACACGAGACTCTTGGTCGATAGAGATTCGCGTCAGAGGGTTATAATATGGGTCAAGACGCTCGGCGACAAGACTCTTGATTGATAAGACGATCGTCGACGAAAATGTTATTTGACACGAGTCCCTTGCTCGATTGAGATTTGCGTCTAAGGGTCAAATATAGGGTTAAGACTCTCGACGAGATTCTTGATCGATGAAAAGTCACTCGTCGATGAAAAGGTTATTCGACACGAGACACTTGCTTGATAGAGTTTCACAACAGAGAGTGAAATTATGAGTCAAGACTCTCGTCGACGAGAGTCTTGATCGATGAAAAGACGATCGTCGACGAAAAGGTTATTTGACACAAGACTCTTACTCGATAAGGAATCGCATCAGAATGTCAAATTATGGGTCAAGACTCTCATCGACGAGACTCTTGGTCGGTGAAAAGACGATCATCGACGAAAAGGTTATTCGATAGAGACTCGCGTCAGTGACTTAAGAACAGACGGAACGTTTTGGTCCTTGTTTTTGGTACAATTATTGCTGCATTTCAGACTACCTAGAACCTAACCTAGAACCCAAATTGACAACTTTCTGTAAAAAATCATGTGAATATATTGTTTTTAATTAAAGAGAAAATTGCACCTGAATTTAAAGAAAATCACTTACAGGAAAACGGCCAAAGAAGCAAATATTATATCCAGGCATAAGAATCTCTTAGTTCGGTAGTTTCCAGCTCCATATTCATTTTGTTTCATTATCTCATGTTCTGCTTTCCTTTTCATAACTCTTCTTTTCATCCTAGCTTCTTTACTCATATTTCAGCATCATAAGCAGCTTTTCTCAGCCGCATTGCATCTATTCGGCGGAGAGCAGTCTCCATATTTCTCCCTGCATGGATTCCCAATTGCTCCAGTACTTTTTTCTGCTGATCATACCCTTCTTAAAACTTATCACAGCATAATACTTCTTCATGACACTACCTCTTACATCTTCATGACACTACCTCTTACAAAAATTATTTTGGAATTTTCTCCGAAATACAATGGTGAAAGCTTTCATTGGAATTTTGAGTCTTTCCATGCATGACTTCTGACAGCAATCTCTCATCATTGAGATCCCTATAAATTGATTTGATGCAAGTCATTACAGAAGCAGGCAATGAGTTTTTGTGAATATAGTTTTCCCCCAATGCTGTGGCCTTGTTGAATCGACAGTGAATCTTTCCCTTGTGGGCAGAGTTCATGAACTAGATTGTCATCAGTTGAGATTTTATGAAAAAATGTTGCCCATACTTCCTTCCTCATATCTTTGACACTTTTTGAGCCAGCATTTTTTCTTATTGCCAAACCATAATACTGCTGCAATAAATTAATTTGTGTGTCAGTCAAACAACCCCTTCCAGAAAGTGGTTTACCATCTTCAAGCTTTTTACCTTTGTGTTCATGCCTTAATTTTCTTAGTCTACTCACCATCCTCTTCTGAATAAGGCCCCAACATTCCAGTTTTTCTATCTTTTTTGCACAAGTGTCTCGTTACTAGGGGTCTGGTCATTTTTTCGAGTTGCCAGTGTCTCGTCACTATGAGTCTAAGGCGATAAGGTCTAGAGTTAAAGCGAGTGTTTGTCGAGATAGAGTCTCATTTATGACGGTCGCCGGGTCAACAATAGTTTTTTCTTGGAGCAATTGTCTGGGTCTGCTCGTTTGTTCGGGTAGCTACTGTCTCGTCACTAGGGGTCTTGTCGAGGTTGCGTCTCATTTTTTAGGATCCCCTGGTCGACAATTGTTTTTTTTTCTGGGAGCAAGTGTCTCGTCAATTGGGTCTGTTTTTTCGGGGACACATTTTTTCGACACTAGGGGTCTGGATCGATAAAAAGTAGAATTAAAGGGAGTCTTTGTCGAGCTTGAGTCGCTCTTTATAACGGTCTCCGAATTGACAATCGTTTTTCCTGGGAGAGAGTGTCTTGTCATTTGGGGGTCTGTTTATTTTTTCAGTGAGCCATTGTTTTGTCACTTGGGGTCTGGATCGATAAAGAGAGTTGAAGCGAGGTTTTTCGAGCGAGAATCTGGTTTATGGCGGTTCCCGGGTCGACAATCGTTTTTTCTGGGAGTAAGTATCTCGTCACGTGGGGTCTTGTCGTTTTCTCGGGGAGTCAGTATCTCGTCACTAGGGGGTCTGGATCTATAAAGGCTAGAGTTAAAGCGCATCTTGACGAGCTAGATACTCGTTTATGACGGTCCCCAAGTCGACAATCGGTTTTTCTGGGAGCAAGTGTCTCGTTACTTGCGGTGTGGTCGTTTTTCCGGCGAGCCATTGTCTCATCACTATTGCTCTGGATCGATAAAGACTAGAGTTAAGGCTAGTCTTTGTCGCGATAGAGTCGCGTAGAGCACTAAGTGTCATGAACGATAAAGACTAGATGTAAAGCGAGTAATCATCGAACTACAGTCTCGTTTATGACGGTCCTGGGGTCAACCCTTGTTTTTTCTGGGATCATGTGTCTCGTCCCTTGGGGTCTGATCGTTTTCTCTAAAAGCCTGGGTCACGTCACTAGGGGTCTAGATCGATAAAGACTACAGTTAGAGCGAGTTTTTGTCGAGCTAGAGTCTTGTTAATGACGGTCCCCGGGTCGACAATCGTTTTTTCAGGGAGCAAGTGTCTCGTCACTTGGGGCCTGGTCATGTTTCCGTGGATATAGTTTCTCGTCACGGGGAGTATAATCGATTCTTCGGGGAGCCAGTGTCTCGTCACTAGGGGTTTGGTTCGATAAAGAGTAGAGTTAAAGCGAGTCTTTGTCGTGTTAGTTTCGCTTATGATGGTCCCCGGGTCGACAATCGTTTTTTCTGGGAGCAAGTGTCTCGTCACTTGGGGTCTGGTCGTTTTTTCGGGGAGCCAGACTCGCCACTAGGGGTCTGGAATGATAAAGAATACAGTTAAAGCGAGTCTTTGTTGAGCTAGAGTCTAGTTTAAGACAGTGCCTGGGTCGATAATCGTTTTTTATAGGAGGAAGTGTCTCGTCACTTGGGTTTTTTTTCGGGGGGCATCGTTGTTAGGGTTCTGAACCGATAAAGAGTAGAGACAAAGCGAGTCTTTGTCGAGGTAAAGTCTCGTGTATGACAGTGCACATTGGGATAAATGGACTAATTCTTGGCCAAAATTAGAAAAATATGTTGTAACCTATCACAAATTAACATGAATATTTGTATTCTAGGATAATCAAAGCATCATGATGCGCCATAATTACTTAAGTTGGTTGTCTGGGTTTTACGTACAAGGTGCTGGAAGTTGGCACTTCTGTAAGCAAGTTGTAAGGCGCGAGTGCCATACGCTTGATAGTACAGAATATTTTGTTTCTTGTAGCAGTATTTCGCCGATGGAATCGTACACGAATAATGGATACTGACAATCAAGGTAAGCTTTATTACTTTAAATAAGAAAAGTAAATTGTTATTCACAATTTTGTATATTCGTGCCTTAAACATATCCTGTAAGTTATATATTAGGTAATGTTCATGTTTACATTAACTTTTAACTAATATGCTGCCTTTTTTCTGCGCTGAATCTATTTCTAAAGTGTAATTCAACTAAAGGAGATAATGTTTTACATAATTTTAGCTGCCGCTACCTACGGCCTTAAACGAAATTTTCTTTTCAGGTGAGTGTCATATCAATCGAAAGGACCTTTTCATTGTGTGGCAGTCATCGGAGATAAAAAAAGAGGCAAGAATGTGCAGTTCTCGATTGTATTGTGATTGAATGTTATGGTAATAATAGATCTTTTAAAGTATTTCAGAATAAAAGCAAATTTTTTTCCACAAACGTAATAAAAGATGGCAGGCAGGCCAGCGAACTCTAAAGACATTCTTATCAAAAAATTCTGAATAGCTTTCTGGGGATTTCGTATGCCTACAGAGCAAATCGATTGAATCACATGAAGACAAATCTCGAACAGGGCGATCTGCTCGTTCCTACAATGAGAGATCTGAGAGGTCCAAACGAAGGGTCGCTGCAAAAGTGTCCATCGAAAACGACCATCAGGCAGATTGAGTGGTGAAAGCTGCAAGCATGTCCGCTCGAGCTTCGGGGAAGAGAGATCTAGCTGTTGTTCTGGATCAAGTCACTGAAACTCCAACCGGATAATCTAAAATTTAAAAAAATATTATGCAATTCCCAAAACAAGAAACTACCTGTTGCATTATCCGAAGAGGAGGCATTTGCTAGATAACAATTTGAGCAAGCCACAGTACATAAACACAAGGCTATTACGTAAACCCGCTATGCAGATATTTTCCCATCATACTATAATAAACTCGTTTATTCACGCCCCACGTTGGGCTGCCAATGTAATAATCCCTCGTTCTACTGCCAATATAATAATTTTCTATTTTTATTGTTTTAAACACATCTGGGCGCCTTGTCAACACACATACCCTTCCTTAAACCTGCCTCAACTTTTGTACTTGCCCGTTAGCTAGATAAATTTATACAACTTCTAAATTCTCCCCGGGCGTGACTATGTGATTGCCCTATACAAGGCTACAAACAAGGTACTTACGTGCACGTGACATGGGTCTGCATCTAACTACTTTAATCACAACACATTCTCTAATGGTTATTAATGAACCCGAATGTATTCATCTTAATTTATTCACTACTTTTGGATGGTTTCTTTCCTCAAATAATCAACATATCAAATACATCTGAAAAAATAATGCCCTCTGATGGCACAAAAAATACACATAACAGAGAACAATACATTTAAAATTAAAACCCAACAAATAAACAATAACCATTCATACTGAAAATTATAAAAACAATATGTACACTCATTCACTCCGAATGCGCCTTCTGTCGTTAGAATTGTTGACCCTCTTATCTTACGATAATGAACAAAACTTGATCTTCAACAGATGCTTTTGAAGATAAAAAGAAAAATGAACAAACAAATATCCATGCATCACTTCCCTTTGTGCATGGACAAATGCTGTAACACGCGGCGCAAGTCAAGCGTCGCCGCCCACTGATTCGTACACTCCCCGTGTACGACGAGAGCTTCCACCAGCTCCAAGACCATATGTTCCGTCAACTCACACTGCTGAGCAAACGCTGCGAAGCGTTCTGTGGTAAAACGCGAAGTTTCCACCATGTTTAAAGTTCCCGCGGCGAAGAACTATTGATTTCACGAATACTGGTGAAAAGAATCTTTTAAAGTTCCCGCGGTGAAGAAATACTATTGGGTTACGCGAACTAAACGAAACTGCTCTGTTCGTCTTTCGATTACTGTCCGAAGCGTGTTGAATTCCGTATCATGAAATTTATAAGACAAAATGTCCGCGACCGTTGCTTAACATTGCAATCGCGTAAAATCAGTCTTCGCGTTGCGTTCACCCGTAAAATATTGTTCCTATTTCTAAATCCGTTCATCCGCTCACTACATCAGTTTTGTTCACTTGAAAATATAAACAAAAATATTTTCAAAACATTTTTCTAACACGGAGCTCGCGTCTTCACCATCCCTACAACACTGCACTTTTCTCTCCTCTCTCGAGCATTGTTGTCCACTATCCTATATAGATTTTTCTTGAACAAGCGCCGATCGCTCGCCCGTGACCACAAACAAGATTACAGAATGTTTCTTAATTTCCCGTTTATAAGCGTTTTTATGCCTCGCTACCGGTTCTCAATATTGTCTATTGTTTCTCCGATAATTACAGCGATCTCTATTTTTCCTTTCGATGTCTGATTTTATTAAATCCCATCGTTTTTAGTTCGTTCACTGTCGTGACGTAGACGTGACGTCACTACGATGCGTCACTTGTTTCACACATATTTCAATTATACTTTTAATTTTAATTCATTTTCTAGACGTTTCCCAAAATCGTGATTACTTTCGAAATTGTTCATAAATTTCGCCCTGTTGTTCTCTAAAGTTCCAGCGCGATTCCTTCAAGCGTTTCCGTAATATTCATCAAAAAACATATTTGCCCTCAACTTTACCATAACAACAATGGTCTCCATGTTCACGCTTTTTAACTTGAAATGTACGATTACGATTATTTTCAAAATTTTGTGAACCCCTCGCCCGATTTTGCTGATTGTTCTTTCTAACAATTCTAAATATTATGCTTTATTGAATGTTTATGTTAAATTTGACTTTCTTCCGCGCATTCGGTTAATTTAGAAAAAATGTTTGCGCGCGGCGCTGCCGTCTTCTGTCTTTTTTAATATAAATCTTAACATTTTATTGAAAAGTCTTTATTCTCTGGAACACTAAATTACCGAAATGATCGCAAATCATTACAATACGAAAAATTGAAAAGAGCAAAAGCATCATGCAGACCTTAAGGCTTACATGTCACAGATAGTGCAGCTAGAGTCCCCTTTAAAGTCCTTGTTAAATCATACAGCAAGGAGAATAGTTCTTCTCCAAGAAGATGTGATTATTCACTAAACAATGCTTACTGATACAACAGCGTGTAGTACACAATTAATTTGCAGTTACAGCTTCGATGGGAGCTCCGGACAAAATCTCTATAGGCAAATTTATTCTTCACTTTCTGAGTCCTTGGAATCGACAATATTTGCCACAACACTCATATCCTTGCACTTGGTAAGTCCAAATAGCATTCTATGGAACAATCAGACACCTCACTTTCTCAGGTTCTACAGAACAATAAAATTGGAATATACAAAGGAAACCAGCAAGCATGTTCTCCAGGAAAAATTAAACAACGAGAAAAAATTCATGAACTCACCGAAGTGGAAATTGTGCTTAGCAATTGACAGACTATAAGGGTTTCATTTATACTATATTTGACATTAATTGATAGTAAAATTTTAAATATAATAACAGGAAACAGATCTAGTCAAACGTGCCCAATTTGGGGCGCAAAACCTCTTCAAGTAAAGAATGTGACAGAATTTGACGCACCCGAATTTGCCTAAGCCTGGTACTTTACAATTAGGGGTAAACCTCTTACATCTTTGGATTAAGCTTTTTGAATATGTTCTGCGCATAGCTTATAGAATAGATTTAAAAGTGTGGCAAGTGAGAGGTGATGTAAATAAAAGATTGTTGCTAAGACTAAAAAAACAATTTAAAAATTGTTTTGGGAAAAATGCGTCTTCATTAGGTTAAGGTGAAAGATAATGGTTGCGGCTCATCTAATGACGGAAATACTGCACGCCGCGTCTTCTCAGAGACTGCAGTTTTTTCAGAAATTACTGGTGTCAATGAAGACTTAATTAAGAGATTTGGGGTTATCCTGATAGCCATGTCTGGTCAATACAGTATTGACACAGAATTATTTGTCAAATATTGTACGAAGACTGCTAAAGTATACAGAAAACTCTTTGATTGTTTTACAATGCCTGTAAGTGTTCATAAAGTTATTGTTCATGGAAAACACATACTTCAGTAAAGTATTCTGCCACTTGAATGTCTGGGAGAAGACGCTTCAGAATCCAGAAATAGATTGTACAAAAAAGAGAGAGACTCACGCAAGGAAAGACAGCAGAAGCCACTGACATTTTCAACAGAGCTTTGAAAACATCGGATCCCGTCATTTCGACTGCTAGCCTCCAGAAAAGAGTTCAAAATAATAAGAAAAGGGAACTTCCACTTGAAGTAATTAAAATGCTCAATTGCTCTGCACCATAATCAAGTTTACGTGAAGCAATTGAAGAAATAATCTGTACTTATTGAAGTATCGGATGAGGATGCTATGGAATAGATTCTTTCTAGTGATCAGAGTCAACATTACTTAATATGAATATAAGAATGATGTCTATTTCTCTTGTAAAATGAAAATACACATGAATACTTTCATAATAAAAGTTTTCATGCGAATGTTTAATATCTACATTTTCCCACCCGAAGACAGTACGTATACGTGAGCCACCACCTTGAAATTAAGCAACAAGTAATATGGTAAATGTATTATCTTCCTTAGGTCTATATGTGTACCAAATTTCATGCCATTTGCTCTTCAGATAACCGAGTTATGACTTTTGGCCAAGGTAAGGGCGCTTTCATCCAGTACTGCGGTGCCCGGGTCGACAATCGTTTATTCTGAAAGCAAGTGTCGTCATTTGAGGTCTGGTCTCTTTTTCGGAGAACCAATGTCTCCTCACTAGGAGTCTGGATCTACAAAGACTAGAGTTAAAGCGAGTCTTTGTCGAGGGAGAGTCTCCTTTATGACGGTCCCCGTGTCGACAATAGTTTTTTTTCTGGGAGCAAGTGTCTCGTCACTTGGGGTCTGGTCGTTTTCTCGGGAACCCAGTGTCTCGTCACGAAAAGTCTGGAACGATAAAGAGTAGAGTTAAAGCGAGTCTTTGTCGAGCTAGTCACGTTTATGACGGTCTTCGTGTCGATAATCATTTCTTTTGGGAGGAAGTGTCTCGTCACTTGGGGTCTAGTCGTTTTTAGTGTGTCGTCACTAGGGGTCTCTACCGATAAAGACTAGAGTTATAGAAAGTCTTTGTCGAGCTAGAGTCTCGTTTATGACGGTCCCCGGTCGACGAACGTTTTTTATGGGAACAAGTGTCTCGTCACTTGGGATCAGGTCGTTTTTTTAGGGAGGCATTGTTTCGTCACTAAGGGTCTGGATCGATAAAGCCTTTTTAAAATATATTTCTTCTCATTCGAATTTCTTCTTTCGGGTATTTTGACTGGTACAATGTTATATACAATGAATTTACTTGGTCATCCTCAGACAAAAGCGGGTCTCGGTATAACCCTTCACTATTTTTAAATTTTCATATTTGTATAACTTGACTAAGAGAAGTTTGCATTTATTGTTTAGAAGTTGAGGGGTGTGTTTTGTGGGAGATTGTGGCGAATGATTTTTATGAATTTGAGAGGACGAAAGAGGTCTTAGGGGAATCTGGATCTAATGCTGTATTTGTGAGTTTGAAATGAACCAGGGGGCTTTCAAGGTTTGTCGTAGTAATTCGCTTTGAACTTTCTGCAAAACGGAAAGGTTAGTTTGGTGCTGTATTCCGCCATATATGTCATTGTAGGTCTTATTATCATTTTATAGATGAGCAGCCCAATTGCTATACTAAGGGTGGAGTTTCTAGTGATAAAAGGTAGAGTTTTAAAACTTTTAGGCTCCTGTTTTATGGGCTATTGATTGAATGTGCGATTTCTAAGTTAACCGTTTGTCCAGTAGGACACCTGGGTATTTGGCTGGCGAAAAATGAGAAAGCCAGGGTACATCGGTGTTATTTATTTGTAACGGTGTAGGGAAGGGAGGACGTCTGAGTGTGAATATTTTGGATTGTGATTTTGAGGGGTTGATTTTAATTACCCATTTCTTGGTCCAATTCGTATAACGGTAAATGTATGATTGTATGTAATCATAGGCTAAGTTGATGTCAGTATGTGAAGTGAAGATAGCATTATCGTCAGCATAAAGAGCTATACCTGCTTCGTGTGGGGTTGGATAGTCTGCTGTAAAAATTGAGAACAGTGTTGGTGAAAGAACCGAGCCTCGTGGGACGCCTGTGAGAGTAGGGTAAAGCGGTGACATAGCATCATTTATTTTTACTTGAAAATATCTGTCGGTAAGAAAGTTTCGAATTAGTTCCTGAAGATAATCAGGAGTTCCAATTTTTCATAGTTTTTACATTAGTCCATTATTCCTAATTCGATCAAATACCTGCGAAATATCTAAAAAGAGAGCTATTGTGTGCTTTTTATTGTAAAAACTGTTTTCTATGAGCTCGACAAGTCGCAGCAGTTGATGGGTGGTTGCATGATTCAGTCTAAAACCAAATTGAGTGTTGGGAATTGCATTAACTTTCGTTAATTATGCTTGGAGTCTATTAAAAACAAGTTTTTAAAAAATTGTAGCAAAAGAGGGGAATAGGCTAATAGGCCTGTAATTGCTTGGAATTTTGGGGCTTTTGCGTGGCTTGCAGGATGGAAGTATAACTGCCCGTTTCCATGACGACGGATAGTATCCTATTGTCAACTATGCGTTAAATATTGCTGTGATTATTGCAATTGCTTGTCGAGGAAGCTTTTAATGCTTTGTCGAGGAAGCTTTTAATGCTTTGTAACATTGTCATACATCATTGTGTTTTTCTAGTTTTGGAAGTTTAATTATATTTTCCACTTCTGAAGTAGACATGAATTTTTACCTTTGTTGGGATAGTGCACAGAGGTAGTTTTATGTAATCTTCTACTTCCGCATTGAAAATAGGATATTCTTAGGATTTTCTATGGGGTTTGGGGTGAAGACACTTTCTAAATATTCTGCTAGAGCCTTCGCTTTTTCAGCATCTGAGCATGCTATCTTACCATTATTCTGTAAATGTGGTAGCTCTATCTGTTCTTTTGCAATGCTGTTGATTGTTTTCCATAATGGTCTAATATTAGGGTGAAGTTGACTAGAAATTTATGAAAATTTGAATATCTAAATTCATCTATTTTTTTGTTTGAAAAATTTAATGTGGTTTAATTTTCGTTTATTGTTTATATTTCTATTGGATTGCCAAATACGTCGAATTTTTCTTTTCTATTTAATTAGTTCAAGGAGCTCTTTAGGCAGTGTTGAAATTGACTTTCTGTGTGACTGACTGGAGGGTATAAGCGCGTATTTTAATGATTGATGTATGCAATTTGTGAGTTTGTTTAATTCAATATCTATGTCTTCGATGGATATCATGTTATATGGATATGTCAAACTGCTGGTTATTAAGTCACGGAAATGATTCCAGTTAATTTTATCATTGATTAGTTTCGGTATTTTTTCTAAAGAGTGTGTCGGTGTTCCGACACACTCTTTGATGATTAGAGAATGGTCGGAATCTAAATCCGGTACTACTTTCTGGTAGATCGGTGAGATTATGCCTTTTGTAATGATTTATCTAGAATGTCTGCTTTCTTGTTTGGATCTATTGGGTAGTGGGTGGGTTCTATAGGGGCATGAACAGTAATGTGCCCGCTTGCGTTAATGAGATGAAGCAGTTTCGAACCCTGATGTGTAGTCACATTGCAACCCCAAGCTCTGTTTTTAGTTCATTTCTAGTTCACGACGGTTTCTAGGTCGACAATCGCTTTCTTCTTGCAGCATGTGTCTCGTCATTTGGGGTCAGGTCGTTTTTTCGGGGAGCAAGTGTCTCGTCACTATGGGTCGGTTTTGACAAAGACTAGAAATCAGCGAGTATTTGTCGAGATGTATCTCGTTTAAGACGGTCCCCGGGTCGACAATTGATTTTTCTGTGAGCAAGTGACTCGTCACTTGGAGTCTGTTAGGTTTTACGGGGGGGGCAGTGTCTCATTACTTGGGGTCTGCATCGATAAAAACCCGAGTTAAAGAAAGTCATCGTCGATCTAGTCGCGTTTATGACGGCCCCAGGTCTACAAAAGTTTTTCTGGTATCAAGTGTCTTGTAACTTGGGGCCTGATTGTTTTTTCGGGGAGCCAGTGTCCCGTCACAAAGGGTCTACATCGATAAAGACTAGAGTTAATGCGAGTCTTTCGTCGAGCTAGAGTTTTGTTTGTGACGGTCCCGGGTCAACAAACGTTTTTTGCGGGATCAATTGTCTCGCCACTTGGGGTCTGGTTATTTTTGGGGAGCCAGTGTCTCGTCACTAGGGGTCGCGATCGATAAAGAGAAGAGTTATAACGAGTCTCTTTCGGGCGAGAGTCTCGTTTATGACGGTCCGCGGTTCGACAATAGTTTTTTCTAGGAGCACATGTCTCATTACTAGTGGCTGGTCTTTTTTTGGGGAGCCCGTGCCTCGTCACTAGCGGTCTGGATCGATAAACAGAGTTAAAGCGAGACTTTGTCGAGCTAGAGTCTCGTTTATGACGGTCCCCGGGCCGACAATCGTTTTTTTCTGGAAGCAAGTATCTTGTCACTTGGTGACGGTCGTTTCTTGGGCAGCGCGTGCCTCGTCACTAGGGGTCTTCATAAATAAAGACTAGAGTTAATGCGAGTATTATCGAATTAGATTCTCGTTTATTACGTTCCTCGGGTCGAAAATCGTTTTTTTTTTCTTCTGGGTGCAAGTGTCTCGTCTCATTGGGTCTGGTCGTTTTTTGGGAAGTCCGTGCCCTGCCACTAGGGATGTAGAACGAAATAGATTAGATTTAAAGCGAGTCTTTGTGGAGCTAGAGTCTCATTTATAACGGTCCGCGGGTCCGTCAATCTTTTTTCTGGGAGCAAGTGTCTCGTCACTTAGGGTCTGTTTTTTTTTTATGGAGCCCATGCCTCGTCACTAGGGGTCTGGATCGATACAGACTAGAATTAATGTGAGTCTTTGTCGAGCTAGAGTCTTTATTATGACGTTCCCTCAGTCAGCAATAGTTTTTTCTGCGAGCAAGTGTCTCGTCACTTGGGGTCTGGTCGTTTTTTGGGGAGCCCGTTCCTCGTCACTAGTGGTCTGGATCGATAAGGAATAGAGTTAAAGCGAGTCTTTTTCGTGCTAGAGTCTCGTTTATGAGAGCCCCCGGGTCTTCAATCGTTTTTTCTGGGAGCAAATGTCTCGTCACTTGGTGGTTGTAGTGACGAGAAACGTGACGTTCCGCGTGACTTTACTAAAATTATACAGTATATTAATATATAACGTATTTATGGAAGAAATCACCTGAAAAGGAATATTAAACACACGTCATTGACAGATTTTAATTTGAAAAATATGCATTTTACTGGCTGTATTTGGACTGTGTGCCGTCTCTTTCAACACACAATGTGTCATGACCCAAGACAATGGCACTCTGTTACGCACGCTTGACCTTGGGCAATGTGTGTCTGGTCGAGGGGTTATGAATTCCAACGGGGGGCAGGGAGACGCGTAAATAGAAGCCCTGCCCATACACTTTCCCACGCTCAGTTAGGAGAGAGGGAATTTCCCTACGACCTACGCCTCGAGAGACTAGCAACCCGAAGGTCGAATTCTACACCGACAGCTGGAGACCCTATCCTTCAATAACCAGCTGCCACGACTAAATCACGTGTTACAGAGATAGAGAATTTAGAAAAAAGCTTGCAGATAGATTCATTTCAATAAGAACATCTCGTGTCACTCAGGCAATTGCATTAAATTCCAGGAATTCTGTTTTAAAAAGATTTTTTTCCTGCAGGACATGAAAAACAGTTCCATTTTATGCTGTGTAAAATTACATTTAACTTCATGGATAGGAGAAATTTTCTAATTAAGGCAGGTTTCCGGCTTGAACAGGTTCCGGTTAAGATAGATTTTACTGTTGTTATTAAATCATCTCATGATAAGATAAGTCTTCAACTGTCCATAAATGTTTTGCCAAAGGGTGTGCGGATAATTCTTATTTCAAGTTGTCGATTGAGGGACTATAAATCATCACATTACATTTGGAAAGAGTTACTACCATTAGGTACCATCTTGGTGTTATGTTTGATTTTAAAATGTCTTTTAGGGACTGTATGAATTATTATATAGTCAGTAAAGCTAATCAGACACTTGAATTGATTAGAAGAACATGAGGCCTTAACTCTACAGATTTTGCATACCCTGAATCTCATGCTAGTGAGGCCCATTCTCATGTTATCATTTTTTTTCTCAACATGAAAGCCCATTTTCAGCTTGAAATTGTGCAGCACAAGTTCGTCAGACATTCTACACCTTTATTCGGTGTGCAGAATCCTTTTTTGATGCATGCATATAGTGTGATTGCCTCAAAATTGGGAATACATATGCTGAAATAATATGGGGAGTATGTCAATGTAAATTTTTTGTTTAAACTTCTACATGGTAAAATTGATTGTTCCATTTTGTTAAACAAATGGAATTTCAAAGTACCATAGTTTAACTGTACAAACTATTGGACTTTTTTCCGCAAAAAACATTCAGGAGAATGTTCACATCCAACAATCTGATTAGCATAATACGTAAAATTGCAGATGTTGACATAGACCTAAACCAACCCATCATATTGGCTTTTGAAAGGGTTGCGAGGAGCTCTTTTTGAATACAGCTGATGGTAGCTTCCCTTATTAAAACATTGCATATTGTTAGTGTGTTGGTTTATTTTCGCATACTATATGAAAACTCAAGTCCACATGTAAAAAATGTTACATGGTGAAATGTTTGTGATGAGTCCTCTGTACTTTGGCAAACTTTGTAAAACATGAATCAACTTGGTGCTTGTTCTCCAAAGGCATAGCTAATGTTGACTTGTTTAAACGATTGCTCTCTGTAGGAGACACTTAGGGTTTGTCATACTTGTGTTCCCTTGAAAAGTTAAACACTGGCTATTGGCCCCCATGAGATTCTTCATGGTTCCTTTATGCATGTTTCTTCTCTTCACTGGCTCTTAGTCTTAATACTATATTAATATTTGTAATTGCAACTTGTAGAACCAATGGTCCAACTGGCACATGCTGATTCAAAACACAAAGGTTGAAAAACACCGCTTCAAGAATTCAAACTACAAAGTGAAAAGTTGTTTCCTTTTATTTATTTATTTATTTTACGTCAAAAAACAGTTAAAACTGTGTATGATGTGCTATGGGGAGAAGTGAGTTCTGTGCACATTTTCAAAATTCTGTGATCCCTACACTAAGTCATATACTACTTGAATTTTGAATTAATAAAAAAAATATTGATTTTCAAGTGAAATTTCTTAACCCATCTTCCTATTGTCAGGTTTCATGAACACGTGTTGCTCATATTTCTTATTCTTGGTTAAGAATTACATTTGCGTGAACATTGTTGTTACTTCCGTGAACAGTAGTGTTGCAAAATTGTGATTAAACCCAATATACACTTTTAACATGTTAATCGTTTTGTATTCTTAGAAGATAGCACTTTAATTTCAAGTGCAGAGCTTTCTGAAAAGTAACTTTATTTTTATGATCTAATAGTTATTTATGATACAAAAGGTAAAAGTGGCCTTTTATTTTGCGAGTAGGAATGGTTGCAACTAGTACCCTGCATTCGAGCATTTTACTCAAGTAAGCTAGCTGCACCACAGAGTGCTCCGTTTGGCTGCTGGATGTCACTGAGGTGTGGCGAACAGTGACTTATTCGAGTGTCCGATACTCGATCGAGCGTGCTGTATTCGAAACCTGCCCGAAGTGCTGCTAGTCCAGTGATGAGAGAGTAAAGAGAAAAATATGATAGAAAACACTCTTCCCAGCAGTGAATACCAGCTAAAGAAAAAAGAGGTGAGAAGTGAATTTTGGAAACAGATTTTATTAGTTATATATTCTATTAGTTATTATTTTGTTATTATTTTATTAGTTATTATTTTTATTAGACAAGACAAGAGACGCAAGAGAAACTCATTGACACCCTAGCCATTGTGTGATATTTTATTGATCCACAATGCCAAAGTGTGTATGAATACTTAAGTATCAAATATTGTAAAAGTTTATTGACATGCAAATACTTCCTATTATTTTTTAGACCGAGAGTCTTTGGATTTTTATACATTTTAGTATTTGCGTAGGCAGTGAGTGCGAAACGAAATGTGAATTGGTCATTGTTATAATAGTGATAAGTGGAAAATTTGTACATCCTTTCGTAAGTTCTTGGCCCATGCCTTGTGAAGCAATGCACATTTTTCGATGAGTGGCCTGTAGGTTATTTTGTTTCCATTGTATCTGCGAAACTGCATCCCACGTACCAGTCGCGCAACTTTTCTTGAACGATAGATTGACGAAATGTGGGCGGAGAGGGGGTATTAGTTACAAAGTCGGCCCCGAGAGTATTTACAGTAACGCCAACCTCTGGAAAATCAAAGTCAAACCCGCTATGTATGCGGCCAGGTCATCGCTCTGGGTAGGCAACAGCAGGGACAGTAGATAGGAGGTTTAGGTGCCTTCCTTGAAGGTCCTGGACCTGCCTCAGACATTTCTTAAGATAATGGTAATAAAGCTGAACAGAAGTTCTCGACTATGAAAGCAATTAGCTTTGACTAGCTTCTGTTTCGCGCCAACGAAGTTTTAATGCTGGGAATGTTGTCATCAGTGCTCGCTGCGATCTTTTGCCTTCAGCTGTTTATGGCTCCAGGGAGGGGGAAGCAAGGTCATCGTTCAAGAAAAGGTGCGCGAGTAGTACGCATCACGTCTTGCACGCCGAACTTTTGTATTTCCCATCTACAGTTGTTTTGAAGAATGGTAAAACATTTACAGAGTGAATTTAACATATACTTATGTTTTTGTTTTGTATTATATTTTTATTGTTTATTGCTATATTGTATAATAGTTATATTAGTTTTGTATTATATTAACATTTTCGAAATAAGATTTCTAGAATTAAAAGTAATGTTACACCATATTTTATTTTCGTAGATTAAGTACTATTTAGAAGTAGTATGTCATTGTCATGTTTATTGATAATTTTCAACAGTCTTGCAAACATCAGGATTGAAATATTAATAAATACATATATTCAAATATTCAATAATTCCAAAAATTCAATGAAACTTCTTTGTAATACCCCTACGTGAACATAAATTTTAATAATAATAAAATAACTAAAATAGCCCTTTGCATTTAACGATCCGTTTTCCAGACATAACTTTTGCTACTTTCTTGGGAAATTCAATTATACACCGCGCCACTCTTGTATCTTTCTACTACCAACATCAAGCAGTGACCGCAGTGTTTTTAGATACGTTTGAAGATACAGGAGTTCAGTTTTTAACTTTAATATTGGTTTTGAAAACATTATTGTATGTAAACTACATTTGTATATTATTGTAATATGTCCTCTAGGTGCACTTTGCACAATAACCTCTATCGCTCAAAATGAAACACGTCCGACGGAAGTTTTATCGTTGATGTCTCAAAGCGTTACGAGAACGGCTTCCAGCCATGCTAGTAACAGTCACTTGAGTATGCAGGATTCGAATATTGTGTACCCGGGTACAGGATGTTCGAACGAGTATGAGCGGGTAATATCGCGAAGATGCAATGCTCTAGTTGCAACACAAGGTTGATCGGCTGAGTGTGCAATCCTACGAGCAAAATGAAAATCACTTCTACCACGTGTGTCATACACTATTTTTTAAACAGCCGTACTGACTTTTTGACCATTTTTCCTCATTGTCACTTTGGTCCTTCCTTTCAGATGAAAGTTTTTGTTTTCTTTGTTGCATTCACAGATTTATCAGAGCACTTGAGCATCATCTCACTTTTACCACTAGAGCTAAAACTTGAACATTTAGCACACAAGACATGCCCTGAAGGAGCTGCTTTTAGTAATGGCTGTTTAAAAATATTATTTTGAAGTTATAGTGCTGAAATCTAATCTAAAAATGTAATTCTACAGTAAATATTTATTATAGCTAATATGACATAATTATGTACTGTTTTTGCAGTAAAATAGTGATGACGGGTTTTCCTGTCACTAGAATAATACAATATTATTTGCAATGGCCGGTGCCAGAAGCTGAACTTTGTAACTAAGCTCTGTGAAGTAATGGAAGTTAAGAAGCTTGAGTCAATGCGTTTTCCTGATTGGGAGACTTTGGGTACCCTGGATACTAACTGCGCTGAGTGCCTGGCCAACAAGGATAAAAGGCAATGACACTAACTTGACTTGACGTAAGACTAACTTAATATGTTCAAGGAGAATTACTCCTTGCATTAAAAAAAGATGGGAGAAATATGATCAAACATGGAAAATTATGTACCCATTCATCCAGAATGTCAAGATTTACTGTCCCATTATACAATATCACTTAATATCTCCACATTATCAGTGAAAACAAATTGTTCATATTTGGGAGAAATTTTTAACAAAATCTGAAGAAAGACCACAGTATTATCATACGTGTTTTTAATGGCAAATGAAAGTGATTCAATAACTCGAGTTAAAATATTTGTTTGTGAATAAAATGTTGTGTTGATATCACATACTTCATTGGCAGAAAATCCTGCCAAAAACAAAAGTTCATATTCACACAAACTTATCATGAGAATTAGGGCAGTAAATTGAAGTTTTTTAGTAAAAATATTTGCCTGTAAGAAGAAATATACATAGTTTTAATTCTGGGAAGATATGGATTAATGAAAAGGAGGGTTTATGCTATAGTAGAGAAGTTTTACAGCCAATTAACAACACAAGAAATGTTTTAAAAAGTCTCTCTCTATAATTCTTCAATTCAAAAATACAATACCACAGAAAATTCATATTTAGCTCTCAGGAACATTAAGTAGTGCTTGGTTAACAGCATTTTCAGCTGAAGAACACAGTTGATAGAAATGGGAACTGTTATTGCCAAGGAGATTCGAGGGACTGTCAAATTCAACAACCTGCAAAAAGAAGTAACAAGATGAATACAATGTTTTTAGAGGATGAATAATATTACTCTAAATACTTTTATAGAAACATAAATAACTTTCTCACCTTTGGAAGTATTTTTATATCCTTAACAAATGTAAAAAAATAATAAAATGATAAGAAATGCAGAGAATCATGTACACCAGAGGTTTCTTTTTTTGACAATTCTGAATCAACATGTGAGAGTTTGTTATGTGAATTATTTGAACAGGTTTGCAGCCTCATGCTTTGGTACATGCTATTACATTTGTATCACTAAATCGTACAAATTGATGATCCATTGATATTACATGTTATTTATTTATGTATAATATATTAAAGAAATCATTATATTTTATAAGAAGGGACCAGATGCACTAATAATTAATGAAATTTGAATGCATTTATGCAGTAGTCATGCAGTGAGTATTTAATAGTAGATGAGACCTATAAGCCAGAATTTGAATAATCAAAATGGATATTATTTTTGGTAAATGTAATGAGTATCATGTCCTAAACTGTAATTGGAAAATCATGTGTGATTTTGCCTACTTCAATTACTTGAAAATTATGAATACAGTCTTTCCATACAAAATATGCATAAGTACACATGGATAGTAGCATGATTGATACCTCTTAGCAAACAAAAAGACTTCACTCATATAAGAGTGTATAGAGGATGGGATACACACAGTGACCATTTTACATTAGTACGTAAATTAAGACTATAAATATGGTATAAAATGAAGAAAAATCTATTTCATCTGACAACAGGCAGTGAGAAGTGTGTATTTCAAGAAGACTCAAAAAATGATTATACCAGCTGAGGGTAGAACAAATAGAGAAGGTGAAGTAAATGGAAAATACCCTGTATGTCACGATGATGCAGAGGAATGGAAATACATTAAAACAGTTATTGAAACTTCAGCAATGGAAGCTTTTGCTACTAGTACTCAAAAAACAAAATCTAAAAGGCAGCAAATATGGAATAATGAGGTTCAGGAGGCTGTGAATACAAAGAGGAAGTAAATATCTAAGAGGTAAAGAACCATGTAATTCAGATGCAGGAAATTTGATTTTACATAGAATAACCACATATAGAAACACACACAACAAAATTTAATTTAATTTATTAGAATAAATATAGTAAATAAGTAAGAGTAATGATACAAATTTACAAGCAAAATACACAGAAAAATGAGCAATTTGCAGAAATATTATGCTCAAAAATAAAAAAAGATAGATAGATAGATAGATATGCATCATAAAATTGTGCTCTTATCAAGTGAGTATACTTCTAACTTTGGCAACTATTAGTGTTAAAACCAAAATGACAAATTACTTTGGAGAAAGTACACAAATAGAACGAAAATTTAAAAAATGAAACATTAGATATGTAAGTATGTAGAAAAATTATAATTGCTACAAAAACTTCCTTGTTTAGAAAAACATATTTGGTTAAAAGTTTGGCCTTCAGTTATAAAAAAGGGGAGACTCATTTAATGAAAATGTGCGGAAAGCAAAAGTGAGAAAAAAATGTTTTTACCTTGCCATTATCCATAACAAGAACTCTGTCAGATGAAGTGACAGTTGAGAGTCTATGGGCTATAGTAAGAACTGTGCAATGATGGAACTCCTTCTGGATGGCAGTTTGAATGGCAACTTCTGTCTCGGGATCAACAGCAGCAGTTGCTTCATCAAGAATTAAAATCTATAAATAAAACAAAAAATTATATAATATTGATCTAAAAATGTCATCAAATGTAAATTTATAACCCACTAATGCCAGTCTAAAACTGGCATTAATGGGTGCCAGTCTAAAACTGGATAATGAACTGACAAAATAATAATTTATCTGTTCCAATTGACTTTATATGCAAGAATTAATGTGCAAAGCTGAAGGAAAGCACTGCTGAAGTCTATATAATACCATTAACTATAATATTGAAGATTGAGATTTTTATCCTTAATGAAATCTGCTCTTTAAAGACAGATTTTGAAATAAGGACTACCGTATTCAATTTTTTGAAAACATGAGTAGTTTTTGTGTAATTTTGCGGGAAATATAGGCAATTTTCGTAATCAATTTTTTCCTCAAAAAATGCTCCTTTTTTTAATTTTCACCACGTATGTATTCAAGGAAGGGGAAAAATGTGGTGCTAGTCCCATTTTCGGGGAACTCTCTTGTTTTTGAAAATTGCAAAATGTTAACATTTCAAAACTACAAAATTGAAGGTTTTTGCCTCACACAAGGTCTATTGTAAACTAGTGGGATGACAACAGCACTTATTTTATCGCATTATTTCTAAATTTGCAATTTTCTAAAATTCGTAGAGATCAATAATTCTTTTAAGCATCCTTTTTTCTATCCCTGGAAAAATATTGGAGTGGTTTTGAGGGAAAAATATTGAAAATTTCAGACTAATAACGTGACCTTTATTAAAGATATTTTTTCAAACAGACTTTATTAAAGGCAAACATATCTTATCTTCAATTCTGTTTTGAAATGATAAATTTTGCAATTTTCAAAAAATGGATTTTTTGTTGAAAATGGAACTAGCTCCATATTTTTTACCATCCCTGATACACATGAGAAGAAAATTTTAAGAAAATAATTTGGTGCGGTTTTTGAGAAAAAAAAAGTTTAAAAAACTTAATATTGCCTATATTTCACGCAAAAATGCATGAAAAATGCTCATATTTTCAAAAAAGTGAACAAGAGCTTTTTTCATGATCTTACTTGAAAGAAGGGATTTCATTAAAGAAGAAGTAGGTATCAGTCTTTAATATTATAGTTGTAGCAAGACGCCCCGAAAAAATTGCACTTTGCAAAGATGGCAATTTTTGACTAATCAGGGGTATCAACAACATGAAACATGCACTAATCTCTTAAGTATCCTTTACGCTATCCAAGGAAAAAAATTAGTAATCAAAAATTTGGACCATTTTTGAGAAAATTTTGAAAATGTTTTGAGGCTTCATCTGAAGTGCCCTCAAAATCAAAATATCAGGTTGAAACTCCCAGAGCTTTAGTTTGTTCAGATCGGTAGGGAAATAGCAATTTTAGAGAAAATCAACTGAACGGTTTAGGTGCTAGCTTAGACCAGAGACACGTTTTGCTGGCAATTGGTTTCTCATTCATATCAAGGACTCACAAAACATGGATTCTGGCTACACCACATACTAGAAGAAGTAATTTACTATATATAGCAACAGGATTTATCTACTTTTCCAATACTAGGATCCGGCAATAAGAGTTTCTCTGCCCCAAATTTGCTGTTTTCCAGAGCACAATTACATAACTTCTCTCCATACAAAGTTAGTGCGAGAAAGTAAACATTAGACCACTTGACAAGGAATGACCATATTGGCAGATATTGCAGTAACATGCATAATTCAGTATACATTTAGTTGTAAAAACAAGAAAGGGGACCAATATTATCAGATCGATTCATGGAAGGAAAAAGAATATTGAGTAAATTATTTTGCTGGCTTTTCTGTTTATGCATCTAGTTTCCCATGAACAAAATGTGGAGCAAAGAACGCTTCAAGTAGTTGAATAATCTCATCCATTATTACAAAAAATGAATGTGCCTAGTTATTTGCATTCCTTTTCTATCTGCCTTTTTTAGAAATTACCGCATGATTTTGACCTTCAATTGCAATAAAATGTTATGTGACATTGACATGGTTATTAAGAACAGATAAATCTTGAAATATTTATTTGTTGTTACATACCTTTAAGAAAATTAAAGAAGTGTCTTTCAAAGGTCATGGGGTCCCAATTAACAGAGAAAATAATAGAATTTCTAAATTACATATGTATTAATTACATATATACAGATAAGTATGTACAAATTACACATGTGCAAGTTACTGATGATGTGTAGTAAATTGTGTATTTTATTGTATTTGAAACAGGTTTTTTTTCTCGCATTTATAGCTTGCTGAAATGAGTTAATAATAGCATTTTGACTTCAAAATGATCAATCAATTCAAAAACAAAATTGAAGTAAATTTTATCAAGCTTACCTTAACGAAACATGCATTACACATGCCAGCTTTTATTTTTATAGGTGTTAATTTATAGGGATGACTCATCAAGTTTAAACATGAGGTAGGAGAATGTGAGATAAAAATAATTACCTTGGTATTTTTCAATAATGCTCGAGCTAAGCACAGCAGCTGTCTTTCTCCTATGGAGAAGTTGTTCCCAGAGGCATTTACACTAGCATCTAATTGATCAGCAAAGCTTGAAATTTTGGTTTTCAAAGTTGTTTTCTCAAGAGCATTCCACAAATCACAATCAGAAAATAATCGATGTGGGTCAAGGTTTGATCTACAACAAAAATGAAATATTAAATCACAATGTGCTATAATTATGTTTATGATATCAAATCAGAAATCAACTTCATTTCTTTCCTTTATTCCACTATTTTTATTTTAATCTTCGAGATGTTGACATTAAAATCAGAGTAAATTAATATAACAGAGTTCCTCTTCAAATAAATCAAGAATTCTGTTCAATCATTTGTTTTTATATAAAACACACGAAACAATTTTTCAAACATCTCTCCGACTTATAGAAATGAAATTCTTTCTTCCCAATAAGTTACATTTCTATTTAAGAAGAAAGATTTTTTTGACTTTATAGGTAATTGCTTAAACTGGTCCAAATTCCTGAACAAATTTTTAAATGTTTGAAATTAGAAACAACCAGCAAAAATAAAAATATAAAGATCTTATGTAGCCCCAGAAACAAGTTACGGTACTGCAGAAAAGGTTTTATTTCTTTTTTATGCAATATGTTTACATTTCTTATGTCAATATTGCATCATTAACGTGTTTTCAGTCAAATAGCAGGTCCCTGCTTCATCATTGTCTCCACCTACTTTTCTCCCAAGCTATCTCCTATGATTTCCTAGGTGAAGCTTCACACCAACTACCAGTTTCAGTCTCCTCCTTCTCCATCTTCTCATTTCTTCTGCTGATCCCTCCATTGTGGTTACGAATTTTCCACTTCCTTTCATTGTATCACTCAGCCAGTGTCCCTTCTTTAGGTATCATTTACAAAAGTCTTCTTTTCCCTTTTACATTTCAGCACATTTTCATTTCTTTGTCTGAACCCTATTTTCTTCATCCTCCACCATACCCACATGTTTTGATAAAGCCTAGTACACAAATTGAAACTAGCTATCTGAGTATCTACTGTTTACACTGAAACTATTGGAATGGAAGAACTATGTCTAACACTGCTTATTTTTTTTTAATATCCGAATATCTGAATTGGACTAAAATGTGCATCCTCCATTAAGTTAGTCTTTTAACCAAAACAATCGGTTGATAGTTTATGCAAAGTTTATTCACAACAATGGGAGTATTTCCAGTTCAGTGAATGAGGATCACCAAAGATCGTGAGGAGGACTTACTTATTAATTGACAAATTTTAATTTGCAATCTGAAAGATTGTGAAATGTCCATCCGGACCAATCTTTAACTACAGGTGGCACAGACTTTCTCATAGCACATTTTTCTAATTTCCTTTGTGTGATCAGGCTCTAAGGTCTTGCTCCATTCTCTGGCCAGCTGCCATCAATCATCGCACAAAGTACTTTTTTGTTGTTGATATTTTCTCAACTTTTTGCTTTCCTAATACTATAACCCAAATATTACTTTAAGAATATTAAAGAAGAGTAAAACTTATTCTAAATTGAAATTTTCATTAAAAAATTTGAAGCTGTTTTTAAGAAAATGGTGATTAAGCATTACTATCAATGCTAACTTTGAAGATCCTTTTCACAGGAATCTATTGAGTTTTCAAAAAACTTCATTTCAAGCACTTCTACTCATCAATGTAATAATGTATACAAATTGATGGAAACAGCGTCAGAGATATTTTTAAAAAAATTACATTTATGTAATTTTTGAAGAAACAAAAGATAACACCAGAATGAACTTTACATCCTATTAAACAGTGCAATTAGCACTATCTATTGGAAAAATTTGAAGAAAACATTTGGAGTCATTTTTGAGAAAATGATGTTTGAGCATTTCTGAAAAGACGGAATATTATGTTCCATCATTCCAGAAAGATATTTCTACAGTCTGTTGTTTAAGGTACGAACATAACCAATCTAGAGCAGAACCACAGATTCCATTAAAAGTAATTTTGAAATAAAATGTCATGATTAGAGCCCGGAAGTTCAAGCATTTATTTTACCGAAAATAGGCAGGCAAAAAGGCATTTATTCTGGTTAAAATAGGGGGCAAAACACAGGACACATTAAAAAATCACTTTAAAAGTAATTAGAGTAAAAAATTAGTAATTAAATCATTCACATTTTTATTTTCACTCTCAAATTTACATTAGCACTCACATGGAAAGAAACTACCTTTTCTTTGTTATCTTGATCGCACTTGACCATCCGATTGACGTCAACGAATTTATTTTACTCGTGTCCAGGTCTTCACAAAATGCTATTGTGGACTCCCTTTTGAATCTTGAAATGGTTAGCAAAAAACAAAATTGTAGATTTTGTTCTTTGCACTTGTGCAATCGCCAGAAGGGAAGAGGGAACAAGAAGGAATTGGGAAGGGTATAAATCACGTACAAGGCAGCTCTGTCCTCAAAAGGGATCTGAGGCTGTATACAAACAGGATGAGATTTCTCATGAGTGAACAAGTCCATAAGCATCAATGAAAATATCAAAAATCTTCACTGGTGTCATCTTCCTTTCCTTTTTAGATTTTTAACACAACCTGACACTGGAGCTTCCGCGTCCACAGAAAGACAATACATGACTTCATGTTGTCCACAATACCAAGTTTGTTTCCATCTTAACAGAGATTGGGGTCAGGAACGAAAAAAAGCTAAAATAATAACGAAAAAGGCACAAAAAAGGCATCAGAAGCTAAAATAAGCAAAATGAAAATCTACTAAAACAACTCCAGAAGAACAATTAAGTGATTACTGTTGTTAAAAGTCATAAAATTGTACCAATTATAAAAAAGGCATTTTGTCAAACTTCCAGGCTCTAGCTATGATGAATGACGTCCAAGGCTTTTAGAAGATAAAGAAAATATTGCAACAGGTGCTTCGTTTTGATGAAGTGATATCTTTAAGAAAAGAAAATGTAGCTTTCATCTGGCACATCATCTTTTTAAGAACATTTCCTTCCATGATACCAGATTTTCTACCTGTCCTGCTCTTGTTGAAGGCATCTGATTCTTTAACAGAATATACTTGAAATGAGCATCATTTAATGATCATGTGATCGAGTTGCAAAGTTGTACATCTCTGTCTCTCTGCGGGTAACCGTGAGCTAGTGTCAGAGTTCCAAGTTAGGAAAGTTTTTGCAACGAAAATATTTTATATTATCCTTTTCTGTGGTTGGATATAAAATGTGTAAGCGTATCAATGTGAATTTTTATACCGCTCGACAAATTCGCTATGGATGAGAGTATGTCGGTGAGAAAGTACGTATTATTGACAACATGATGTTTTCATTGCCTTCGCACCTCATTGCTACGTCAACATTTATGAGTTTCATGACATGGAAAGGCAATTCAAAAACATAAATCCTAACCAAATAGGCTCAATCTGCGAATAAAAGGCAACCCTGTATTTTTCCAATGAGACATTTCGGACAAACCTCGTCTTATGTTCGTCTTAATTTGGTATTTCATTATTTCAGTCATACATACCTTATTGTGCCAGCAAATAAGACAGGATCTTGAGGTATCACAGTAAGCCTACTTCGCAGCACTTCCAAGGAAACATCAGCAATATCAACACCATCAATTTTAATTTGTCCTGTTGAAACCTCAACCAATCGAAATAATGCAACAATCAATGAGCTTTTTCCAGATCCAGTACGACCAACAATACCTGAAAATAATTAAATAAAATATACATTACACACTCAATTTTTGGATTTATTTAATATTGAAAACTGTGAATGAAGTATGGGAGAGAAGTGCAATCTGCACATTTTCTGGAATCCTTATCCTCACTCTTACAATAGGCAATTAAGAATTATGAATAAGCAATGAGCGTTTTTGGCAAATCTCAATAACAAAAATAGTTGGTATCATATAATAAAAACTTTGCATTGACAACTGAGCTACGGTATTGGCTCTGATCCCTTATCATACCCTATATGAAGGAAGCAATTCACTACTGCAAGAACATTGAGATTGATGTTTCACAAAATTTTCTGAAAAATTTTCATATGAAAAGAGGTTTTGCTCTTCTATATTTTGATAGCTACAGTTTCATTGAACTCTGAGGTAAAAAAAAAAAAAAAAAAAAAGTGCGAGAAAAATGGAGCTCTTCCATCAAACAGAAAATAAAATATTATTTCATTAAAGAAAAGTAAACCATCTTATTAAATTAAATTATCTATTTAGTATTCTAAAACATTTGGTGTAGGCCCTTACCCTTTTAGGGATTCAAGGACATACATCATTATCATCGTCATCATCATCATCACCACCAACACTTTGTATATTGTTTGACAATTTTCAGAGAAATTATTTATTTATGAATGTAAGAGCTGAAGCACCTATTTAAAGCATAAAAGGCTTTCGAGAAGTGTTTCCATGGCAAAAAATTCTGTTAAATGTTATTCAGATGTATTGATTCAGTGTTCATAAATGTGTTTTTTGTTTAGTTAACTAAATATGCTCATTAATTCCATGAAATCTGAAATTGATTATCTCTACGTTAATAGCACACGTGCAATTAAAAATGCACACCTACCAATCAGAATTCAGAAAAGGAGCCAAATCGTTTCATTAAGAAACTGTACCACAGACGTAGACAAGGTATTTGCAGTCGGCCATGAAACATGAACAACTACATATAAATAATGAATTAATAAAACTAAAATGGGGAAGTAAACATTAAGCTAGCTGACTTATGGAACAATATAAAATATTTAACGAGAATAAATTAAATGGTTTACACGTAAAACATTTTATCTTAGGATTACGAATTTAAAAAATGTAAATGTCAGTTGTGTTTACCAGTTCTAAAGAGTATGCAATAGCAAAAATTTGTCAGAATGACTAGTTTTTGTCCCTTAATATTTATACACAATGAATTCTCTCATATCTGTCTTTTCTTTTCGTGGGTAGTAATGTTTTCATGACTTTGTCAGCTTCATCTAATATTTTTTCCTCAATATCTTCAGTACCTTCCACATGCAAACATTTCTTGCAAACAATCACAATGCAACGCTCAATTTCTCAAAATTTAAATTATTCTTAAATGGAAACGAAAAAATATTGATCATTAATGTGTATTGTAACTGCTCTTTTCCCCTCTAATATATATTGTTATATAGGGATTAGCTGTTATCAGGTAAATTCATATTATCATGGGTTCGATAGTTTGCCTCTACAGGAATTCAGTTAAAACAAAAAATATTACGTAGTATTTTAAACCCCCCCTCTTAGTACTATGGGAAATATTATGATGTTTCCTGCTCCTGTTGCTTCAGTTCCAGTTGTAACTAATATCACCTTTGCTGTGACTGACTAACAAGAAAAACAACACAAGAAAACAAACATACACACTTAACACAACAATTTGTTATTGTTAATGAAATAACTTTTTTTTACAATTCCCTCCCCTCTGGTTGCATGCTCGGCAGTTTCCTCCTTATAATTAATTCTAAAATATGATCATACAAATTAATTTTAATTATGCAAAGACTTGATCTTCTTACATTAATCATCAAAAAAAAATTTCAATCAAAGCATCACTGTTTTATTTCCCTTTCTGAAGTCTCTGCCTTCTTGACCAATGTGTTGTTTGTTCCGATTCCATTTACCATATTTTATGCTCCCTCGATGTCCATAAGACCACACACGCAAGTTTCCTTCATTACTGTCTTTTAGTTCTGTGGTATAAAACACCTCCCACCAAGTCATGCTGTTTACACTCTGCCATTTTTAAAACATAACTACGCCGACATCGTGAGCAACCTTCTCTCTCGATCCGCTTGCTATCAGCATGAGCTCTGCTCTCTGTCATCATCAACCCCAGATCGGTTCTCTTCTTTTGTTCATATTGTGCGCCTTTCATTTCATTCTGCCCATGAACTCCTATCCTGATTGGCTGTTCATTTATCCATGTTAATTTATTTATTCCTTGACCTTTGCCATCTTACTTCTTTCGTAAACTACTTATCCCACGGATTTTCTCACATGTCCTTTCTTACTTGAACAAAACATTTATGTATTCTGCTACTCCCTCTTCAATCACTCATATTAATTTTTTATTCTTTTTCCTAAACGATCGCGTTTTTGCAACACTTCCTTTGGTCATTGTTGCGCTTATCGTGTTTACTGCGATATGTTATATTTATTTTATTCTCCCTTGTGATAAACCATCACAGTATAAAGGGGTATAATTACACTCATGGTGTAGAAGAAAACTTGCTCGTATCGTCACTTGTTTTCTTGAACATACCACTTGTGCAATTATTCCCCTCTTTATATTCTCATTTTGTTAATTACTATGGTTGAGGCATTTTATTGTAATGGGTATTATAATTGCATGCATTAAAAGTTTTTTTTATTTTGGAAATATAATTATTGTAATTTCAGAAACAGAGTGATTTCAACCCTTTTTAAGTAAAAGAAGTCAAATAACATGTTTTTTCTAATGAATATATGATAGTCCCAGAAAAAGTGGCTGTAATGGGAATTATGAAAAATGGAAGTGTAAATGGAAGTTGCAATTAAAGTGAAACATTCAGTTTAAGAAAACAGGCTAGTATGTAAATGAATAAAATATCTTACCATTACACTCACCAAAATCTTTCTTGACTTTTAATAATTAATTGAAAAGTAATGTAACAGGTGTCATATTGTGAGTTCATGGCCTTATTTTGCATCAAGCGGTAATGTACATTACAAACTGTTAAAGTTTACTCAAACCAAAATGACCGAAGGAAAACTTCACAAAATATCTAAATCAACTGTACTCCTTCAATCCATGAAACTTTTTGCAGAACCAATGTTATAAAATAATTATTTTCTTATTATTTTGGGTACAATATGTATACAACATAAACGAGAACAATATATATTTAACATGCAAAGGATTCTCCTGGCTAGGGAATTACACCTCACTCCTATATCCAAAAGATTTAAGATGAAAAAATATAAGTTTGCAGATTGTTGCATAATAATTGCAACAAACATTATAATTACATATAACTTGGAAATGATATGTCCTACACCCTTAAAACCATGTTTTCACTGAGTGTCTGCAGAAAAATAAGTTTGCAGTACAACAACAGATAATGATAAAATATCCAATGGGAAAACTGTTTAAAAGTATTTTTGAGGGTGTCAAACTTTGCCTAACACCAGAATTTGGAGCAAAAACTCTTTTTTGTTGTTGTTGTTGTTGCTATTTTTCTGTAATTCTATTGAATATAATTGATTAATGGTCACAATTTTATTTTGCTATTTGCAATGTAATATAGTCTAAATTAATAAGATGCATGACTCAAATACATTTTTCTTACGTTCCATATGGTTAACTGGAACTAGGCAATTAATTCCTGTGGGAAAGTAATACAAAAATTTCTTGAGTTATACAGCCAACTCCGGTTATAGAGCACTCGGATATACTAAACCCATGGTTATAGTGAACTGAAGTCACTGATCCCATTTCACTTACATTACAAATAAGGATAAAAAGATTCTAATGTAGTGAACTTGAACCTCAGCTGTAGTGAATGTAAAAAATACATCCTGGAAATTAATTCCCTCCTGAAAAAGACTGTATCACCTCAGTGCCACAAATTCCAAACCTAGTCAGCTTGGAAAAAATATTGTCAGCCAAAGGTCATAATCGAGATGTCTTCTGGTGTGAAGGTAGCGGACCTGGAATGAGGACCTTACTGATGACCAAATACCACTCTGTTTTACTGAGGAAACAAAGGCCATGTCCTGCGTGGGCTACAACTGGCTGCGGCAATGTGTGATTGCTTGCTTCCGTTTCAAGCTTGGTGTTACTTGATATTCCATGGGACAAAGCGCGTTGAATTATACGTAGGCAACAGGAAGTACATCATACGAAGGCCTGGCAATATCGGCTGTGCCGCGCGGAAAAGCGATCAGTTTCATTAGCCACTTGTGCCATCCCACTGCTGAAAGCATCTCATATGTTATTAGGTGGGTAAAAGGGCCTTCGGAGAGTAGGATGATGTTCCAACAGTGCAAGAGGCATTGAAGGATGTCAAGACTACATCGCGAAACTAAGTGAAGATAATGCAGAATCAAGAATGTAGAAAATGCTGGTGGATCCAGGGGGGGGGGGGAGTGGGGGCATGGGGCCATCCCTCCCCAAAATGTCTCCCCCCCCCCCAATGGTCTACTGGATCTGCCACTGGTAGAGAGCACGAACTTTGGAGAAGGATCAAGAGAAATTACTAATGAGTGAAGACCAGATTCCCTGAAGACCATCTTTTCTTTACTAACTTAAAACTGGATGAAACATTGACAGTAATTTGAATCATGATCATTGACCATCATCATCAACTGCAAGGATTAGACTTGTTCAATCTGTTCCGGCTCCTGAAAACTGCTCACTCCATCTTCTCAATGGTCTTCCCACATTTCTTCTGCCTCTTGGCTTGTAGTTCAAGGCAACCTTGATTATTTTTTTCTTTGGACATTCTTAATACATGATTTTTCCATTTTTCTCTATATTCTTTGATAATATCATTCACACTTAAAATTTTTAGATTGTTTCTAATTTCTTCACTTTTCTTGTGATCAAGAAGTGTACAGCCTGCCATGGTTCAAAGAAACTTCATTTCAGTTGATTCTAATTTTCTAATTTGTTCTTTAGTTAATGTCCAATACTCACTTCTGTATAACAGCATGGGTAGGGCCATTGTTTTGTAGAGTTTCATTATAGTTTCTTTTCTAACTTTACTTTTTAAAGTTCAAGCTATTGTGCCACACAAGTGTGTATATCTGTTTAATTTTATTTGTAAATCATTATTTTTATAATATGTTATTTTATAGCCAAGATAATTAAATGCATTTACCTGTTCTAATGATTGCAGCAAGTTTTCCATTTTTTGTTGTCCTTATTTTTATTATATTTTCTCTATATAGGTTCTGTATAGCTCTTATTAGATGTTTTGGTACTGTTTTGTTTTTTAATGTTTTTCATAGTAGTGTCCTAACTTTATCAAAAGCCTTCTCATAGTCGATGAACAGGTAGAATGTTGGTAAATTTTGTTCTCGTCTTTTCTCTGTTACTTTGGGTAATTGTAAATATACAGTCACTGCAAGATCTTCCTCTCCTAAATGCATGTTGAGCTTCTGAGATTTTATTTTCCATTATTGGAAAATATTAAATAAATAAATTATTCTGAGATTTTATGGTCCATTATTGGTTCCTATTTTATTATATTAGCATAGATTTTATAGCAAGAGTTTAATAAGCTTATACCTCTATAATTGCTACATAATGTTCTGTCTCCTTTTTTATATATAGGACAGATGTATGCTTCATTCCATTTATCAGGTACGTATCCTTCATGCCAACATGTATTCATAAAAGCTATTAATCTTTGTTTAAATTGTAAGGGTGCATACTTTATTAATTCTACATTCAGGTCATCTGTAACTGCAGATTTTTTATTTTTACTAGCTTTGAGTACTTCAAGTTCTTGCATATCAATGATGTCAACATTGTCAGTGGGTTCCATTCATACTGCATCAGCTTCATCATTCGTCTATAGGTTTTTAAAGTAATTTAACCATTCCTTTTCTGGTATGGGATTAATTCTTAGAGTATCTTTTTCTTCTTTATTTAATTCTTTTATGATTTTATATGCATTATCTTACCTTCCATGTAGATTGTGTTCAAAATTTGCTATATATCTCTCTGAATTTTGACGTTTAATTTTTCGTACTTTATTTCTCACTAGAGTAGATTTATTTTCATATTCAATTTTTCAATTTAAACTATTTGGTGACTTAAATGTTTTTAAATAGACTTCTTTCTTTTCATCTATTAGTTGTTTAATTTCTTCGTCCCAAACTCTAAGTCCCCTTCTTGTATACTTCTTTTTCCTTTTACCTAATGATTCGAATACAGCATTGGTCAATATCTGTTTAATATTTCTCCACTCCTCATTTATGTTATTACTAGTGCGTGTAGATTGTAATTTTATATTCAATCTTGTTTGATATAGCATTCTGATGCTTTGATCCTGAAGAAGGTGTTCTTTGAAAGTTTCGATGGTATTTCCTTGTTTATTAGTAATGTGTTTCCATCTTTTAGGTAGTTGTAATGTTGAGATGATTAGGAAATGGTCTGTTGAGATATCTGGGCCCTTAAACCCTCTTCCGTAAACCCTGCCAACTTGGACCAAATGTTTTGGTAGCCAAGCTCTGCCTGTCACAAGCCAGGACAAAGAGGGGAGTGGTAGAGGAGTAACACCTCTTAAAAAAAAAATCTTGGTCCAGCTGGCCCGGCTGGTAGCACCTTGTAAGGGCCCTTTGCCAGGGTTACGGTGAAGACTTCAATGGGTGGACTGCCCATTCTTCAGGGAAAAAATGAAGACCTTCTTCGGGGTAACAAGAAGAAAGTCCTTAATGGCTAAAAGGCAGTTGAGGCAGCCCTTCTTATGGGGTTAATACACAAGAGAGGATGCTGGGGACCCCTAAGAAGGCAGCCCCTTCACCCAGGACACCCAACGTAGGGTTGGTAGACCGACTCTTACTCACAAGCTTTTTAGTTATTTGAAAGGGAAATTTCTTTCGAGGTTCCGTCAGCTCCGGTAGACCTTGGCGGAGGGTATATCAAGACATAAACGAGCATGATTCGACTTCACATCTAGGAACGTCAATAACCATTCGTGTATGTTGTCATACGATTATTAAATGTTGCATTTTTTGTGAATGTCATGTTTCCGTTTATTCGGATAGCCTGGGTAACGCAGACATGATCCGTACCCCCTAGTCCCCGATTTCCTTCCTGTAGGGAATTGGAATAAGCCGGCCCCGAGACGCAGATAGTTGCGGCAGCCGTCGTCTGCGCCGAGGAGGCTGCAAGTTTGAGCTCTGCGTAGGCATGGTCGTATTTGTGATTGTTACTTCACCCATCATCATCATCATCATCATATCATCTTATCATTTACACTTAAAGGCGTAACAACCTTGTCGTACCGAGGGATACAGCTGAAAAGCTGATCCTAAAAAAGTTACACACGTTAATCGAGTAGTGGTGTAGCGTCACGTTAGCTGCTCATCGTGGAAGAACGCGGAAAGCGTATACCTGAGAATTGAATAGCTCAGGCGCCACGGTGTTGGTGTGCAAATAATTTTAGACAAGGTGGACGCCGGCGTTGCTTGGACTGTCACGTAATAGTATGAAAACCTCCCTCCCACGCTCAACGGTGGTCACGAGGGGGTGAGCCGACTCGCTCACGCCGGCGGGGTTTGTTCTTGGAAACCTCGCGCCATGCGCAAAATTCACACTCAGGTTAGAGCTTGTTCGTGCGTTGCACGGGTGACGAAAGGCACAGGAGTGGCGCGGTAGGAGCGTGCACTCGTGGCGGGGCCTCTCTAGTACATGTGGTCAATCCACAGGACTGTACGATCGCGGCTGGCGGTCGGGAATATGTAAATAATAATAATAATAATAATAATAATAATAATAATAATAATAATAATAATAAACTCGTACAAAAGGAACTTTTCTTTGAAACCAGTGGCTGTTCGTGCTTAGTTTGCACAATCCCCAGATAATCGAAAAAGATCTTATAATATCTTACGAATATATATTTTCCTTTAAATGACATTCAATATTCAAGATATTGCAGCAATATCAATGTATATGAAATAATTTTGAAACCAAAGATCGTCCAACTGGCGCTCTCTCCGGCAACTGGTGATTCTCAGATACTGCACCATGCTCTTGGCTCTATTACTTAGGGTTTACTGAAGTTTTCGAAATAAAATAATTTTATTTGTATAAAATGTGTCCAAACAATAATGCTTGTGCAACAAAGCCAGAACTACGTGCGCCGGAGGTGAATATACCGGACACTACGCATAAAATATGTAAGTAATATTTCAAAACAGATTTTTATTAAACTTAGTGTTAATTAATTTACATGAATTGCTTACATTTTATTCTGGAAATGTTCTAAATTTTCTTTGTTTCTAAATTTTCTGTTCTTAATTTTTGAAAGTACATTTCCGTTCCTTCGATGGAGCTACAACCTCCAGTTTGTTCGGGTACCAGCCGCCACGATTTGAAACTAAGGCGCCCTCCTTGAATCTACTTCCCCAGGCCCCTTGTCTCTGAGCAGCCCTGACTGTGTGTGTGTCAGTAGCGGTCGGTATGGAATTCTATTGGAGCTGCCAGTTAGTGATACATCTATAACAAAACATCGATGTTACTAATTATCATTGTTCAATTAAAACATCGATCACCATCAATGATCAATTAAAATCAACGACCATTTATGTTTTTAAACATCGACGCGATGTTTTAAAACTGGTTTAGTAATCTAAAATAAAATTCGTGGGCAAAAAACTTAATTTTACAGTGTCCGTGTTTATTAAGTTATAATGAAGATTATAACTGAAAATAAACTAAAACTAATGAGAAATAAAAATACCCAGTCTGAAAACCTGAGCACCCACAGTAATCTCAAGAGGTCACAGCTTCCTGAATTCTCGAAAGAAGGGTACGGGAAGAAGGGGTTGATTGGGTTAAGTAATGAGTTCTTGAAATTAAAGGTGACTCACGGCGTACGCCGCCTCTCGGGCATTGGGTTCATCCTGAGTGAGAGATAGCCTGATCGATAATGATAGTGCCATTAGTGCACTCTATCGAACAGAACGAAAGCTGTGCCAGATCGATTTCGGCACCGTCTCATCCATAAGAGACGCATACATCCCAACACAACGTCCTTTATACGGCGTTAAATGGGCAGAGACAGTACCAGTCATAAAGTGGCTCAGAGATATAAGATGAGGCCGACAGATGGCATTGCGCCCAGTGCGTTTGAAGAGAGTACTGATACAGTATTGAATTACTAAGCGCTCATTCAAATGAATTACTATAAAGAAAAATACTTTGAAGAAGCGTTATTATATATACACACCTGTGACGAGAAATTTATTTTCTTTCCTTTTTGTAGGTGGTGCCAAGGCACACTGGCACTACCTTGCAAACGGCCACTGATGTGTGTGTTTTTGGTTGTGCTCGCGCTTGGACGTGTATAATACCATATACAGTGTCCAAGATGAAATTAATGCGCATGATTTTATTGGTTCGCGACTATCCATGGCAACGCGTTAAAACTGGTCAAGAAATGGGGGGGGGGGGGTCTGGCCTTCCAACGCAGCCAGTCGCAGGTTTGCTCTGAGCAGTAGAGTGGAAAGACGGCCTCCGCATGATTTTATATATATATATATATATATATATATATATATATATATATATATATATATATATATATATATACTTTGTAACACGGCGCGATGGAGCGTTCCCTAGAAGAGCGATACGCCATCAACTTTTAAGCGAAGCTTGGAAAGAATACAACCAAAATATTCCAGATGCTTCAGGAGGCCTTCAAGGACGACTGCATTTCAAGATCACAGTCCGAGAGGTGGCACAAGGCGTTCAAGGAGGGCCTGGAGGAGATCGCCGACGAACCCCGTTCTGGACGCCCAACAACGGCCAGAACCGACAAAAATCTGAATCGTGTGCGCGACGTTTTGCGTTCCGACAGGCGACTGAGCATTAGAAAATTGCTGACATCCTACACATGTCCACATTTGCAGTACATGGGATAGTGACCGAGAATCTGAAAATACGCACGGTCTGCGCGAAGCTTGTGCCGAAAATGTCGACGGAAGATCAGAAAGAATTTCGAGTTTCGCGCTGTCAAGAATTGTTGGATTTGATTCCAAATGAGTTGGTCTTTAACTCTGTCGTAACCGGAGGCGAATCCGGGATGTTCGAGCACGACCCAGAAAAGGCAGAACAGTGAGTTTTGAGTGGCACACAAATTCATTCCCCCGCCCCAAGAAAGCGCGAATGAGCAAGTCTCGCTTCAAAACGATGCTCATTGTCTTCTTTGACGCCCGAGGAATCGTTCATTTTGATTTTGTACCGCAAGGAGAAACTGACAACTCAGTCTTTCATCTGGAGGTGCTCAAGAGATTGAAACACCGGATCGAGAGCATGTGAGATGACATCAACGACATGGTCAAGCTCCACCATGGCAATGTCCCCAGTCACACGTTCATCGTTACCAACTTCCCGGCCCGAAGCAACATCCCGGTGGTCTCCCATTTCCCATACAGCCCTGCCTTGGCTTCGTGCGACTTTTTTTGTTTTTCCGACTGAAGAGAGATCTGAAAGGATAGCATTGAGAGACCGGGGGAAAAAGCATCCAGACCATGTTACAATGTTCCCGGCGAGGACTTTCAGGGCGCCTTCCAGGCGTCGCAGAGATGTCGCCGCAAGTGTATAAGTGTATTGATGCAGAGAGAGAGTATTTTGAAGAATTTTAAGCATATATATATATATATATATATATATATATATATATATATATATATATATATATATATATATTTTATTAACTTTTCGTGAAAATTATCTGTGATAGTTACCAACTTTCCAAAACTCTTATTGTCAGATCCTGGTAACGAAAACGTAGATTAATATTGTTCCTATTTACAGTTAATTACTTCCTCTGACACGTGTAGTTAGAATCCATATTTTGTGGGCCTTCGATGCCGAAAAACTGATTGACGGCAAAACGTCCGTCTGTGGTCAACGCCAGCGCAAAAACAGGTCCGCCGATTTTCTCCAAAATTGATATTCCTCAATCAATTTAAAGGAACTCCAAGCCCTCTGAGAATGAAATGGATTGTTTGATTTTTGAGTGGACTTTACAAGAAGCTTCAACATTTTCAAAATTTTCTCAAAAATGGCTACAAATTTTTGGATTAAACTTTTTCCTTGGGTAGCGCAAAGGATGGTTAAGAGAATGGCGCACGACCCATTTCCGTTGAAATCTCTCATTTTTCGAAAATTGTGAAAGTTTAATTTTCTCCTGCAACTTCCTATAACTACAATAAAGAAAGAATTTTTTCCTGTATGAAATCTGTTCTTTAAAGAGAGATCTTCAAATAAGGCCATGTACAATTTTTCGAAAATATAAGTAGTTCTTGCATAATTTTGTGTGTAATATAGGCAATTTTTAAAATGTTTTAAAGAATTATTTTCTCAACTATGGCACTAATTTTTTTCTTTAAATTTTCTCTTTATATGTATTAAAGGAGGCTAAAAATGTGAAGCTAGTCTCGTTTCTGGCGAGCTCTGAATTTTTCAAAATTGCAAACTTTTAGTATTTAAAACTACGAAGTCAAAAATATTTTTACATTCACCAAAATCCATTTAAAAAATCAGCTCTTTAAAACAGGCCATGAACAATTTTTTGAAAAAGCGAGTCATTTTCGTGCAACTTCTGCTTGAAAGTAATGCAATACGAACTAGTGATGCTACAACAGCACGTACTTTCTCGCGATATTGTTAATGGCTATGTAATATTATAAAATGACAATTTCTGTCTTACACTTAAACTACCATTTGAAAAATTCTTAAACAAATGAAGCGCGAAAAATACATATATTTTATAAATTCAAATGCTTAAACGAAAACAGCTTTCTGACATTGAAGTCTGTATATTCATGTTGTATATAAATGTACATAAATACTAATGATGCACAATGTGTATTTTTGCCGTAAATAAAGTAATAGTTTATATTGACGTGAAAGAAAAGGCAGCAGTCATTGTCGCCTTTTATCAGTGCAGCATTACAACAATGGGTTATAAGCAACAATGATTGCAAATTTGTATGTGATACACATTTTGCCAATTAGGATTGTTGACACTGCTAGCAAGAAAATGAAAATGGATAGAAAAATATAATAATTCAATATAATATTTTTATATTCATCAAAATTACTCAGGTTTTTATATGCATTACTTTTCATTCCCACATCTTATTAAGCAAAGTGAAATCATTTATTCGTTTTCACATTTAACTCAATTAAAGAGCACAATTAACAATAGGTTTTAAATAATTTCAAAAAGATTAATTTTAAAACTTATAACAAAAACTTGAAGAAACGAACAAAGAAATGTACCATAATATACAAATTCTAACTTATGAAGCATCCAACTGCCTAGCAACACTATTCATTTTACGTTCACGAAGCGCAGTAAATTGGTAGCGGGCGACTGTTTATCACCAAATTACACAAAAATATTCATATTTTCAAAAAATTCAACATGACTTTATTTGAAGATTTGTTTTTGATGAATATTAAAAACAATTTCTTAATTCCATTAAGAAAAACAAATTGTGTCTTCATAATTGTGGTTGTAGGAAGACGCCAAAAAAATTTCAGTTTTCAAAAAAACCAGGGTTTTCAACCAACATGCGACCTACACCATTCTCTTAAATGTTCTTCAGACCATCCACCAACAAAATTTCATCATAAACGATGGAGCTGTTTTTGAAAGAAAAAAAAAGAAATTATTTAAACAAAATTAAAAATTGTATAATTTCATACAAAATTACAAAAAAATACTGAAATTTTGTAAAAAACTGTACTTGATCTTATTTCAAAATCTATCCCTACAGATCAGATTTTATAAAGGGAAAAATTCGATTTCTTTAATAGTTGTAAGAAGACGCAATTTTCGCATTATTGCAATTTTTGAAAAATCAGTTTTCAACGAAAGTGAGACCTGCACCATTTTCTTAAACGTCCTTTACACTATTCAACAACAAAATGTAATCAGAAACAATGGAGCCACATTTTTTGAAAATTTTGAAAATGTTCCAGGGGCTTCACGTAAAGTACCCCCCAAAATTAAAATATCAATTTTAAATTCAAGGGGTGGTGACATCAGCAAGATCGATTGAGGAATATTAATTTTAGAGAAAATGGGGTAAACGGTTTAGCCGCTAGCATTGCTCACAGATGGACATACGTTTTGCCATCAGTCAATATTTCGGTAACAAGGATCCAAAAAACATGGATTCTGGCTTACCTCCAATAATTTTAAATTCTCTATTAGTATTGCACGAGTATGTTTAATGGGCGTACTGGGTAACCTCCACTGTTTGTTTGCCAATTAGGATTTATTAGACATGCATGCTTAAAAGAAATTAGTTGAAATATAGACTTCAGAGTTCAAATTACTTAATAAATTAATGTATACATCTAGTATGAATTTACTCCATGATTGTATGTATCCAGAGGTGCAAATTGCAGTATCTAATGTATTAAATGTGCTTTTTATGTAGATGGGATTTTTCCTGTTTTAATTGATTCAGTAAAGTAGTTTTTAAAATTATAGTCATCCTCATTACTGCAAGTCTCCCTGTAACACATCCCATACAACATTTGTTAGAAGAAAGTCTACCAGATGATATCTGTGCCTACTAAGGTAAAGTGCTCACTGGTGCCTCCTAGCCGTCAGTTTAACTCTTAGCCATTTTAAACTCTGAGGCACTTACCCCTGCCTCCCATTACACTGCAGAAGCTCTTAGGTCCAAAGGAGCCCATACCAACATATCACTGAAGCCTAAAGGCTTCAGTGATGCTTGGAAAATTTTACTCTTTAGAGAGACAGACAAATGGCGCACACATTGCAGTTTGCAGACCTTTCAGATTCATTGACATCCATCTGCCCCTAGGTGCCATATAGGCATGTACTTGCCCTCGCATACATCCATTTGGGCAATGAGGGAACTTTTGTGGGTTAGACACATCCATAAGAGCAATCTTGGCTACCTAGATCAGCTATATACCTAATATACACAAAGATATATAATTCTGTAAAAACATCGAAAAAAGGTTTTGACATACATGGTTTGAAGGTCCCTTGATTCCAAACAAGTGTTTTCTTTCCAAAACTTCCATCTGCCCATCCAACAGTCTGTTTATCCGTCCATTCATGAACAACACAAATACCTAAATCATACATAAGATTTCATTCAAAGTGGATATTCCTATCTTAATCTGGATGTACTCATGGACCTAAGAATTCAAATTTTTGGGAGAACTTCACATTAATGATATTTTTGAAATTTTTTCAAAAATGGCTTCAAATTTTTGTGTAAATTTTTTTCCTCATACAGTCCAAATTATACTTATAAAAATAGGGCAGGTTTCATTTTCATTAAAACATCTGAATTTTCAAAAATTGCAAAAGTTAAACATTTTTTGGTCCCCTCTCCTACAACTACACAGTTGAAAAGAGATTTTTTTCCTTAATGAAATCTGTTCTTTAAAATTAGATCTCTAAATGTTATCATACCTAATTTTTAGAAAATATAGGTAGCTTTCATGTAATTGCAAGTGAAAACCCAACAATTCATGTAAACTACTATCTTTCAAAAATGTCTCGTTTTTATTTTCTCACTATAAAGCAGAGTGAATTTCAGAAGAAGAAAAAACAACACTTATTACAGGGCCCCCATCTGTCTGTCCATCTGTCCGTCAGTGTGCCTGTCTGTGAACAATGCCAGCGGTTAACCATTTACCCGATCTTCTCCAAAACTGATATTTCCCAATTGATCTGGTCGATGTTGTGGCCCCTTGAATTTGAAACAAATATTTTGATTTTGGGGGGTACTTTACAAGAACCCTCTGGGACATTTTCCAAATTTTCAGAAAAAGGCTCCATCGTTTTTTGATTATGTTTTGTTGTTGGATAGTTTGAAGGACGTTTGAGAGAATGGTGGAGGTCTCATGATTGTTAAATCCTAATTTTTTGAAAATTGAAAAAGTTAAAAATTTTTTTTGGTCTTCCTGCAACAAAAATATTTAAGATAGAGGTTTTTTTCTCTAAATGAAATAATAGATAATTAATGACAATAATAAGTAATAGATTTTGAAATAAGGTCATGTACAATTTTTCGAAAATTTGAGTATTTTTGCCTAATTATGCATGAAAATACGAGTGAGTTGAGTTATATTTGTTTCATAATCAGCAATTTTCATTGAAACATCTGAAATTTTTAAAATTTCAAAAATATTTTTTCAACACCTACCTTTTTTCTAAAGATAAAAATTTTGTTTTTTCATGAAATCTGTTCTTCATGGTTAGCTACTTAAATCATTTCAGGCCCACTTTTTCCGAATTTATGTATTTTTATTTTTATTTTAAGTGAAATCAAATCAATTTTCCAAATATTTAATCAAGATATTCTAAAAAATGGCTCCAAATATGTGCTTTAATCTTTTTGTAAGGAGAGAGCTTGGGGTACTAAATTTTACAGTTCAAGTGCTACTTTCATTAAAACTTTTGAATTTTGAAAAATTACAGGTTCATATTTTTTTATAATCTCTGGTATTTGTTTGGTGAAGAGTTTTTTAAGAGATGACAGAAGTATTAGTTGATACAAGTTGCAATATTGTCATATTGTTTAACCATTACAAATAATATGAGAAAGAATGTATTGTTGTAGCACCACTAGTTGCTGTTGGATTCTTAAAATCTCATTCGGCTACCATTTTTCTGCTATTAAATTTTTTTTCTGCAGAGTACATTTCACTTTCATTATATTTCAGACAAATGTGATAAAGTTTAGAGCAAGAAATGCTACTTACCCACTTTTTCTCCAGAGTTAATATAAAAACTTATGTTCTTTATCACATCAGGGAGGCCCTTTCTGTATGTTAGACACACATTTTCGAACCTAATACTGCCCCTGGAAGGCCACTCGGCAGAGGGACGTTTCAGGCTGCCAGAACCTTCACGCACAACATTCTGAAAGTGAAAATAAGAAAAGAACTTAAATGTTTCTCAATGAAAAATAATAACAGAAGAAAAAATGTGAAAGAATATTACCTGCAAGTAAGCGTTCATCCGTTCAACAGAAATAAAGCGGATTTCAGTATCTGATATTAGACGAATAGTGTACTGGAACAAACCACTGATGTGTGCAGCATACGCCAATGCTAATCCAGCCATAGCAGGAGGAACCTGACCATGAAGTATGATTACCAAAAATGCAGTAATACAAGTGATCATTACTAAAACAAAACAGAACAAATAGAAATGATCACTGCTACAAAAATATGTATTATGAATTTTAATGATTGTCCTAAAGGCAAACCTGCTAACTTATCCATTCGAATGGCTAACCACCGCCCAGCAACGTTACAGAGATACAGACAAGTTGAATTTTCATCATACATGTAAGTGAAACTGTGAAAGAACAATATAGCTTACAAACCAAGAGATAAAAAATGTAATAATAACAGGTTACATGAATTTTAATAATTGAATACATAATTAAATACCGTCTAATAAACTCATTTTCTTTCTCAAAAGCATGGATAGTATTTAAGCCTTGTACAGTAGTACCAATCCAACTGAAAATTGGAGATCGGGACACATTTTCCAATCTTTTTAAGTCACGTACAACAACCCTGTAAACATAAATTAGATTGCAGTATTGTGGCAGATGATATAGCTATTACAGATATTCCTAACAATGCTTCAAAAACAATGCTTATTTAAAAATTCATAAAAATATTTACCGAAAAATTTTGCTCATAAAATAATACACTCCACCTAATAAAGCCATTGGAATAATAAACCAAGGAAATACCAAGCAAATCAATAGTATGGCAAAGAAGACAATCAACATGTTCTGCATAATACTTTCTACAGTAAAAGGTAGACGAACATCAACTGTCAAAAAGTAAAAAAAAGGTCTATACAATTAATCATGAAATACATGGACTATTACATTTCAATCTTCATTAAAGTAAAATGGGAATAAAAGATTTGTAAATAGTAACCAATTACCTTCATCCATATCTCTGGCAAATAAATTTTGTATTCTCCCAATTGGTGTAGTTTCAAAAAATAACATAGGACAATGGATGATTTTATTGAAAAGTTTATTATGAATTCTTGTAGATGCATGTAATGTTGCCTGGAAATAAAAAAGTTTAAAATGTGCAGGAAGAACTTCTAAATGATTTTTATTTATATTTAATACTAAAAACAAGGTGCAAAAAGCACAAACAAAAATATTTTCATTAAACAATCTGTTGTTACAGCAGAAAATTCTTCAGCTTTACTTTTATACTCTCAATACTTAATAATTACATACTAGTTGCAATGATAACAAATATACACTAGAAACAATAAAATTAAAATACATTTTAGACTATTCATTTGAAAATAAATCCTAGACAATATTTAGATAGACACAAATCAAGAAAGAGATGCACATTATATGCATGAATCAGATAATATTGTGTTTCATTAATACATCTCTTTCTCTTACTTTCCAGAGATTTAATTGGAAATAACTTAAACAGACTCATTCAAGCAGATGCGGAAAATCAATACACCTTCTTTATGAGGGGTGGCCACCATTTTTCCCCTAACCCATCTTGGTGTACTGGGGTTCTGAAATTTTACTTCATAAATGTAGTATTTCCTTGACATTTTTTAAAATGGCATTCTGCCTACCAATAACTTGAAAATTATAACATCAATTATTTGTTTATATTCCTCAATGAGAATGTCCCAATGTTATTAATGTGAAGATGACGCCTCATGAGACAAATTTTCCAATTCAATACATTATGTACTGTCGTTCAATACCCTGGGTAAGTATAACACACTTTCTCATTAAAAATGCAAATAATAATTGTAATTGGCACATTTTAATTATTTATTCTTTTAATAATTTGTGTTTTTTCAGTACTTGAAAATGACAACCAAAAATATTTTTTGAAATACTATACAAAATTAGGGCAACATCATATGTAATGTTTCCTTTTTATTAAATAGCTTCATTGATACCAATGACTGCCTTTAATATAAAGGGGACCTAACAATTATTATTATAAAGAACGAAAGGAGACAAAAGGAGAGTTAGGATGAGAAAAGAGGAGAGATGACGAGGTGAGATTGAGGCCCTTTTCCCAACACTTTTTATATCTCCAAAACAACTTGTTTTACTTCACATGTGCAAAAACTGCACTTGAATTAAAAAATGGTACAAGTCATCAAAAAGTGTGTAAGGCTTTAAGAACACTTCATAAACATTCAAGTAAAGCATGTAATTCATTAAAGTAAAGGCAAGAAGATTAGACCAAGGATTACAGAGATATAATTACAATGGTACCTATGTTATCATCTGCCATTTTTAATGGCACCTCAAGATAAGTCTGACTACAAAATTTGAAGGCACACTGCCCTTTTATGTACAGAAAGATGTAATAATTAAAACTCAAAAGAGAAACCATGTCTGAAAGGTTATGCATACTAGTGTGCCATTACTGCCCGCTCTACTGAAAGAATGACAACTAGATTTCTGTAAAGCTTATCACATGAAAAAGTTACTATTGGCTTGGATTTGGTATTTTCTTTTGTAGTGGCTCCGGTTCTGCTTCATAAATAAATATCTATTTACTTCTTTTTTGTATAGGAAATCATATTTGTAAAAATGTCTTTTCCACCTCCTTTTTTAAAATTCAGCAGGTTTCAATATAGTTATATTTAAATACTACAAAGAAATCTGAGCTAACTAGATTATTCCTTGCACTATCTACAGCAAAACAATATATGTTCATTACATATTTAATACTGGAAGGAAAAATAATTACCTTTGTAAATACAAATCCTCTTAATAAGCTTGTTCCCATGATAACAACTACCGTAATTCCATACACTAATCGATAAAGAGGGAAGTCTGGATTATCAATTAACTGATCACTTCTGTAAGTCTGATTATTGACTGTTATCAGAGTTGACTGAAAGAGAAAATGGAAATAGGCAAAAAAACATTATCATAACTTTTCAGTCACATTAAAACATTTAGCTTCTGATGTCATAAATTATTTTATTTATACTAAGGAATTTTCAACAACTTCAATAGTATGAAACAGTAGAGACTTACCCCACCTCCTTTTTTAATCCAAGTTGCAAGCCACCATGAACTGAAAGTTGTACTTCCAACATTCAACAAAAAAGTGAGAAAAACAAGAGCTGCCACAATGTAACCTCCAGCTGCAGCAACATAACTGTGATACGTGTAGAATTTAATTTGACCTTGTTCTATATGTTCTGGTACCATCATTTGGTCACCTGGTGCAGTTCAAAAAGGTATCAAATTTATTTTCAACACCTGTGTTCGACAATAAAATCATGTTTTCTAGATTACTTCTGCCCTAATATTTGAAACCTCCATTATGAATTGTTCTCTACTTCAAGGGAGGAATTAGGAATAATACAATTTTCACATTGTCATTATCTCTCAAAAGGAATTTCTATCTTGAAGAATAAAACATATTTAAATAAACTTGGCACTTCAACAGCACTTGAATACTTGCAAAACAGATTTAGAAGAAGAGCTTTGTATTACATTTCATAAATTAAATACAAACAAATAATCCTGTAATTGGATATGTAATCTTGAAATTAATCAATTTTATTATCATAGACCAAGAATTTCAAAATCTATTAACATATTGGGTGAATGTTTTGTAATTTTCTTTGCAGAGTTAGAATATGCTTCTGAAATACGATATCCTGATATTAAAAAATACCTTGAATAACAGTGAGGGAAAATGCAGATAATTTACATAATCCATTTAAGCATTTAAAGCCTAAAGACATCATTCACCCATAGGAATTGAAAACAGAAACCTAAACCTACAATGTAGTTTAAAATTATCTCGAATGATAATAAATTATGATAATTTTTTAAACATGATTATAATGACTATTTTTTTAAGTTAAACCTATTGTTAACACAACCTCATTATCACTGATACATACATGCATACATATATATTTACTTTGTCGAATCTGTAAACAAAATGAATAACTTGATTACACCCATCCTTCTCTTTTTTTATTCATGTCATACATTTCAAGGCTCAAATTAAGCACAATTATGTCAATTATTTATAATATCTTCTATTTATAATATGTTATGTGAAGTTTGTATGATTTATAAGATGTCGTCACGCAAAACTAAATGAACTACTACTGCTGCAAAAATTGGTGAGAAAATATTAGTTCTCTGTTAATAAAAACTATTCACAAAGGAAAAAAGTTAGATTTTGACTATTATTCCTCATAGTGCCCTTTGTGAAGGAATAGACATACAACCATAAAAACATTGAGAATGTTAATTTGAATAACAATATTTCTCACTGAACTCTAGGCAGTGTGCACGTTTAGTGAAGTTATATTGATGTCCACAAGCAAAACAAGGGACTATCTCAGCATTCACTCAAAAGATCAGGGAAACTAGACAAATCTAATTGAGTTGAGGGTCATTGAAACAGAAGCCGACTACAATACTTGTTACAGGCAATTTGGTCTTTTAAAATTAAACAGTCCAAATGTTAGCCAATTCATTACAAATCATAGTTAAAATCAATATTATTTTCCTTTTTGATGCTCGGTATAATCTCTGATTGTATAAAAACATGCAGCAGAATAGATTTTACTTGGCACTTAAACTTGGGTAACGATTTTTAAACATTTAATGTCATCTGGCAATGTGTTGTACAATAACGCACATTACTGTGTGTGAATCTTTTGTAGTGAACTGTTGATACAGACATCTGATGAATATGAATACTACGTCGGGTGTTTTAGTTAGTCAAGAAAATATGTTTCCACTCTTGAGTAAGTCAGTTTTGACAAAAACTTCTGATTTGTAAATCAACAGGCAAGGCAATGGTAGAATTCCTAGCTTAACGAAGAAAGTCTTACTAGAATCATGTGGGTGAGAGTTGCTCATTATTTGTACAATTATTTTCTGTAATCTGAAAGTCTGGGTGTTTCCCCAGAATATTATACTTAATCTCAGGTGGGAATGAACATCTGCGAAATATACACAATGAGCGGTATGAAGGCTGTCTGAATTTGAAAAAATTCTGATCGCATAGTGTAATGAACTTAATTTTGTATTCAATTCATGTAAATAGATGTTTGAGGTTTGACTGAATTGAGAGGCCCAAAAATTTTGTTACCTTAACTTCAGTCAATGGCTTTTCGTTTATTTGTTTCAATTGATGAGATTCATTTGTTTATTTGAAATGGAAAACTGCATTGAAACTGTTTTCTTTTCTTTTACTATTAATTTGTTATTACAAAAACAGTTTGAAACATCTGATATTGCATTATTTACTGTTTCTTTATTACAAAGACTATTTGTATCGTACCCAAAGAGAACTGTTCTTCCATTTTGAATCATTGAGGGCATATTATTTACATAATGTAGAAAGAGAATGGGGCTTAAAATCAAACCCAGCGGGACCCCATATGCGATTGGCAATAATCGGAAAGGTGACTATCATCGCTCCTGAAATCAAACATGTTTAATACTACTAGATTTTTGTATATTAAGAAATTACATGTGCACATCCAATCTAAAAATTTTAAAACTTATCAACAGTTCAGGGTTTACCACATTTATGTTTGTATGACTTGTTCCTTTTGAGTCAATATTCCCTTAGTCACGAAAGTGATCCTGATCTTGCCATCTTAGTTTAGGTCTTCCAAGGTCTCTTCACACCTTTGACCTTCAAATCGGTATCTGTTTTATATATCTGTGCCTTCATTCTCTATTTTGCTTTTGTCATTTTCTTTGCTACTCTTCTACTGTTTCAACTAAAATTTCAATAAACAACTAAAAATAATAACAAATGAATGAATATACAATACCTTTATCAGATGATTTTTTATTTTCTTGCAAACTCTTATCAGTAGTTAATGAAACTTTCTTTGCCACATCGCCACTTGATGCTTCATTCTGAAATCTGAATAATGCATCCAATGTCAAATGATGAGAAACAATTCAGTAGAACCCTGTTATAAAAGAAAAGACAAACTGCCTTCTAGAATCCCAATGCGCAATTTCTTCCTGCTTGTATGAGTTTCTTGCCTATTGGAGAGAAAATAATGGCTCCAGAGATTTTCCCTCTGATATAGTTGACAGAATTCAAGAAAGGCAGCTGTTCTGGCACAGTCACGTTTTACAAACGGGAGAAAGCAGATGGCCAAAAATAGCCATGCTTTATCAACCTGCATGAAGAAAGAGAAGAGGAAATCCCTGAACATCATGATCACTAGGAATACAAGAAGCCATATACTCAAGAGGTATCAGAGAGGAGGAAGAAGTGTAGTGATACCTGGGCCTGGCATCGGAGGTGCAGGAAGCAATGACAGCTATAGAACCCCACTGACGATGAATTTTCTTTCCCAAAAGTAACAAATAAGTCAAAATGATAAATTTTCTCAGCAAGTCAGATAACTCAGTGCTTTTATTCTCAACCTCTTTTGAGAAAGTATGAAAAAGAAGGTTTTCTGTCCATAGAAATACCCTTCCAGAAATAACCTGGCACATCTTGTAGGAACTGAACAGTGAATTTATGGAAACTGATGTGAGTTGACATTCATACTTGCGACTTGTGTCACATGAAAGTTGTTAGCATTTTTATAGAGTAGGCAAGGCTTTCAGTGCTGTACACCTCAACATCCTTCAATGACCTAACTGTTAATAAAATAGACAACAGGATGAATGGACAATGTGGAACAAATGTGATAGAGGCACATCCAAAGGATAATCAGCAACTTGTATGAGTGGAGAATCTTTGGAATTAATCAAGATCACCAAAAATGAACTATCAAAAACTATCTCTCACACTGAAGCAAAACTGAAGAAGATGATACAGATCATGTGGCAGTTACCCAAAAGCAGGGATTTAAAGGCATTAAGAAGGATGTTAAGATGCTCTACAACATAGTGGACAAACTCATAACAGATGCAGACCGTTGAAAAATACAACAGACAACCTTAGAAAAACACTGCATTAAAAGGGAATTGGTGACACCAACAAGAAAATGAAGAACCTGGAGAAGGAAATAAAAAATCTCCTTGAAAGGTGAAAGTCTCAAAAAAAGATGAAATGAGAAATGTGCAGATAAATAGAAAAATTGAAGAAAGAAATACTCGCAGCTGGAATACAATTCTGTCTGGTATGACAAAATCCACTGAACCTCACCCAAAAGATAGGCATTCCCAAGACTTAGAAGATGTTCAGCTATTGTTGGGCAGTATAAATATTTCGGCAAAGGAAGTGAAGTTTGCCATGTCTAGGAGATAAGTTATTTTGCCCAAACTATACCAAGACCTGCTAAAATAGTACTGAGCAGTACTGAATGCACTAGGAATGTAAACAAAGGCTACACTTGCCTCAAGGAGTTCATGCCAATAATGATACACCTTCTCTACAATGTGAAGAATTGAAAGTTCTATGTGTAACACCTTGGCCGTCAAGCAGAACAACCCAAACCACCCTATCAAGTAGTGTATTACAGTCAAAGCACAAATTGAAGAAATCTCAGAAATGAAAGCAGGCAGTAGCTGCCAGATCCTCAATAACTCAACTGAAAATAACCTATACCCAAATATTTATCTCTTCAACTTCTTTGACTCACATGTTGAAAATGCAAGTCTTCAATCCTGACATTATAATTGTCACAGAAACCTGGATAAAAACAGATATCACATAAATCTTTCGTCGTCTTACCTGGATATTCCCTTTTTCACTCAGATACAACCTACAGATGAGGAAGTGGTGCAATGATGTAATCACATACAGGAATGGGACACTTGATATTTATGCCAAACCTATTGATGATCTCCATGATCCATCAGTAGAAAACCTGTGGTTCAACGAATCCATAGATGGAACAAATATTACAATTGAAGTAATACGAAGGTTACTCCAAAAGTTTTGAGAATGAGCAACAATGAGTTACTCAGCAACAATGAAACTATTTCCATTGTTAGGTGGAACTTTTAGTAAGAATCTCGCGCAAGTTTGAACACGCTCAGGTAATTTATTAACTTAGTAGGGCTATTTGTGTTCTATTAGTAGTTCCTTTGCCAGTAACGATGGACCTAAAGAGAGAGCATTTAAGAGCTATGATTTTGTATGACTTTAAGGTTGGTTTAGATAAGAAATCATGCCTCGAGAGATTACAGCGTGCGTTTGGCAATGGTTGCCCTTCACAAGCCACTGTCTATCGATGGTTTGCCGAATTCAAGAGGGGAAGGGACTCTCTGGAAGATGAAGACCGTTCTGGCAGGGCCAACGCAGCAACAACGGATGAAAATGTGCTGAAAGTGGAACATTTGCTAAGGGAGGACCCTCGTTGCACATATGCTCAGATTCAGGAAGCTTTAAATATTGGATCAGCAGCATCTGTCGCTGGATCCCTCACAATCTGTCAAATGAACAAAAAAGGGCGTGAGTGGATTGGTGTCGTGAGACCCTGGATAAGTTCAATGGAGGAAGATCAAAAAACATTTTTAACATCGTGATGGGTGATGAAAGCTGGATTTATCAATTTGATCCAGAAATGAAATGGCAGTCATCAGTGTGGATCTTCCCAGATGAAAATCCTACAGTGAAAGTGAGAAAACCCAGAAGCATTGGGAAAATGATGATTTGTTCTTTCTTCTCTGCCAGTGGCCATATTGTGACAGTGCCACTCGAGGAACAAAAGACAGTCACTGCAAGATGGTACACTACAATTTGCTTGCCCAGATTGTTTGAAGAGCTGAGAAAGAACCATCCAAAATCAGGTTTGCGTGGAATCCTGCTCCACCATGACAACGCCTCATCCCACACAGCTAGAGCAACAACTGAATTTCTGACAGAATCAAGGGTCTGTCTCATTCACCCTACAGTCCAGACCTGGCGCCGTGTAACTTTTTTCTTTTCCCTTATGTGAAAGAAAAAAATCGAGGTCATCGTTTCGAGTCAGCTCAGGCTGCAGTGACTGCTATGAAGATCAGATTCGCAGTATCTCTAAAGAAGTATGGCGATCGTCATTTGATAATTGGTTTAAACGGATGAAACGTTGCATAGAGTGTGGTGGAGAGTACTGCGAGAAGATGTGAAGGTAAGAACTTGTTATCTCGATTTTAAATATAGTATTCTCAAAACTTTTGGAGTGACCCTCGTATATAGACAGCCACCCAAAACCCAAGAGTGCAAGAATCCAATATGAATTTATTTCAAATGCTAGGTGAAGTCAGTATAATAAAAGAACCTGTTCTAATTTTTGGTGACTTCAAAGTATGAATTAAAACAAGGATAAAAAATCAATTGACAGCAAAGACAGAAATAGATAAACCCTTTTTAGAATTCTAAAACAACACAAATTCAAAGGTTTCACTAACCAACTAGGCTATGAGATGGACAGACATCCTCAATTTTAGATCTTATGAGGACCAATGATGATGTCACAACTCTACTAATACTGCAACCATGTATTAGACAAAGATATCACCTAGTAATCATTGTGACATTACAGATGGAATTAAAATGAAGGGGTATTTTCATCACCAGATGAACATTGATGCAGACCCAACTACAGGAAGGCTGACTATGAAACCATGAAAATGTAGCTGTCTGACCCCATACACAGTTTTGTGTATGAGCAAGCATGCGTGTGGGTGTGGCGTGGGTGTGTGGACGTAAGTGTGTATGTGGATGTGTGTGTATTGAGTGCATGCATGAATGTGGTGTGTCTTTTGTTTGAAACTTGGGAACCCTGTAAATCCTCTGCCTCAGGCCCCTTGTTTTTGCTGGGTGCCACTGCTGATATCTTGTGAGAGACTTGCAGAAGAAAGCAGAAGCACAGGAAATTAGAATTTGCATCTTCAAAGAGCTGCAAAAATTAAGCAAAACTACTCATATTTTAAAAAATATAGTATGTGATATTGCTTAAAGGTCTAATTCTAAAGAACTCATCAAGTAAAAAATATCTATCATCAATATTGTAGTTTTCTGATGTTAACTTTTTCATTAAATAACATTTATCTCCATCAAAATGTGGTTATCGCTTTTTTTTTTCCTTTTTCTTTTTTTCTTTTTTTTCTTTTTTTTTTTCCAGAATTACAACTCTTTCTTTGGAGATTACAAATAAGAGAAGGTAAAAATTGATACATTCCAAATTATTTAAAACAGTAACTATCCTCGAAAATAAATATTTTTACCTTTTATACATTTTTGATGATGTTTTTACCTTACTAAGTCCTTAGAAAAAAATTCTAAGTGCTTACATTATTATTTTTAATAGATAACAAACCTTATACAATAAATTAAATACTAACGGAATTTGAGTTTTCTGCTCTTTCTCCAAAAGGCACGTTTTTAACATACTGGCATATTCTGCATCATTTTTCATCAAATCATTATGACTTCCATGTTCAATAACATGCCCATCTTTGAGCATGTAGATGTCATCACAGTTGCTGAGATACTGAAATTCAATTTTGATTATCATTATAAAATGTCTACAAAAAAAGCGAAGGAAGAATAACTGAAAATAATTCACCTGCATTTGGTGTGTTACAAAAACTATTGTTTTGCCTTTCAAACTAGTCATTATGTATCTCTGAAAAATTTCAGCTCCCACGTGTGCATCAACCGCACTCAATGGATCATCAAGGAAATACATATCTCTGTACAGACAGAAATATACATAGTAGGCAATGAATGAAAATTGAGCAAATCGCTGAAAAGAATACATACCTATTGGAATACAAAGCCCGGGCTAGAGCTACCCGTTGTTTCTGTCCACCTGATAAGTTGATGCCCTTTTCTCCAATTTCAGTTTGATCTCCACCAGGAAGCATATTTATATCTTCAGTCAGTGAACAGGCATAGATTGCTTCGTAGTATCTAAAAAATTTTCAAAAAAAGGTAGTAAAGGGAGAAGGAAGAAGAGAATGCATCATCATCATAATAATGATAACAACATCAACAACTAACTGGTCCCATGAGAAATCTCTGCATTTTGTAATTATAATTGTTTTAAAAGTGAAAGTTATTTCATAGAAGAACCCAACGTTGAACAGCCAGTCTCTGGACCATGGTACAGCATTATAAGCATTGGTATTATAGCATTATGGATTAAATTGCACAGAAAATCAAACAGTTCCTTTAATTTTATAATGAATACTATTTCTGTCTTAGTTTACTTCAATTTAATTTCGGATTTCTCTACTTTTCTGACAACCAATGCTATGAAATGAGAGCATCAAAACAACTAAATCTCCAAAAATGCAATATTAAGTTGTAAATGATCTCATTTTGTATAAATCTGCTTAAGAAGCAATTTGGGTCTGATCTGTCCACTTCATTTCTCCATGTGTCCCCTACCTCATCCTTCAAAACTTGTTTTCCCCCAGAACAAATCTTGTGTCCCTTTGGATTACATTAATCTTATGTAATCCAATGTTTCATTAGGGTTAGGCCTCGAGCCACCTAGTCCTCACAAGTACACCAGGAGGGATTTCTTAAAAAACAGGGAGTTTCTGTATTCTATGAGCAGGATATGATCTTTGGTTCAGAGACAAGTTCATGGTTAGCGTGGAAAACCACAGTGATCATAAAAATTCCATTGATCCAAGCAAAGTACCACACAAGAAGAAGCAAAAAAAAGAGGAGGAGAGGTCAAAGAAGAAAAAACGATCAAAGGAAAAATCAAGAAAAATAAACAAGATTCATTACATATCAACAGACTTCAAATTCAAATACAATGGTAAATACTCTTCAGTGCAACATCATTGACTATATCCCTTATTATCATGGGCTCTTGCGTGCAGAAAGATATTAACAGCAGTCTAGCTGGGAAAAATATGTGGCAATCATAACTGGATGACCAGTGTCTCAGAAATATGGAAGAAGGTCTGTTCAATTGCTGGAAAAAATGTATTTAGTCCTCTAACATGCTTAGAATATGATTCACAATTTGACTTAACACTGATGAATGAGCTAACACATTAGCGTCTCAATATTCTAAAGTTAGCAATTCAAATAACTACCCTGAAGACTTCCTCAGGAAGAAAAAGTACTAGACTTTACAATTGACACGGATAATCCCTAAAATGCGATGTTCGCACAGAGAGAATTACAAGATGATGTACAAATAATTGGAGACACTGCAGAAAATCTAGTCAAAATCCTTTACATCACAGGGCGCTGATTACCAAAAGAAATACTGTCTACTTTGTTAATCATACACTATAACATGTGGACAGAAGGTGGTTACACAAAAGTCTGAAAAGAAGAGATAATAATCCAATTCTAAAACTTGGCAAATAGTCTCTGAAACCTGAAAACTATAGCACAGTGTCATTGACATGCTGACTAAGAAAAATACTACAAAAGATCACTAAAATCTCACTTCCTCGTCTTTCTCAAAGACACCCTTTCAGGTTCACATTGGGTAATCCATATCAGAAGGTCAAAAATGAGAATGGTGTACCACAAGGTTCTCCTTGAGTGGACACTCATCTTAATCATCAATGAGATTTTTGATGGCATACATATCATCAATAGGTAGATAATAAAATCATCAATAGGAAAATACATGTATGTATACGACATTGCTCTATTCTGTTTATAGCACCAGCTATCATGAAATGAAAAATGTCATAAATAAATTCAGACAACGTGAAAAATACTGGGTATCATTTGCAGCAGCTAAAACTACTTAGGTCAACTTCTGTAGGGAACATAAAAGACAAAGAGGCCAGGTCTGATGCTAAATTGTGTTCAATTGACACACAATAAAACAGAAAATTCCTCAATTTTATCTTCAACAGAAATTTAACCAGGAAACAGCACCTAGAATACTTATCTTCTACATGCAGAACAGCCCTGAATGTAATCAGGTGCATCTCCCAAATAAACTGGGATGCAGATCAGTGGCGAGGCATAGCATTTTTGTGGGGTCATTGCCAGATTTGCTGAGTATTCAGGTCTATGTTTCTCAAGCAACCACAAGGGGGGTCGCAATATCTTAGGGTGTTCTGTTTTGCAATTGCTCAAAACTACGCTCATTTTTCTTATATTTGTTCATTTTTTTAAAATAAATCTCCTGGACTTCCATAAGGCAATATTGAAATGCTAAACTAAAATTCCTTCAATCCAATAAATGTGAAATTAAATAATTATTTTAAAATTCATTTAGTATTTGGTTATCATTCATTATGATTATTGCCTGTTCTACAAGAATGCACACCCCTTCCACACAAACAATTCAAAATAGGATTCAAGTTGGCTGTTGCCGTTGCAGCATTCCACATATTAAAAGGATGTTCCAAACAGTTGAGATGTTGTGTGAAAAACGATCAGTGTCACACAATTGGAAGTTGTATACTCAATGCCCATGTGCAGTAGATGAAATTATACTATCTTGCACATCAGCTAAACTGTGTTGGAATCCCTCCCTGAAGCATTGGAGCCCTTCACGATGGGTCAGTCAGACTTGACTATCCTAGATAATTATTACTGAGACTTTCAAATACAGACAAGGCAAAAAAGAATCAAGGAACTTCACTTATCTGATAAGGAAAAGAATAAAACTACTACTTATCTGTACAACAGTCATGTGAAGATCTGAATATGAACATAAACTGATATTCTAAATTATTTAAATTCATTAAAAAATGTATATAATTAATCTTCTAAAATAATCGATAATGTTTTGAAGCTGTCAAGTAAACTTGTACTGAAATTAAAGAATTTATAAGATAAATGTGTGTAAGTATCTCTAAACATCCTACATTACTACATACTGTATAGAGTCGAGATGTCCTGCTCTGGAGGGAAGTTTATGAATGACTGTTGTAGAAATTCACTTTCTATCCTAAGGATTTCAAGAGTTTTTTCTCAATTAATACAAGGGACAAGCTGCACATTCACTCTTGTTCTCGTATTTATCTTTTATAATTATAAATTATTTTTAAAGCAGAAAAGCTCTCTATAGATTGCTATTGGACCTGTTATTGGGCATATTAATTTAGCTACAAGGAAAATTTCCTTAAATACACATTCAAAATTATCTTCTTTAAAAAATTTTACCACTTACATGAAGGTTGTCTTAAAATATTGCAATTCTACTAAAAACAATCAGTACATTTTTTAAAATTCCAGTTATTCAAAAATATTTGTGTCCAAGAAAGTAAACACATTCTCAGGAAACTCTCTTCATTTCATGATCAAAAGCAATAATTTTCAATCAATCAAATGCTTCTCTTCAAATGCAAGGGTACAAACAAATTTTTGTTTCATCTTAACTTTGATACTTTATTTTTCTTGACAAATAGAGTCTATTTGTCTAATAGATGCCTATTTTGTATTGTAGCGTCGCGTGGTCCGGCGCCGCCGCGCCGGGCCGCTTCGGGGAAACCCGCGCTAAGCCGGATGTGGATGGGGGTGAAGGGCGGCGGCGCCACGCCGCGCCGGTTGGAAAAGCCCTGTAGAAATCCCGGCTGGAATTTCCTTGAAAAGGACGCGCGCGGAGGCGAGTTTAAGAGATGTCGGTTGCAGCCCTGGAAAGGCTGGCCAGCGAGCCGTACGCCCGCTGCTTGTAGGGTGGGGGCGAGCCGTCGGATATTTAAGGCCGCGCCGACTGGCGCCTCGCGGGATACGCAGGGTGTCGAAAGACTAGTGGTATCTCCAGTGCAATCCTTGCACGTGATCTTCGGGTCGAAGATCGGTTTGGCGACAAGCTATGTAACTGGGGTAGTTACGGGACTCTATGTCCGACAGCTTCGCACCTCGCGTTGCTTTTTGCTGCTTCCGAAACAGTGGTTCTGGGCGAGGCCTAGGGACGGTCGCGGGGTTTCGCGGCTAAGAGAACTGAAAGGTTGCCAAGGGGTTAGATTTTTGTATTATAATCTTTGTTCATTAATTGTAAATATTCTGTAAATATATTGTAAATATCAATCAGAACCGTCGTCTGTGTTTTTCATCCTAGTACGTCACAGTATAAATGCCTTCGTCTTGTCTGTATTAAATAACATTCTTGTATAAATATAAGACACTGGCAGTCATCTAATAAAAATTGAATTACCAAAGACATAAGTTGTTTCCAGTTTTATACAGAAGAGAACAAATAGTTCAACAAATATCGATAGCCATCCAGTTATGTTTTGCCATCAGAGAGCGGATATTTCATACTTCGGAAGATGTGTAAAATCAGTGTTTAGTGTTGTCAAATGGTCAGGAACATCATTTGGCAACTAGATTTCTGAGAAGCTTGGCACAAATAATCCCACTTTTACATTTTTATAAGTGCAAATGAGTTTTGTCCATTTTAAGAGCATCCTTTCAGACAGCAGAGATCAGGCAGTTTACATTGGAGAATTTGGAGCAGCTATTCATCGCCAGAATCATACACGTCACAGTGTTAATTAATAACGTTCTTGTTGGGTATTCCTTCTGGTATTGTATTATTAGTAGAGCCCACAATTTCAAACATTTATTATAAATATAAAATAAATAGGCCAAAAGATGTACGTTTTTATTAAAATAGTCAAACAAAAATATATTAAAACATGCCTACTGTATCTATTTTCCTAGATGTAGCTAAAGGATTTGTTAATGATACGTTATTGAAAAAGTTACACAAAATGGGATTTAGAAAAATATTCTTTTCTTTACACAAACATTATTTGACTAATATAAAACCAAAATGGACAATATTTTTAGCAATGAGTTAAATACCATGTACTACAAGGAAGTATGCTAGGACTCATTACATTAACCCTCTAAGGAAGGTAATAATTTTTTCCCAAAATTGATGTTGTTTTCAAATAAGATTAATTTATCGGTAACTTCTGCAGTAGAGAAAAATGCCAAAAAAATTCTTTATAATTAAGGAGCCCTTTCAGGGCATGTGACATTTACATCATGCTAGTCCTTTGCACTAACATTTTGCTCAAAAAGTTGATGTACAAAGGCAAATGAAGGAACACATTTTAAACCTAATATTGAAACGTTTTTTAATATTATTACAATGTTTAAAGCCACCCTCTAGGGATTGCAATATCTTGTCATTGGTGGGGGTGCTTGTGCGGTCTCATGATATTTTAGGCTATACTGGCAGTGTCGTAGTTACCAGCAGGGTCTCCCTTGCTAGACAGACCAACGGTGAAGATCCAGACAAAAAAGCAATCCAGAAGAGGAACCCTGCTCCTCGCAGCGCCTGACCCACGCGGCTGCCAATGAGGGAAAAGATCAACGGTCCCAAAGCAATGTGGATGAGATCCACATGCCGGAAGGAGCAGAAGTAGAACAGCATCTCAAATAAACTGCCCTTCAGGCCAGATTACTGATGTTAGAGTGTATAGAGGTGATGATATTGGTTCTGATCATTTCCATGTAATTTCTGAAGTTAACATGTGGCGGGTTTCTCATAGCAGAAGAAGTTTATAAAGTTCATTTATTATTGGATCATTACTCAGTACCTACATCAGAAATGTTTAAATGAGGAACTCATTCACAGAGAGACTAAAGAAATAATACAAGAGTAATGGAATAGCATACAAGAAGCTGAACATAAAATATCTTATGAAGTCCTTGGCAAAAAGAAAAATATGTAGAAAAAAATTACCATACAATATGGACAGAAGAAATAGAGTATGCCATTAAAGAGAAAAATGGTTCTTAGAGAGGATTTCTTAATAATCCTTCAGAAGAAAATAATGTGACATACCGATATGTCACATGAAAATAAACTAACATTTATTTGTAGACTATATGGTGGAATATGCATTAGGAAATATCACGAGAGCATGGGCTTAGCAACGACCGTGAATAAACAATGTAGTTTTTGTTTTTTGTAAATGCATTAAGAGGTGGCTAGATGCCGAAAGTAGAAAATTTGGGATTGGGCGAAGAAGTTTAGACGATCGAAAGGTCAGCTACACCAAAATATAACGAACGAATGGATTGGCTGGGTGAGAGAAGGACGGTCAAATGTTATGAAAAAAGAGAAGGTAGTAATACGGAGTCTTCGAGGGGTGAATCATGCAGGAAGATTTCATTCTGACCGGCATCGCGTGTCTGAACTGATCGTAGGTTCGTGAGAGGGAGCGAGTGTAGTGCAGATAGTCAGAGTCGGGTTATCAGATCGTGAAATTTTAAGGACAGTAAATGATATTGCAGATATTGCAAGTGGAAGTAATATTGATGCATAAATTGGGACTTTGTCGGGAGTGGTAATCGACTTATAGATTTCGGGACTATGTCATAGGACGTAATCGGGACTGATAATTTTGATAGTTTGAGACCAGCTTGGATAGGGGCAGAAGAGGATTTCTTGGGACTTTGGACTACGGCAAGCTCGCAAGATATTTCGACTGAGAAGTCTACGAGGGACATCAACGAAGAATAGATAAGTTAACCACGGTATAAAAATGTAAATTCAAAGATATCTTAATCAAAGGCATAACATCAAATCATTTGATTAAATTCACTAAATTGTTTGCTAAAAAGGTAACAATAAACTTTGTTAAATTTTGTTCTTCAGAAAAGAAAGTGATCTTTCATTTAGTCAATCCAAACAGAAATGAACTAGAAATATAGAATCATTCTATTTCAGATTCCCAGCTGCGCTGTATAGTCAGCGGATCTTATAATCCATTATAAAGGTAATAAGAATTATAATATATCGTGACCCATTGACCCAGCAAGCCGGACGCTAAGATTTTTGCAAGATATTAATGTAGAGAAATTGTGTATATCTCAATAAAGAGCTGCATTGGCAAAGACAAAACTTTTCAAAGAGTTGAGAGAGGAAAAGCCAACAGGAGTCTTGGGACAGATTTATCCCAAATATTGAAGATGACTTACATGGCCGACAGACCTTTACATACAAAGCCCTGAAAACATTGTGCATCGATCAGAGAGACCTGGTGAAATTAAATGTCAATAGCGATGAAGTATGAACAGACCACTACAAAAACTTGTGGTATGAGGAATCTCCAGAAGTACCACCCAAAATTAGTACACATGGTTTAGACAAAATCTCAATGAAGTAGGTAACAGAAGCCACTAAATCGGTAAAAAATAGGAAAGCAACAGGATTAGATAAAATAAATGCTGAGCGTTGCAAATATGGTGGAATGCTTCTACAGCTGAGATTGTTACATTTGTTTAACATGTACTGAAAACAGGGTAAAATACCACAAAACTGGTTAAAGTTGAAAGTAATCCCATTATTTAAGAAAGGTAACAGAGAAAAATGAGAGAATTATAGAGGTATCAGCTTGTTGGATAGTGCATATAAGATATATGCTAGAACCAAGACTGAAAATAATAGCTGATTGCTTAATAGGCGAAGATCAAATGGGATTTAGAAAAAGTCGCGGCACTATAGATGCCATATTTACCATCAAACAGATCGTAGCAAAATTAATTTAACTTGGAAACTCAGATGGCATTTATTGATTTTGAAAAAGCTTTTGATAGTGTAAACAGGGCTAAGTTATGGAGCACACTTATTAGAGGAGGTTTACCTTTTCATCTTATTAATACCATCAAAAGTCTGTACCAAGGCACAAAAGTTGTTATTGATACCAGCAAAAGGTTGATGGAAGAAGTTAAAACAAATAAAGGTGTTAGACAGGAATGTTGTTTTTCCCCAACATTGTTTATTTTATATCTTAATGACATTTTTCACAAATGGTGAGAAGTTTTTAACCTGGGTATTCAACTAGACCCTGCCCAAATGAAACTCACCCTTATAGCATGCAGATGATGTGGTCATGATTCAGCAAACTGAAGATATGCTGCTAAGAGGGATGTATATATTGCAAAATATATTTAAAGATTATAACCTTAAAATATCTACTAATAAAACTAAACTGATGGCTTTTCATGAAAAATATACTGTCAGATCAAAAATAGTATTGAATGGGAAGACTGTAGAGCAAGTGTCCAGTTTTAATTACTTGGGATGTGAAGTATCTTTTGTCTTTGACAACGATGTCACAAATAAATTAAACAGGTTTAAACATACTTGTGGGACAATTCATAGAACCCTGAAACATAAAACAAGAAAAGAAACCCAACTTAAATTCTATAAGACGTATCAGTATTGTATGGAAGCGAGACCTCGACCCTTTCAAAAAGAGAAATGAATGGAGTAAGAGCCGCAGAAATGAGATTTCTTAGAGCTGTTAAAGGGTGTCCTCTAGATGACGAAATTAGGAGTGAAGAAATATGTAAAGAGTTACCGAAATTTAGAGAATAAGATCAGTGACACTAAAATGAACCGGTGCAGTCATCTCGAGCAAATGAGCAGAAGTCAAATTTCTTGACTGGCAAGGGAGTACAAACAGCCGGCCGTAGGAATATTGGTTGTCTGAGAAGAAGATGGTTTCCGCAACAGGCAGCCCTGCCTAATCCATGAAATGAGGAAGAAGAAGAAGAGGAAAGAGAAGAGAGGAGTGAGGAGGAGAGTGGAGGGGAGGGGAGGAGAGGAGAGGAGTGGAGAAGGGAGGAGAGGAGAGGGGAGGAGAGAGGGAAGAGGAAAGTAATAAAGAAAAAAAGAGAAGAAGAATATAGAAAAAAGAGGAAAATGAAAGCATTAAAATTAAATTCTCAAGTATTCTGAAAAAAGACGACACTGGAATTATCTTAGACTTTTTCTTTTGGTAACGAGAGATGCAAAGTCCTACATTGCACTTAGAGCATGTAGTACTGATTATGCTAGAACAGTCCTCATAAGCAAAATGCAGACATTATTTTCTACTTTGCATAAAAATTGGTCAAGGGGATCATATTTAATTTCAGCGGAAATTTAGCGCTCCTTGGTGCCTGGGAGGCTACTCCAACTGGCGATGTTGTGAGTGTTTTGTAAGGAGTTAAGTAGATCTGCAAGATTTTCCTATTGAAAATACGTTTTGTTACAGAAGTACCAGCATTGTTATATAGATTCCAAGCGTTGTTGATCATGACATTGAGCATCCAAGTAAATAATGCCCAATATCATTCTTTACTTCAAATATATACTCTATACTGTCCTAACTATGCACTCTGTATCACCCGTACTTTTCTTGTATACCTTCATAATAGTTGGTTGAGGCACATTTAAATTTTCTTTTCAGACTGACAGTATCTTTCAATTGGCTTCATTTCCATCACCCCTTACCCCATAGAAGTTGCTGTAATTACATTGTTGTTGAACCATTTGCATAGAAAGATGCCATTATTTTTTTCTGTAATGTTTTAAATGGTTCTCAACTTTTAAACCCACAAATAAATTTTTTTAAAATAAAAACAACATTGCTAAGTAAAATATAGATTGGTATATGGCGACTATAAGAAAAAGTAGTGCCAAGGACTAGTGTAACATATAGTATGTCATGCACCTAAACACAAGTCTTGAAATTAGAGAAAAAATAATTGTTTTCAATGTTAGTTCCTAGAACATTGTACACTAACTATTTTTAATTAATATAACAGAATTTCAGAATACAATATCTGTACTTAGAATTCTACTTACTAGATTTCAAGGTGCTATGCACAGAGTAGTCAATTTTGAAATGGGACTAGTGATGACAAAATTCGCTTATGAATGATATATAACAGATAAACTGATTCTCGGAAACCCACTGAGACCAGACACAACTTTGTGATGGTTAAAAAAATGCCTGCATGAGAAGTTGGGGCTGACAATTTCAGATGTGTTTACCATGGCACTTTCATTATGCTCATCCTTGGAGGGTTAATGATCTATTTCCACAAGTTCCAAAACAGAATCTTCTTCCATTTACTTATGACACTGCCTGTAATATGACAAACAGGTCTTGATTTGAAGTTCAAAGTAAAAGTTGAACACAATATTAACTCCATCATGAAATTATTAAAACTAAATTAGTTAAACTTCCATATCAATAAGACCAATGTTATCACTTTTGGATGTTATAGAGGCAGCTAAGGAATAAATTGTAAATTAAAAACACATAAAGGTAACTAATCAGATTGATGTTAACTGTCCCATAAATAAAAGAGACACTAAATATTAAAGAATACAAATGCATTTTTATTTAAAATGAAATCACTATTTTTAATATGAAACAAACAAGATTTTTGATATTCATATTCCATAAAATGAGACAAATTTGAAATTCTTAACAATTCCTTACTTTTCAAATACTATTTTAAATTAATATTTAGTTTTATTTGGGTAGTTAAAGTCTTTACTCACATACAGAATTGGGAAGTATGAAAAATACATGTATTGAAAATACATATTTGATCATGTATTTTGTATTTGTATTGAAAATACTTTCTGACAGGATTTGGTATTTTCAAAATTAAAAAATACTTTTTATTAATCCGCCGTTAAAAATTTGAATTTTATATACAGTCAAATCTGGATAACACAAAGGTTGATAACATGAATTTTTGATATTTAGAAGCAAGTAAGCAGAAGAAAAAATTATTTCTGGAGGCAACGTAATTTGAAGACCACCACAGGGACATTACATTAAATTGTCACATTATGCATCACCAACTGTCTGGAAGGGAATTGGTGCACTGGTTAAAAGCTTGTGGTTGTGCCATTTGATAAACCATCAAAATATCCTATTCTGGATGGAACATATTTCACTGTTTTTGAAGAGTTAGGTGCAAAAGGGAACGTGTCATGTGAAATTTGTAAGCCTGCCAAACAGACAATAATAAGTGGTTCTTACAATGCGACTACAAATTTTAAGACACACATGAAACTAATAATAAGCAGTAAGCGTAAAGCAGAAAAAGTTCTAAATGCACAGTTTGTTGTATAATAGACTGAGACTTTCACTGGTCATTCTTTTTACTATGAAACTGATAATTTTTTCACACATTTTAGAGAATTCATTCTGATGTGATAAGTGAATTTGAGAACTATAAAAGCGATTGGTCTAGAACAGGGTTGCCCAACTGGCAGTCATTTATTACTGGTAAGAAAGGTCATTAGTCAAAAGTGGAAATCCCTTGAATCCATGTGGGGTGAGACCTTTGTGCGTCTAGCGCACGCGCCCTGTGGGGGTCAACGCCTACATGTAACTGCTGTGGAGCTAAAACAGCACGTTCTTTCTCGCCCATACTTTCACGCAAAATTACGTGAAAAGTACTTGAATTTTCGAATCATTGTACATGGCCTTATTTCAAAATCTATCTCTAAGGAACAGATTTTGTTATGGGAAAAAATCTCAATCTTCATAATTGCAGTTGTAGGAAGACACTGAAAAAATTTGAACTTTTGCAATTTTTGAAAAATCATAGTTTTCAATGAGCATGAGACCTGCACCATTCTCTTAAATGTTCTTCACACTATCCATCAAAAAAATTTAATCAAAAACAATGGAGCCATTTTTTTGAAAATTTGGAAAATGTCCCAGGGGGTTCATGTTCAGCCCCCAAAATTAAAATATCAATTTCAAATTCAAGGAGCTACAATATCAGCCAGATCTATTGGGGAATATCAATTTTGGAGAAAATCAGTGGAATGGTTTAGCCGCTAGCTAGGACAGACAGACAGACAGACATTTTCCTTTCATTCGATTTTTCGGTATCAAGGACACACAAAACATGGATTCTGGCTACACCACACATTAGAGAATTTTTTCCAATACGAGGTGTAACCAGTCTAATTTTCTCTTTCTGTAATAAGATATTTATCAGCCAAAAATTTGCCGTTTTTTCATGCAGCATTACATAACTTTTTCTCTACTGCATAAGTGGAAGCAAGAAAGTAAAAATAGATTAAGTTTACATTGAAGAATTTTTTTCTAGTAAATTCAGAAATTCAAAATCATCATATCTGTTTCCTTGCACTGTGCATGGTATGACCTGATATCATGCATGGTTTCCATTCCCCCCCCATTTCAAAGCACGTGGGCAAATTGCTGAGATCAACAAAATGTGGAAGTCAGATGTGGATCATCCGAGTTATAAGTTTTAGTCATAGCCCTTGAAGCCTTGGAAGTTGGACATCACTAGTCAAGACGATTAAATTCACCTAGGGAGAAAATGAACAGCACTGGCAGTAGGAATAATGCCAAGAAGTTAAATAGTTTACCATCTGGTTTCTTCAATACGCAGGAAAAAGGAAAAGATCAAACAAAATCTAATGATCTTGTTACAAAATTTGTTGTCAATGGAATGAGACCCTTATCAATTACAAGTACAAGAAGAAATATTAGTGATACAATGTTTGAAAACCTATTAGTATTGAAAGGACATGTGTCCAATACAACTAATCATATACAACTGTAAGTCATAACAAAGTTTTGAGAAATGAATTGTGAAATTGGATCACTATTGGTTGTATTTTGTACTTTCAAAAGTATTTTAAAATACTATTTTGTAACTGAAATACTTTTTCAAGTATTTTGCCCAACTCTGCTCACATAACAACAATTATAGAAAAGTAAACATACATAATAATAGATATCATTCTTTAACATGCATGTGAATTACAAATAGAATTAAAAGAAAATTGCACATTTGATGTCACTTAATTTTATGGTAAATCTTTGTATACTCATTTAATATTGTTTTGTCATGTAATTATGTATCCACTTGGTATTTCATTTTACATATTTTCTTACATCAATCTACATTTTTTTAAAACATTAAAAGATGCAAAGCATTTAAATCTGTTTTTAAGAATTCAAACAGTGGACACTGTTGTGGGAGGATATGGTCAACCAGACAAGAGAATGAATACTGTGAGAAAATAATTCTACTTGTAGGCAACACACAACACACAATTTTCTATAAATTAAATTTATTTTTGATATTGTAAGCAACACACAGCCTCAGATACTCCTGAATAAATATGGAGTAATTTTGACTTTACCACTCACAAATGATAAAGTATTTTGAAAATTAAGAGAAAAGGAACAAAATACAAGATCCAATGCCAACTTCATTGTGTTTGCGCAGTCCTATTAAAAGAAAATATAATATTCAATAGACGTAAAAGTTTTCTAATATAGGGAAAATTTGATCTGTAGATTTTGATTGAACACTGAATAAAGGTGCTATTGACAATAAATGGTGAGTCTCTCCTGAAAATGTCTGGTCTTTTCTTTAACCTTTGTTTTGTAAAACATTTGAGTTCCACAAACAAGAAAACTGATGCACTTGAGACCAAAAAAAAAAAAAAAAAAAAAAAAAAAAAAAAAAAAAAAAAAAAAAAAAAAGAGAGAGAGAGAGAGAAGACTCCACATTAGTCACTAACATTAATTTTTTCAGAGAAATACCTTTTGGAATCAAATCTTTCTCCAAATAGAATATTTTCTTTCAATGACGCATTCAGAATCCAAGCTTCTTGACTAACATATGCACATGTTCCATCTCTTGTCACCTGACCACTCAACTTCCTCATCTGGCCTAAACAAGCAAGAATCAATGAAGTTTTTCCAGATCCCACAGGTCCACAGACACCAATAAGCTTGCCCTGCAAAAATTATGTATTAATTTTTAAAATATCAATTTTGCATGTATCATGAATTGTAATCAATAGGGAACGGATTTCCATGTAATTACATGTTTTTACACAAACAAGATACTGACATTCAATTATATTTTTTAGATTTTACAAGACATTCTGAATGAATTAGAACTATTTTTATTTTACATATTTTGGTTTAATTACATATATTTACATATTTTACCAATTACGACATATTTCGCTACATTTTAATATGTTTATACGTCGAAACAGTACGTTTCAGATGCACGTTTGCAAAATATGTTGCGGGATTATCTTTCTTATAAATCAAATGTAATGCTGCTACAGTTCTATGACCACCATATCTTCGCCATGAATTGTCAAATTTACCTCCCCACCCACTTACTCCTTACTTGGAGTAAAGGATGATGGATTTTTGTGAACAAAAGTAATTTCAACAATGTTCTTGCTTATGTTTCAAACAGCACATTCGTTACTCGATCGAAAAATAACAAATATTTTTTACAGTAAATTGTCTTATCGCATTGTTCGATTTGGAGGGATGGGTGTATACCCTTGAACCCCCTTTCCTGGGATCCTTACACGGTTTGCTACACGGTTCTACTATTCACTTGTACACTGGCTCCTCGTAAATATTGTAATATATACTATGAACGTATTTTATATTTCGAATAAAATTCTTATATGTGGTGAAGTCTACTATACAATTACTTCAGTAGAGATAGAACCTACTTTCAACCACTCAGAATCCTTGCTAAGGACTGATCAATACTTTTATGGTCGGAGAAAGGTTGTAGAAAACAATTTTAAACACAATAATAAATTTTTATTTTACATATTTTATATTTTTGCTCACATGTTTTGGAAAAAATAAGCACATATATATGTACATATTTTGTATTTTTTATTACAATAAAATCCGTTCCCTAGTAATCAAGAACTACCTTTGGAGCTTGAAAACAGATGTCTTGAAGAACAGTAATATATTTTCTGTCACCCAAAATAGCATTCAGACATTCTGCTTCAGGTTCTTCAGGTAAAGCTCTAGAATTATAAACATTGTATAAACCTTTTGTTTATATAATCAACAATTACATCTATTTTAAACCAATTAAAATATTTGAAGAGTTAAAAATATCACATATTAATTAAGTTATTTAAAACACACAATATCGATTCCAAATCATTAAAATGTTGGATTTGTTATCTTTTAAAACTCATGTCATGATTTTAACAATAACATATTTTCATCAGGACATACTTCACTAACCTTTTTCCAACAGGGGTTGGAGAACTCTCTGTAGGAGGCGTATTATAAGCAAAAGTTCCTCCTACAATATGTATAGCTTCTGATTTATCAATTGGATGAACAATATATGGAGCAATATCCTCCATACATAGGATACGCTATACAGAATAATTGCATTTGATAATTAAAAATAAGTACAATTTTGCAAATTATCTGAATACCACATAATTCAAACAAAACATTTTTACTTCATGCATTCCTCAGTAAAAAAAGACTTTTTTCCAGCAAAAGCACACAAAATTGAAAGTAACAAATTTTGCTATTGTATCTTGCTACGCTCTTTTTATGAATTAAAATCAATTTCTCACATCAAGTACTTATTTATTCAAATCAAATACCTACAAAGTACAGTAGAACTCCAATGATCTGGCTTGGGAATGATTTGGGTAACTGGAAAATGCAGATAATAGGATACGTCCATGAAGATGCCCAGCAACTTGAAGTATATAATGATAATGATGATGATGACAATGATGTCATCAATAAAGCAAAAGAATTTAGAAATAAAAATAGGAAGCCGTGTATTTCACAACATCAAAGAGAGAAGCTTAAGAAAAAAGAAAGAAAAAAATGAAATCTAAAGAAATGAAAATCTGTTAAAGTTACATTAGTGATGTCATCAGCTTTTCAAAGAAATGTAATTATCAGGTACAGAGTTCCTTTGATGATCCTGTGAAAGGTGAACTAATAAGTCAGCAACTTCTTAAACCAAAACTGATTCCCGTCCTATCTCTTTTAATCAAAACCAATAATCACTCAGGTTGATTGGAGTTTGCATAATTGGAGTTGTACTGTATATAGAATTTAGTTTTCTTTGCTGGTGAGTGCAACTCTGGATATCAGTCTTACAACCATAAATATAATTTCTAACATGCATTAAAAGCAATGACAATCAACACATGCATAGTTTTGTAAATAATTTTAATATTAGCACATTACCACAATATTAAAGCATATAATTATTTTTTTAAGGCCAAAATGTGCAATAGCTACCAAATAAGCAGCAGTGAGTTGACAAGCAAAAGCAGAAAGCAGAAGACAAAACAACTAAAAAAATCTACAAAAAAATAAAATAATTAAATAAAAAAGACACGAGTTCTCAAAAATATTCCAACTTCACAAAACTACTTCAAAAATCAAATTTGATGAAAAAGACAAATATTTGTACATTTCACATTCTACATCCAAACAAAAACACAATAGATGCTAATATATTGGTTCGACCACCTTAAATCTGGGGAAAGCCACCAGTGATTCATATATATTACTGGTGCCAATTCGCAAGTTATCAAATGAGATCCTCAACTGAGTATTCAATATTGCTATCAGAGGAAACGCCTGGAAAAGGATGGAATGTGAAAGAATCTTTCATTTCAAAAAGTTAGTACTCAAAACATAATTATTACATGCATCATTTACATACAATAGTACAAATAAATTTTGTTGGCATAATATCAAAACACAACTCTGAACACTTATGCTCAAGAAATCCTGTAATAATTTATTAGCAAACCGCATTTTTTTTATAACAGAAAGTGCCCTTGCCCATACAAAGACATGTATGCAAATAAATTACAATCTCCACCTTCATTCGTGGGAAGGAAACACAAGAGTCTACAATTGCTTTGCTTCCTTCACGGAGTCTGCTCAGAACATCTTTTAATTGATTACCAAACATTGCAATTATGGGAAAAGCCTGAAAACAAGTGCAATATATCACACACACACATATATATGTACACAAAATTTCTACACAAATTAAAAAACTATTTCCAATTACACTTACTATTACTGGAATTCAAGGAATAGTAAATTCGAAATTACTTAAATTACTTAAGAAAACTGGTGAATTAATAAGAGAACATATCAATACAGAAATATTTATTATCAACGGTGCTGAAAATGCAATGTATAGAATAAGCATACACTGGCACACAAAAATGCAATGTATAGAAAAAATTGCAATGTACAGAATAAATGTACAAGAAAAGAGTAAAGACATGTTTAGTTTAGGGGCATTTTCTGTCACCATAAATGTGTGCATCTAAAATGGAATACTAGTTTTCTTAATGCAGCATATTAGTACACAAGTTCAAAAGCTGTTAGCTAGCACAAACTATTCAATTTCACTGCAAGCTTCATAGATGCTTTTACATTTTATGTTACCAGAAGGAAAGATACTACACAGTGAATACACATTGTGATCAGTGATGTAAGTAGCAGGTTGCAGTAATACCGTGTTGGTTGAAAACACTCACTGCTGAAAATTTTCTTTCATTCAAATAAGTACTTTTCCCAATTCTTTTTTTTTTTAAACCCCTCAATCAGTCACCCGGAAGAAATTAAAATGCAATGATCAAACCCAAAAGCCCTTTCACTGGCTACATCTTTGTTGAATAACGAGAGTACGTAAGATGAGAAAAGTCACCTTGAATCTCATCACGGATATACTGCCTTCATAAAGAGACAAAGCACTGTCCCTTGCTTCAATCAAAGCACTACGTACTTGCTTTGCACAAAATGTATACACAGGAAATGCCTGAAATTAATTAATATTAACATAACATTACTGAAAATGCTAATACTCTCTTTGTGTCAGATTATTTTTTAAAGAAAAGAACAACCTCCTATAAAGTTTTGTTCTCAACTTGAGAGAAAATTGTGTTTCAGAAAATGAGAGAGTATTAAAAGAAAAGGAAAAGAAACAAGAGGTGTTGAGAAGAGAAAGAGAAAAATACAAAGAATCGATGAAAATTGAAAATGAATTAAGCAAATATAAAATTCAAAATGAAATAGTGAAAAGATAAACATTAAAATATAAAAATTGTAGTGAATAAAACTCTTAAAACAAATATAAATTTACCTAATTAAGTAGTAAATATAAAATTATTTGAGAAAAGTCAATACACAAATTGCTTGACAACAATAAGAAAATTACTAAAATTTTAAAATGCACTAATTCATTATTTTGTAATCAATGAACATGAAGTGAAAACAAATCATTTCCATTTAAGGTTGCTGTCCAGAGAGCCTTTCAGGTTGCAAAGGAAGGTAGATGTTCAATCAATTTTCACTTTCTCATATACATACGTATATATGGAGTAATATACATAGTATAGGGAAAGTTACGTAATGCTGTTACGTAATGCAAAAAAACGGTGGACTTACGGCACAAAAAAATTCATTGCCTGTCTCTGACAACGAAAGCATGAATAAATCCAGTTGCTAAATTAAGGAAATAAAATCCTCTAACACTTGGTGTAGCCAGAATCCCTGTTTTGTGGGTCCTTGATGCCAAAAAGAATCCCCTGTCAATCTGGCTCTAGTTGAAGCTTTGAAATTTTGAAAAACATTTTTTTAAAATTTGGGAGCACTTTACATGAAGACTCACAGACATTTTCAAACTTTTCTCAAAAACAGTTCCAATTTTTTTCTTGAAATTTTTTGTAAGAATATAGTAATATAAGCTTATAAAGATGGTATAGGTTCAATTTTCATGGTTAACTCTGAATTTTCGAAAATTGCAAAAGTTTGAATTATTTCCGGAGTCTTCCTGCAACTACAAAATTAAAGATCGAGATTTTTCCTTCAAATGAAAGGGTTATTTTTTTATATTTTCTCAGACCCAAATTCAAACACAAAAAATAATTTTTATTGTATCTTAGAATCATTTGAGATTTTTTTCGAGCCTGTTCCATGATTCTCAGTATAGTTAATTTCATTTTTGATCTAATACTTGTATTATTTGATTTGTACGAATATATTTGTGCACTTTTCTTTTAAATCTTCTGAACTTGTGGTGTGGTCCTCCATTTTTATCACAATCCCCCAACATTTGGCGGTGTAACCCGCTACCCAGGCTTGGTGAATTATGTGGGTACTCACAAGAAAAATTCCGAGGGGATAAAATACTCACAATTACCACTTTCTGCCTTACAATATCCATTTATGTAGTAATTCAATTTCACTGTCTTTGGTTTAATAATAAATAAATAACATAACATGCAATTACACTGTATACCTGTTAATATTCACTTTTATGAAGTAATACAATCTTATCCTTGGCTTTGGCAAAAACTTCAATCCCTGGAGAACTGAAATCTCAAATAATGTCTTTTAATAACTTTTTTTCTCCCTATACTACAGTACAGAAAGAAAAAGAATAGGAATCACCTCAACAAGACGATGTAAAATTTTCTGTCACCTGCGTTTAAGATTCTTTCAGTGGTGGTTCATGCTTAGGTTCCACGGTTGCAGAACCCTCAGATGACAAAAAAAATTATGTCAGGAATATACCTTTTTCTTTTTAAATGACATTCAATATTCAAGCTGTTGAAGTAACTGCGTACCGTTTTCAGCAATTTTTTTTTTTAAGGTCACAGCAACATCTAGGTCATTAGCGATCACTATTGGAGTTAATGGTATGGTAACTATGAAGATGAAACGATATGGTGATGATAAGGTGTGAAAGGACGAACACAAATACCATGCCCGAGACGGGACTCGAACCCGCGACCTTTCGGTCCGAGATCGCTACACTACTGCCTTAGCGATCTCGGCCACTGGATCAGCAAAATTCAACTTTGTTGATTTCTACGGTTTGTGAGTATACATTAAATAAAAATTAGATTTTTTAAAAATTTTATACTTTAGGACTGTTATTCTATATTGTAATTCACCCGCTGGACGTTTAAAATGAATATTTCATGATTTTTTCAAAGTTTTTCTCTCATCTCACTCAGGGTCTTCAGCCACAAAATTCAATAATAGACAGTTCACCCAACATTTTAGACACGATGTTCGTTTCCAAAACTTCTTCCTATGAAATTCTCAAAATAATCGGTAAACTAAAAAATAAATATTCGTCCGGTTTAGATGAATTTCCGGACGCTTTGTTAAAGACCTGTGCGTATGCCATTACACACTCTAACGGGTGTATAATGATATACAACCCTAACGGGTGTATATCACCCTAACGGGTGTAACTCACATATTTAAGTTATTATCCCATCGTTATGCACCGGAACGTTTCCAGATATTTTCAAAACATATAAAATTAAGCCGCTCTTCAAAAAAGGCAACAAAAATTAAATTCAAAGTTATCGGCCCATTTCTCTTCTATCAGTTTTTTCAAAAATATTAGAGAGACTTTTTTACGTATGAATGGAAACGTTTCTCAGTAAACACGACGCGCTTTCAGATTGCCAACATGGATTTAGAAAATCAAAATCAACGGAAACAGCTATATTTTCTTTTCTTAAAGGTATCGCCTTATCATTGGATCAAAACGAGGCACCTATTGGATTATTTTTAGATCTCTCAAAAGCTTTTGACGTCACTGATCATGACATTTTACTTTCAAAATTACCTTCATATGGAATCCGTGGTATTGCTCTAGATTGGTAATGTTCGTACCTTAAACAACGATCTCAGAGAGTTGAAATACCTTACTGGAATGATGGAACATTACGTACGCACCTTTCCGACTCTTTGCCCATTACACGTGGAGTTCCTCAAGGATCGATTTTAGGCCCTATTCTGTTCCTACTTTACGTAAACGATATGCCCTCGACGATTCGAAACGGACGAACGGTTCTCTTTGCAGATGACACGAACATCCTTTGCAATAAAGAAACCGTAAATAGTACAATATCAGATGTTTCAAATTGGTTCCGAAAAAACAAATTAATAGTAAACGAAAAGAAAACGGTTTTAATGGTTTTCCATTTCAAATAAACTATTCTGTGCTCCATTGAACATGAACGGTGTACCATTGACTGATGTTAAGGCAACAAAATTTTTAGGTCTCTCAATTCAGTGAAACCTTAAATGGAACGTCCATTTAAATGAATTGAACACAAAATTAAGTTCATTGTGCTACGCGTTCAGAATTCTTTCAAATTCAGTCAGCCTTCATACTGCTCGTTGTGTATATTTCGCGAATGTTCATTCCCGTCTGAGATATGGCATAATATTCTGGGGAAAGACATCTTATAGCTCCCAGACTTTTAGATTACAAAAACGAATCGTACGAATAATTACCAAATCCCACTCACGTGATTCATGTAAGCCTCTCTTCATTAATCTAGGAATTTTACCATTACCTTGTCTGTTTATTTACGAATCAGTTGTTTTGGTCAAAAATGACTTGCTTAAGGGCGGGAATATATTTTCAGAAAATGCCGATGTCTATTACTATAACACTCGACGTAGATATCATATTCATCAGGTGACAGTATCAACTGCTCAATACAAAAAATTCACATACAATACATGTACATTATTTTACAACACTTTGCCAGACGACATTAAACAATTAAATTCGATAGAAAAGTTTAAATCCCAAGTGAAATCGTTTCTGCTGCATAAGTGTTTCTATACAATTAGAGACTATACTGAGCATCACAAGAAAAGTAACATTAATTTTAACAATGATACATAATGCATTATTTACCATTTGGACTGTATAAATGTGTATAAACAATCTGTAACAAGTATTGTACTACAGCCTCCGGGTCAATGACTCCCATCTCGATCAGGTTTTTCGTCCAGTTTCCCTGATCCATTGAGCAAATGCTGAGATGGCCCCTTGTTTTGCTTCTGGACATAAATGTAACTTCATTTTCGGTGCACGTCTTCTAGAATTCAGTGGGAAATACAATTATTCAAATTATCGTTTCCATGTTGTCGCGGCAGGAAGTATTATTCCGAAGGACAACATGAATAAGAGCCAAAATTTATTGCTTATTTATCCTTGAATATAGATTTTATTACATGGGAGGGTTGTTGTTGTAGGTTTTTTTTTGTTTTTTTTTTTTTTTATTTAAGTAGTATATGACTTAGTGTAGGGATCACAGAATTTTGAAAATGTGCACACAATTCATTTTTCCCCATAGCACGTCATACGCAGTTTGAACTGTTTTTTGACGTAAAAAAAATTAAAAAAAGGCAGGGCGAGCGACGGCGCCTGCCCGGGGCACCGGACCGCGTCAGGAGAGCGGCCACCGGAGGTCACCTCCCCTCCTTTCCCCGCCACGGAGGCGGAAGTGAAGAGACTCGCCTCGGAGCCTCAGGGCATATGCAAGGGCCCCGGGCCGGGAGAGCGGACAGTGCCTGTCCTAGTGAAGTGTTAGTGCGTCTAGTTAGCGAGTATAAGTTTTGGTGACGACGTGTGGCTTCTGACTCCTGGTGACGTTTCTGGACGAACGGTATATTTGGCTTTGTGAACGGTACATCTCCCGGAATTTGATTGACACGGCTTTGTATTTTGGACTGGATTTTGGATTGTGGATTTATTTGGCAATAAACAGATTATAAAGAACTGTTGTTGTTTCCGCCCCGGATTCCTTGTACATAGCAGTTGCAGATCTCACTATGGGTCTTCAGATTTGGGTGAGCTATTGCGCATCGTAGCAGACTTCAGGCACCATTTGCGCCACTATATTAGCTGGAATTTTAAATGCAGCTAGATGCCAAAAATATCACATTGTTACAAGTCATTTAAAAAGATATATGAAGCATTTCTTTTAAATATTACATCTTGTACACCTTCATTGTGGTATTTTTGGTTCGTCGCGGTGAAAATTGTCAGTTTATGCCACTTTCAAAATGTTTCTCAACAGAGCTTCTCGCTCTCCATGCAAGCCGCTCTTCAAAAAAAATTAAATTCGAAGTTATCGGTCAATTTCTCTTTTGTCGGTTTTAAAAAAATTGTAGGGACATTTTTACATACGAATGGAAAACTTTTTCAAACAAACACAAACATTTTCACAATGCTAACATGTGTTTAGAAAATCAAAAGCTGAGAAAGACATATTTTTTTTAAAAATCTCGTTTCATCCATGGAATGTTTAGATTTTAAAGCTTTTGACGCCATTGATTATAACATTTTACTTTCAAAATTACCTTCGTATGGAATCCGTGGTATTTCTCTAGATTGGTTATGTTCGTACCTTACACAACGATCTCAGAGACTAGAAATACCGTACCGGAATGATAGGACATTATGTACACACCTTTCCGATTCATTGCAAATTGAACATGGAGTCCCCGCAGGGATCGATTTTAGGCCTTACTCTCTTCTTACTACACATAAACGATTTGCCCTCGACGATTTGAGACAGAAGAACAGTTCTCTTTGTGGATGACACGATTATTCTTTGCAATATAGAAACCGTACTTAGAATAATATCAATGTTTCAACTTGTAATAAATTATTAAAATAAAACGGGTTTAATGCAGTTTTCCATATCAAACAAACAATTTTGTACTCTGTGGAAAACGTACGATGTGCCATTGACTGATGTTAAGGTAACATTTCAAGTCTCTCAATTCAGTCAAACCTCAAATGGAACTTCCATGGAAATAAATTGAACACAAAATTAAGTTCATTATGCTATGCGTTTAGAATTCTTTCAAATTCAATCAGCCTTCATCCTCTTCGTTGTGTATATTTCTCGAACGTTCTTCCCCGCCAGAGAATATCGTATATATTAGCTCCCTTATACTATATACAGCTCCCTTATATTTCCTAGATTACAAAAAAGAATTGTACGAATAATAAGTAAATTGTACCCATGTGATTCTTATAAGACTCTCTTTATTGATCTATGAATTTTACTATTACCTTGTCTCTTGATTTATGAATCAGTGCTTTTTGTCAAAAATAACTTACTCAAGGGTGGGAATACGTTTCGGCAAACGCCAATGTCTATAACCATAACACTCGACGTAGTAATCATATTCCTCAGGTAACAGTATCCACAGTTCACTTAAAAAATACATATTATATAAAAATACATACATATACATTATTTTACAACGCTTTGCCAGATGACATTAAACAATTAAAATCGATACGCACGTTTGTCTCAAAATCTTTTCTGCTACATAACTGTTACTATACAATTAGATTAAACCGATCATCAAAAAGGAAAGTAATATTAATTTTAGCAATGATACTTAATGAATTAATTCGCATATGGACTGTATAATTCTAATCAACCAGTAACAAGTATTGTATCTCAGCTTCTGAGTCAATGACCTCCATCGCGATCAGGTTTTCGACCAGTTTCCCTGATTCTTGAGCGAATCCTGAGATGGACCCCTTGGTTTGGTTCTGAATATAAATGTAACTTCACTATCTGGGCACCTCTTCTAAAGTTCAGTGGGGATATAGTTATTCAAATTATCGTTCCCCATGTTGTCGCGGCAGGAAGTATATTTCTTCACGAAAGACACGATGAGGGAATAAGAGCTCAAATCTACAGCCGATTTGCCCCGATAATATATTTTATTACACCGGAGCAAATGTTTTCTTATTCATTCTTGCCAAAAATGCTCATTCCTTTCAGTATTCAGCTTGTTTATGGTTTAGGGTAAGGATCTCAGAATAAGGAAAACGTGCAATGAAAACAGTTCTCCCCTTAGCACGCCACACCCAGTTTTTTAAAATGTTTTTGATGTAAAATAAATAAATGTAACCTAAAATTGGGATTATGTATGTATGAAAGTACGTGTCACGCAAAACTGTCATATTAAAAGCATTTCAGCTAAAAACTTGAAAAATACTTCAATTGTGCCTTTCCGGGGCTCATAAACATTAATTTTTGAGGGTACTTTACATGAAGCCCCTGTCACATTTTCAAACTTTTCTGGAAAATAGCTAATTTTTTTTTACTTTCTCACTACTTCTTACGCAGTATCAATAGGAATGCTGCAGGAAAAAACGGTGAATTTTCGAGTCATAAACCTTATTGCTGGACCCTGGTTATCAAAAAGCGGATAAAGCTTAAAGTTGATAAAGTACTTCCTCTAACACGTTGTGTAGTCAGAATCCATGTTTTGTGGGTCCCTGATATCGAAACATCGATTGACGGCAAAAGGTATGTCTGCAGTCAACGCTTGCACCTAAACCGTTTAGCGGATTTTCTCCGAAAATGATTTTCCCCTATGGATCTGGCTGATGTTGCGGCCTCTGGAATTTGAAACCTATATTTTAATTCTTGAGGACTTTACATGAAAACCCTCGGACATTTTCATAAAAATGGCACAATTTTTTTGGTTTAATGTTGTGAGGTAGCGTAATGGACGCTTAAGACGCAAATATCATTTTCGTTGAAATCTCTGATTTTTCGAAAATTGCAAAATTTCAACAAACAATAAAATCGGTGTATCCCTATAAAATATTGATGATAGAGATTTCTTTCCTTGAATAAAAAACTGTTCCTTGCACGCATCTTGAAATAAAGTCATGTTCAATTTTTCGAAAAATATGAGTTTTTGTGTAATTTTGCGCGAAATGGAGGCAATTAAAAAAATGTTTTCTTGCACATCGCTCCAATTTTTTTCTCCAAAACCGATCTAATTTTTTTGTTTATTTTTTCTCATATCTTATAAGGGTCGGTAAAAATATGGCATTAGTCCTATTATCGGCCACAGCTCCGTTTTTTGAAAATTGCAAAAAATTAACATTTCAAAACTAGAAATCACAGATTTTTACTAGAAGATACAGATTTTTGCCTAAGACAAAGTGTGCTGTAAAATATCAGCTGTTTAATAAAAAGGCATGTACATTTTTTGAAAAAAAATAATAGTTTTTGCATGAAATTTATAATGTAATTTGGGATAAAATTTATATTTCTAAAAATAATAGTTTCCTCAAAAACTACTCCAATTTTTAAAAAAAATTCCACGGCTAGGATGGAAGCTTAAAAATAAGGCCCAAGTCGTTGAACTATATATTTTCGAAAATTGCAAAAACTTAACTTTGGAAACTGCAAAGAGGAAGTATAGCATCGTAGGATTTCAGAGGCGGAGTCATTTTAAGAGAAAGTTTCCGGGCTGGTAGGCCATGGTCCAGTTGGCATTGAAAGCCGAACTTGCATCCACGACTACGGCGAACGTCCTCAGTGGTGGCAGGGCCGCGGGCACAGCAACCGGGACGGCAGCAGGCTGGCGTCTGGTGCTATGGGGAATTCGCGCGCTATCTTCTGATTGGTCGACAGTTCGCGGGCTGACTCTTGATTGGCTATCGATTGCGATCAACTAACCACATGACAAACGATACGAATACGAATCCGATCTTGACATTTCCCTCAAGCGGCGCTTATTCACCGCGTGCGTGCGGCCCTTGTGGGTGTACGCATGCGAGGTTTTCGCCGCCGCTCCTTCTTCCACTCTGCGCCCCATTCGGGTGGCAGAGAACAGAGCGGTGCGCCCTCATCTTTCAAATACCAGACCCGACCGTACTCCCCGCTGAAGTGTTCAGAGTTCTGGGCGAGCGTAATCAGTTCCCGTCGAAGCTGCAGAAACGGGCGGAGACGGCGCTCGCAAGGACGCTGAGGTCGTCCGCTCCGCGCATCCGGTGTAGCGGCGAACAGCGGCGTGCACAGGGCCTTCCACAGAAGAAAGGGCCCAAAGCACATCGCCTTCATCTTCCGCGCACTTCCCCCGCACAAGTTCTCTGAACTGTGCGACGCGGGGGAGCAGATAGTGCGTGAGAGGCGGTCGCCGCTCCCAGATGCCGGAATCCGCGCGAGGAAGTCATGGAAACGAGCTCCGCCGGGCCTGAGCCGCCTAGCGTTGAAGAAGTCGCAGCACCACGGACGCTTGAGGAAAGTCAGCGCCGTGGCGAATAAAGTGAAGTGTAAATAGTGTACATAGTGTAGTGAAGTGTGGTATGAATGTGTGAATGAATGAACTTTGTAAATATAGATTAAGTATGAATGAGAGCGTGAATGTTAAAAGAAAATAGAAGAAAAACATGAACAATCCAAGAACTAACTAATCCTAGAACTATACTACTACCAAATTTTATCAATTGTTACTTAAAAAACTAATCGCCCAAAGAAACTAGATATGTTAGTTTTAAGTTAGAATTAAGAAAAATTAATGTAAGTCAAAGCCCTCCCCAGGCTCCAAAAGCAGCAATGCTGGAACGAAACTTGTATTCCTAGCACTGAATAAATTCCCACCTCGCCAGGAATACTGGTGATGGGAAAAAAAAAAAAGAAGAAAGAAAGAAAGAAAGAAAGAAAAAATGTATAATGCGAGAAATATTGGATGGCCTTTACTTTTGGATGTTCAATTTTTATGTGAAATTATTCTTGTTTGCCTGTATAATTGCTGGAAGTACCTGCTATTGTAGCACCACTAGTTCCCTTTGTTATTTTTTTCTCAAATAGAACAAAGTGCTTTTAAAAATATGATTTTGTTCCGATTTTCATTAAAACTTGATTCTTTGAAAATTGCAAAAACGTTTATATATAAAACACTGGAGGGTTTTCGTTTGGAAAGACTTTTGAGACACAGTAAAAACCCATTTAACAGATTCCCCCCCCCCTTTTTTTTCAAATCCTCTAATGAGCTTACAGATCAACAGAAAGAAAACATTTGTTACTTGCAGTACTTGCACTAAATTAAATGTTAATTATATTTTGTTTTGTCTTGAGTTTCTGCCTCAAAAAGTATAATTTTTATACACAATCACAGATTAGTTGGAATCCATTTCTGTGTGGGCCACTGACACACTTCTGTGCTTTTTATGTCCAATAGATGCAGCATGCAGTTTCTTCTCAATGTCAAACAAGCACATATTTTTGCATGCAAGAGCAAAATATGAAGTTAAAATTGCTAAGCATTGTCACAAACATGAAATAATAATGACAAAACTTTAACTTTTCCCAATAGCCTAGGAAAAATTAGTTATATTCATTGAAAAGTTTCAATTCCATTAACTCACAAGAAAACCTGAAAAATAGTTTCTGTTGACAGTAGATTAATTAAAATTGATGTAGTTGAGTCTTCATGTGAACCATACAGATAAGTTGCATGACTCAGTAAATGAAGGAAAACACATTCCATTTATTCCACATCTAATTCCCAACACTGAAGAATGGATTATGAATATCTTGTTCTGAGCTTGTTCACATTTCCATCCTGCAGGACTGCAAATGGCATCATAAGGATATATTGATTGAAAATGGAAAGAACCAAATTTTCATTTATATTCATAAGAATAGAAATTATTTTTACTTGCTGGGCATAAATCAGGGCAACAAAATATAACTGAATGGGAAAGGAAAGATGTGATAAACAAAAACTAAAACAAAAACAATTACTTTCTCAAGTAAAATACATTTGCTTTAGATTCTCTGGTGTTTCAAACCAAGGAATTTCAGAATTAATTTCAATACATCCATTTTGCTACACTCGGAGATGTTACGAGTTGTTGTACTAACCAGTCCGCTGGTTAGTTAGCCAGCACAACAGAACAGGGGTCCCAAGAATTAGGAACTCTTAAATATTTGAAAAACATTCTTTAAAACATGAGTTATTACATTTGTAAATAGAATATAGAATATTATATTGTGCAAATAGAAAATAAATGGAGATTTCAAATTTCTGATCACATATAAAGAAACATTAATCTAAAACTCTAATTTGCTAGTTCGCAGAAAAAAATTGTCAATCATAATACTCATTAAAAGGGGGCAGACCTTAATGAAATGTCATTTTTTTTCTTTTCACTTTAAAACAATGCCATTTAGTTTATAAGTTCATTTTATGTTATGACAAAAGGAAATGACCCATTTTTATGTGTCACTTTTTTTCATTTTTTATCAATTTCCAAATAAGTTATTTTTACTTTCTCGTATACATACGTATATACAGAGTAATACACAAAGTATTTAGAAAGTTATGTAATGAAGCGGAAAATCGATTTCGAGATTTCAACGGAAATACACATTTTAGGGTCCCCTGATACTGAAGAAGTGTTTGTTTTTTTTCCAAAACGTCCGTCTGTCTGTCTGTGAACACTGCTAGTGCCTAAACCACATGTATGATCTTTTCTAAATTAAAGAATCCTATGTTGATCTGGCTCTAGTTGAAGCTTTGAAATTTTGAGAAACATTCTTTAAAATTTGGGGGTACTTTACATGAATCCCCCGGACATTTTCAAAGTTTTCTCAAAAACGCCTCCAAGTTTTTCCTTTAAATTTTGTGTAAGAATAGAGTAAAATACATTTATAATGGTGGCATAGGTCTGATTTTCTCCGTTAACTCTGAATTTTCGAAAATTGCAAAAGTTTGAATTTTTCCAGCGTTTTCCTACAACTACAAAATTGAAGACAGATTTTTCCTTCAAATGAAATTTTTTGTACATAAATAGTTTTTTCAATAAAGTCATGTACATTGTTTCGGAAATTTTGGTAGTTTTGTGCAATAGTGTATGCAATATTTAGCATTTTAAAAAATTACAAAAACAAGATTTTCTCAAAAACGGCTACAAATTTTTTTAAATATTTGGTAGAGTTGGTGCCAAACAAACCCTAAGCCATGACATAAACACCATACTGCTCTATTTGTTTGTTTTCTCAAAAATTGTAAATATGATTTTTTTACTTGTCTCTCACACCAGTAATATTTACATTAACGGCAATTTCTTCACATTATTATATTTATGGGTACATATGCTTTAAATAATGTCGAATAAAGTTTATCAAAAACTCTATCGTTTTCTGTCCAAATGAGCTCAAAATTCCACGTTTTCCGAAACGCACGAAGACCGTTTTCTCAAAAATGGCTCTCACTCCGTTAATATGGATATTTTCATCGATTTCTATGCATTACTACAATTGTGAGTGGAAGTGCTTCAAATGATTTCAAATGAACATTTTTGAAAACTCAATAGATTTCTGTTAAAAAGAGCTTCAAATTTCGCATTGATAGTAATGCTTAATCGCCACTTTCTTAAAAACCGCTTCAAATTTTGCAATGGAAGTTTCTATTTATAATGACTTTTTACTCTTCTTTAATATTCTTGAAGTAATAATTCAGTTGTACTACCAGGAAAGAAAAAGTTCTGGCCAGTAAATGGAGCAAAATCTTAAAGCCAAACCACACCAAGGAAATTTGAAAACTATATACGAGAAAGTCTGTGCCATTTTGTAGCAACTCTAGTTATTTTCTCGTATACATACGTACATACGGGAGTAATATATGTAGTATAGAGAAAGTTATGTAATGCTCCGGAAAATTGATTTTGAGATTTCAGCGGAAATACACGTTTTGGGGTCTCCTGATACCGAAAATGTTGAGAAACATTCTTTAAAATTTGGGGGTACTTTACAGGAATCCCCCCGGACATTTTCAAAATTTTCTCAAAAACGGCTCCAAATTTTTCCTTTAAATTTCGTGTAAGAATAGAGTAAAATACATTTATAAAGGTGGCATAGGTCCGATTTTCACTGTTAACTCTGAATTCCCGAAAATTGCAAAAGTTTGAATTTTTTTCGGCATCTTCCTACAACTACAAACATTAAGACAGAGACTTTTCCATCCAATGAATTTTATTGTGCATAAATAGTTCTTTTAATAACTTCATGTAGATATTTTTGGAAATTTTAGTAGTTTCCATGCAATAGTGCGTACAATATTTGCAATTTTAAAAAATTACAAAGACAAGACTGTCTCAAAAACGGCTCCAAACTTTTTCTTTAAATTTTTGGTAGGGTTAGTGCCAAAAGAACTCTATGACAGCATGACATAAATGCTGCATTGCTCTATTCATTTGTTTTTTAAAAACTTTCAAAACTGAAATTTTTTTGACTAGTCTCTCATGTCGGTAATATTTACATTAAAGGCGATTTATTTACATTATTATATTTAGGAGTACATGTGCTTTCAATAATGTCAAATAAAGTGTCTCGAAAACAGAACAGTTTTCTATGAAAATAGGTTTAAAATTCCACATATTCAGAAACACTTAAATGCCATTTTCTCAAAAATGGCTCCAATTTTTTTCTTCAAAATTTTGCAAGAGATAGTACTAATTGCACTATTTAATATTACATAAAGTTCATTTTGGTGTATTCTTTTGTTTTTTCAAAAAATACACATATGTATTTTTTTAAAATATCTCTCATGCAGTTTATATGGCCACTTCCATCAATTTGTATGCATTATTACATTTGTGAGTGGATGTGCTTCAAATGACTTCAAATGAACTTTTTCGAAAACAGATTCCTGCGAAAAAGCGCTTAAATTTCGCATTTACAGTAATGATTAATCGTCATTTTCTCAAAAATGACTATGAATTTTTCAATGAAAACTTCTATTTAGGATGAGCTTTTACTCTTCTTCAATATTCTTGACATAATGATTCAGTTAAACTACTTTGAAAGCAAAAAGTTGAGAAATTGTCAAAAAAATGTACATTGGGCAACGACAGACGGCAGCTGGCCAGAGAATGGAGCAAGACCTTAAAGCCTGACCACACCAAGGAAATTAGAAACATTTGGTATGAGAAAGTCTGTGCCATTCTATAGCATCTCTAGTTTAACTTCTGTAATTTTTTATGCATTTTTCGCTGATTTCATAGATTTTAATGTCTTTTAACGGTACATGCTTCAAATAATAGTTACGAGATGCAACAAATGTTCTCTACAGAATTTCTGAGTTCCTAAGCCTATTTGATTTCTTTGCTCAGATGTAGTGTCAGCCATTGTATGTAATCTAAGGTACCTGTAATGACTGTCTGCGTCATTGGTGGTTCAGCTGATTTCAGGATAACTAAAGACAGGTGTTCTGGTAAAGAACAGTTCAAACCAAAAGTTTGAAAGCTGAGTTCAATTGAACAAATAGAAGAGGTCTCGATTACATCAGTAACATATATACCCGAACTTTTTTATCGGAACGTATAACGCCAGTCCAAGAGAGATTAACTTCTCCAAGCGAAGGAAGAAACAACGACGGGTTCTTGTAAATGGGGGAAGGACAGAACGCATCCTCTCTATAGTGAGAGCCGGACTTGAAGGCCAAGGGACCATACGCAAACAATAGATAAGGACTCACCTTTCTAGAAATTGAACAAAAATGTTGACAAAATATTTAATATTAACATAAAAAAGTATTCACTATTGAAGATAAGTTTTCCAAATCTCAATTTTAATGTAGTGCTATTTTCTCTCAAATACAAAAAGTATTTCTCTTATTAAGTTTCAATTTAGAAAATTCACTCTTTATAATAATTTATAACGACATGTTTAGGCGGGGGAGGGGAGGGGGGCGTGGCTTCGACAAGGAAGCACATATGCTGGACGAAGGGAAGGAGGTGGATAGGTATGGTAGGGTAGGGCTAGGGTGAAGCGGTGGGTGAGGTGGGATGTTTCAAAAGGCCTGGAGAAACCGCGGCGCAAACCAGGAAACAAAGACCGATGGCGCTGTGCCACGGCGGCACACCCGCCAGTGAAATCTGGAAAGCGGTGGTCGAATTCTTTCAATCCCAATTGCCCCCCCCCCCCGGTCTGGGCAGGCTTTGTGAAACACCCACCCCACCAGCGTGCCCCGCACTCCCGCCCACCCCACCCCACGTTGCATACATCCCGTCACGACCATCCCCGCGCCGAATCCCTTCACCACCCAAATATGCGTGACCCTGACGTCACGGGTTGTGATGTAATCCACACTCTTCGGGTACGGAACGGGAAAGTCATGGTGACGTCACAATGTCATCGACTACTTTCGCCCTAGAAATAGGCTCATCTCCCTAGTAAACAGTATCTTGAATGGGCTTTTAAGTAAAACAGTTGAAATTCAAAAGTGCTAATAAAATTGCTAACTTATTCAAACGAAGTTAAAGAATCGTCTGGCGTCGTTCAACAATTCACAAAAAGTGTCACTTTTGACGCCTTATCCCTTTCATAAAATCTCGTTACACTTTTTTAACCCTTTCCCGTGTACACACGCATCAATGCTGACTGCTTGAAATGTGAACAGCCGAGTGATGAGACGCACAGTCGTCGCTCGATGCTATAGTTCCCTAGGATACGAGCACTTCTCAAGAGACTGCAGAGCTCCGGATCGAAAGAACACCTGCTACAGATGCGGTAAAAAAGGGTATAAGGCCCAAACAAGTGCTGCACAGTTCCCGAAATGCGTCTTATGCGCCGACGAAGGGATCGCGCCAGAGGGACTGGAACACGTTCCGGACTCCGGGACGTGCCAAATCTACAAACGAGCTATAAAGAAAGCAGCTACATGATGATAAACCTTATGCAGGTAAATGAATTCAGAAGCCGAACAGATGACTAACTACTAAACCAGCTGACGATGGAACAAGGGCAATGATCATCAGCGAACCATACCGAAACGGGGACGGCCCAAGATAGTACTTCGATAGCCTAATCACCGCTTTAGGGACCATTGACGCCGCCATGGAACCTGTAGAAAGTCATGGATCCGGAAGAGGCATTGTTTGGATAAAATTCGGACGAGTACCGCAGGAAAATTGAGACATGATACAAGAGACAGACCGAAATACCTTAGTGGCTAGCGACTTCAAAGCTACAGCGCCGGCATGCCGTCGTCGGACACTAAGGAAAGATACTTACTGGAGATGGCAGCCAGACAAGACCTGACAGTCCTGAACGACGGATATACGCCTATCTTCAGACGGTCCGGATACGCGGAAACAATTCCGAATATCACGTTTGCAACTGGAGAGCTCGTAGCCAAAGAGAGGGACTGGCGGATGATGAAGGACTATACAGGCATCGATTCCCTGTACATCATACTTTGCCTGGGGAGTAGAGGGCGCTCCAACCGGCAGAAACGCAAAAGCAGAAAACCGGGCTTGAATGTCAAATTAGACGAACCAAAACAAATCGAAAAATTGCAGCACGGATCAGCAACGATAATGCAACGCTCCACGACTATCATCGTTGAGAGGCTTGTAGGAGAAACGATGCACGAAGCCTGCGACGCATCTATGTCCTGCAAGACATAATTCGGGAACGGGTGACTGGCAGTGGACTGAAGAGCTAGCGGAGCTGAGGAAAAACTTGTCTCAAGCTCCGACGACGGGCCCAGAGAGTGAGAGTGAGACCTGAACCTGCGTTGCTGTCCGCCCAGCACAAGGATGCTAAGCAGATATTGGGAAGGGTGATCGACCAAAGAAAAGATCGAAAAAGCCCGAACTTTCTACTGAACATGTATAACATCTGCCTACTAAAGGGCATCTTCCCTAAGAGATGAAAGACGCAGCAGTCCTAGTGGACAAGGGTAAGAGTGGACCTCATTCACAATCGTCCTACAGGCCCCTCTGCATGCTTGACACGGCCAGGAAGCTCCTTGAAGTTCCTCAAATCACACCTATTGATAGTGATTCGTGCTGGCTGCAGACGCCGCCAAAGTTGTAGTGGAAGCCATTGAAGACACGCAGCAGGTAAACTACCACTTCCGAAAAATAATAGCAACACATGTAAAACGCTTTCAACTTGGCGAGGTTATCCCGATGGCCCTGGCCTTAAGGTACCACGCTACATCCTACGAATCCTCACCGTCCACTCGAGGGAGAGGAAACTAGTCTACAACACCGCAGACGGCTCCCGCAACAGATACGTCACGGCGGGAGTAGTGCAAGGATCGATCCTGGAGCCAGACTTATGGAATGTTTCCTCCGATGTACTTCGGATGGAAATACCAGAAGACACAGCCCTGACACGGTACGCGGGCGTCATTGCAGCCGTCATCCAGGTACGGCCTATGACAGAGCTCCAGGTGATGAGACGTGTCACAACATGGATGGAGGATCATGGGGTTGCCCTAGCTAAGGAAAAAAGCGGAAATCCTTTTGACAAGAAAACAGTTTCCGACGCTGATTCCCACGATTGTCGATACCGAGGATATCCGAACAAAGTCGTCCGAGAAATACCTTGGCCTCACGTTTGACACCAAACTCGCCTTCGGTGAAATATAAGACGGGCAGCGGAAAAGGCTTCACAAGCCTTGGGCCTTCACAATTCACCGAGCAAGCTGATGGCAAACGTCGGAGGACTGAGACCGAGCAAGCGGCGTCTTCTCATCTCTGTGGCGCACTCCTTTATGCTGTACGGAATGGAGATATGGGCGAACGAACTCGCAAGGGAACATCACCGGTGTCGCTTGAGTGCGATACAGAGGAAAGGAGCACTGAGAATTGCCTGCTCCTATAGAAATGTGTCCGAACCTGCATTACTGGTACAGGCTGGAGTCTTACCCAGCCACCTTCTCGATCAAGAAAGGAAACTCATTCACCAGACGAAGAATGAATTAGGAAGCCCATACAGAAGCCAGAGTCCTCACAATGGAGCACTGGCAGAACCACTGGGAAAATTAAAGCAGAGGGAGATGGACAGCCAAGTTCCTTGTGCCGGGCGTAAGCACGGTGAAGTCTCCTTTCACGTAACATAGTTCCTTACCGGTCTCCGATATTTCCGCAAATACTTTCACCGAATGAAGAAAGTAGAAAGTGGGGAATGCGTGTACTGCTATTCAAACAGATGACGCTGAGCACACATTCTTTGTGTGCGTGAAATGGGCAGCCGGCAGGTCACTAGAAGAATGGGTTGGAGCTATAACTCCTGATAACATCATTAAGATGACGTCTATCAGCGAAGAAAGTTGGGGCGAGATATCTACCTACGTGGAGAAGGTACTCCGCAAGAAACTAGAAGAAATCCCAGGTCAATAACTACTTGAACGGGTAAAAAGAGGGCATACGATGATATCAATCATACGATCATAAAAATCATACGATGATATAAGCCTCCGAGGGCAAATGACAATTCCTGTTGCAAAGTAATGCGAAAGCGGTCCCGGAGAGGTTCCCTCGTCCAAGGAAAAAATTTGTAGTGGGAGACGGTCCCACCCAGCGGAGTCCCTCCTTCGGTAGTACATCGATTAGCGTATCGGGCTGTTGTACCCTGGTTTGCGGGTTCAAATTCAATCGATTCCGTGGATTTTTAAAGGCGAAAAAGTCCTTCGTGCTCCTTTCGGAGGGGAAGTAAAGCCGGCTGTCTCATGTCATAGATTTACTGCGAGTAAAAGATCAAGCCTAAAAGAATCTTCTAAGCTAAATTCATAATCGCCTGTTTCGTCGCCTCCTTTCTCCATTAAATGATGCAAGGAGCATAGCGAAATTTGCTTGATCTTGACGGAAGAGCGGGCCTTATGGTTCGAGTCTCGCCCGTAAAATAAGGCACTACCTACTTAGGAGCATACACCCTCCTGTTTGGAATTTCCAGTTTCCTTCATAAACACTAAAATAAATTATTATTATTATTATTATTATTATTATTATTATTATTATTATTATTATTATTATTATTATTATTATCATCATCATCATCATAAGGTATTTTTCGACCAACTTTATTTGAATATTTAAATATCTTTAGAAAGTGACATTTCCAGAATATTGTAAATTTTGTGATTATCCACATGTATTTATTGTGAACATCAATTCTTGAAATGTACATCAAACAGAAATACACAATCGAACATTTCAGAAAACAATGCTCATTCAAATTTCAAAGCAGGAAAGGTACTTTTAATAAAAATATTTGTTATCCTTCTTTTCAAAATCAAAAACGCATTTATAAATGCTTACAATTTGTGCAAGAGGATTTTCACTGAAAACACACTTTCTCTTGAGCATTTTGATGTTTTTTATTAAACTTCTCTTTTAGTTTGAACATTAAACTAACTGCAATTATTTCAAATGTGAACAACGTAACATTTGTCATTAATCATGAAAGAAAAAGAATGACACAAACGAACAAACAAATCTTTCTGCCACTTTTTGTCAAGTTGACCAACAGTTCGTTGCAAAATTGAAAGTAATGGATTTAAAATAACCATGTATGTTATCAGAAAATATCAATCATTGTTGAATTTGTATTCCCAACATCCTGGGATGCTTTAGAGCCCGAAAATGAATTGTTCAGATACCGGGACAAAGTTTAAAAATCTGGGAATGTCCAAGGAAAATTGGGACATTTGGGATCCCTACTATATTGTCAAAAGTTTAGGAAAGATGTACAACTTTACTCATCCAAGATTCACGAAACCGTCTCAGTTATTATCAATAATTTCACGTGATATTATTGTTGCTCAATACCTTCTTATTTTCTGGACTAAAACTTCCACCTCAATATTGTATATTTTCATGAGCTAGAATTTTTATTTCACAAAAAGTACATGAGCATTATGTATGTAGAAAAGTGAAATATTCAGAAATGTATAAGTTGAAATCTTTTTGAGAACTTAAAGGAAGATTATCATAGAGCAAAGAAAACTGGTGATAAAATGGATTCATTGACAGTTTTTTCTTTTAACCGAACACTAATTTTAAAACATTAGAAGCACTATAAAACTTCATAGCAGTAACTTTTTTCAGATAAAAATGTATATACTATATCGTATTATTGTTAAATTGTAAATGATATAATTCAGATATCATTTAATAAAATAATCATATTCTATAATTATTGCTGAATCAACACTTTTTTTACATGGTTGATCCAGTTTGAATGAGATGTAAAGCATTAATTGCTGTCAACATTAATTGAATATAACTAGTTCACAAACAACTTTTCTAAACAGAGATGTTTCACAAGAAAAAAATTACAAACTAAAAATAAAAATATAACAACTTAAAAAAAAAAGGATAATATCAATATCATCATCCCCTTACAAATTGTTGATTCAAATTTAATAATTTTCAAAATAATAACCAAAGTTACTGGTAAAATATTTTGAAATTTGTTTTTGACAATAGAAAGGAGAACCCTTGTAACTGTCAAATGAAAGCATTTATCCGCCTTGAAAGAATTTAATAAGTTAAATACAATGTTTTCCTACGAATATGACAGTTTTGGACTTAATTCAATAGAGAGTATCAGTCTCAGATGATATAAAGCAGTAACCTGCAATCTTCTTAATCCAATAACTCCTTCGAAGATTCTTATGCCACACTCATATAAGAGAATTAACACCATTCCCGCCTGTTGTCTCAAGTACACTATCACTGGAAATGCCTAAAATTAGTCAGTACAAAATATATATCATGATTTGATACATGAAATAATAAAATGAGAGGTTTCAGGTTTTTAACCACAAATTTTTGGTCATATTTTATAACACTAGAATAATTATTAATATTTAATATTGTTAATTATTAATATCAGACGCTATTACATATTCAAAAGCTATTTCACCATTCAGGAATCAAACTATTTGTATTGATGTAATCATATTTTCTAATGCATTTTAAATAAAAAGGATATTTAAACATACCTGTGCAGCAGAGAGATTACTCCCGGTAGAAATGTGAGCAAGAAAAGTAATAACTGCAGAAATAGCTGGAACTGTACATGCAAGAGACATGCTCATACTCTGACAATATGAAGACTTTTGTAACAATGAATGCTCATTAACACGAATTTCTGAAATAAAAAATTTCCATAAGAGACAAATACCTAAACATCAGGAGTATACCTACTCATAATGTTTTAAAACATACCTTTAATACATTTTGAGAAGTAATTTTCCCAAGCATACATTTTAATGAACTTTATAGAATTTAAAACTTCAGTCATCAGTTTCACACGTTTGTCTGTAGCAACTATAGTTTTGCTGCGTAAATAACTTGCTAACCGGGAAATGCCATACTAAAAGTAATCATATTTGGACAAATTTATTACAACTTGAAGCTTGAAATTAAAATACATTTTAAGTTTATTTGAAATTAAAATACAAATCAAATTACTGTACTAATCAACAAAGGAGAATAATATGCAATACCTGAGTTGGATAAAACAATAGAAAAGTAGCCATCCCAAACAGAGCCCAACCACCAAGCAGCCAATAAATATAACACACACCACACACTGTAACAAGCGGACCTCCAATTATCATAGGCCCAAAAAGCACCATGTCAAATATCCTCTGAGTGTCAAGGGCAAAGATGTTGATGAGCTGAAACCCAAAAGCATAATTAAGAAAATACATTGGTTCAAGTGCAAAATGGAACTTCAAACTTTATGTCTGTTTTTTATCCATTAAGTTTTAGATTGTATCCATTGAATATAAATTACTGGCTTCATTTTGAAATTTATTTAACCAACATAAATATCAATTCCTTGTTTCCTAAAATATATGATACTACTCATTCTAACACAAAAAGCAATAAAACAACATTCATAATGACCATGACAAAGATAATAGATCAACAGAAATTAAACAATAGTAATAAGTCATAATCACAACACAAGTAATAGAAAGGGTGATTCCAAATTTCTTTCTACCAAATTTAAATTTCCCCATGACATCACATCATCCTGCGGAACATTCTGCTTATGACAGAAAACTCCATCCAACATAACAGAAGATGAAATTGGGTTGTTAAAATCAAACTAAGATGATGTCTATCCTACTACGAGACTTAATATTTCAAAAAATTGACCAACAAAGAGCACAGAATATTTCATCCAGGACGTAGAACTTAAGAAGATATTTTATTTTTGTCTAGTTCAACACTTATCAAGGTATTTTTCTTTAAGAACAATCAGGAAGTAGTAGTTGTTAAGTCATTCATTGGATTATGTAAGCTTTAATTCTGTATTGTGAAATTCCAATTCATATCGCATTGTTTAAAAGATCAAGCAAATAAAATACTGTAATACATTGCATTAAATATAATTAAAATTGTGAATATTAATCCTTTTATTCCATAAAAATATTCCAGTAATCTTTTCATCTTGTCAAATACAGAGCTGATATGTAAAAAAAAATATTAGTTTTTGTGTAATTTTGAGTTAAATATGGGCAACATTAAAACAACAGATTTTCTCAAAAACAACTCTTGACAATTATTTTGAGTATATATTTTGCTAAATGCACTGAATGATATGATAAACACTGTTTTGATGTATTCTTTTTTTTTCCCTTCAAAAATTACATGATTTTTAAATTTTTAATTATTTTTTTTTTATTTTAATCTTTCAGGTCGTTATTATTATGAACACTTTTTATTATTGCATTTGTAAGTATAAATGCTTCAACTAATGTGAATCTTATGATTTGTTCACAAGATTCTTATGAAGTTTCTCAAAAACTCAAAAAAGTTTTTGTGAAAATAATATTAAAATTGGACATTTTCAAAAATGCTCGAAGACATTCTCCAAATTGGATCAAATTTTCAATAAAAATTTGTATAAATGACCAAGTTCCACTCTTCTGAAATATTATGAAAGTCACTGGCCAAACCCATGTGAAAATTTTACAAACTCACAATTTTTTGCACGTTTTGACTGCCAGTGATTTGTTACTTACTTGGGGATCAATTCATTATCCAAAAAATGATTTTGCAAATTTTGCCATCTAATAAAGTGTTAGCTCAAGGTGGCATATTTAATAGAGAGCGTAGGTTTCTGTGGTCATCTTACCAAACATACAGCTGCAAGGTGGTTAAACAGTTTATATGCCCCTATTGTATCTTTCAAAAATTCAATTCAATGTATTCAATTTTTGAAAATCCAAAGTATTAAAGAAACTGACCCTTTTGAAAAGTAATTTTGTATATTGTGTAATAGCTTCAGATAAAGTACATTCCAAAATGAAAAGATCCTTATCAAATTCAAGGAGCCGCAGCAATATCTAGATTGACTGGGAAATATTCATTTTGGTGAGAAAACTGTGTGCAGTTTAGGCGCTTCTGTTGTTCTCTTATATACAGTTTTTAAAGTTCAAAAACTTATCAGAAAGATGAATATGGCCCTACCCAGGAGCCTAGATGGTGCCCATCACCTTATATGCAGAGAACTCATGTAACTGCCCTGTGCCGGATCCAGGGAGCAGGGGGACATACTCCCCCAAACCATCAAGGCTTTGTAATTTTACCCAACTTATTCACAATAATTACCATACACAGATATCATCACATCCAAACAGTATTCCCATTATGAATATACTCATACATTATTTTTTTCAAGTTCACAATTAAAAAAGAAATCAAAGATTTTAATGAGGTGCCCAAACTAGAATTGTCCCCACCCCCCCAAAAAAATTACTTTCTGGTTCCGCCTCTGTAACTACTTGTCCCACCCATGAGTCCATTTGAAAGCCTGTCATCAAGCCCGCGCATCAATTCCCGAATCCCAGCCACAACCTCCAAATAGGCTACCCCACCTCCCCTCGCACCACTTGTGTGTAGAACAAGCACCCTGGCCCAGCCCCATTTTCATCTGACATGCAATCCAGAAGGGAAACTTTCGCTTCTCGCCAGAGAGCTCAGCACAGAACAGGCTGATGCTTCCAGCTCTTTCGAAATAGCATTCTGTTCATAAAAAATTATTAATATTTAGAGCTAAAATATTTGTGATTGAAGAAGTTCTTGCATGCTACTGGACCACAATCTTCAACTTAAGACCATTTCTTGGTCACTCTGTTTAGACGATTGTTCTCATGAAACATACAAAAAAATTGTGTTTCTTATTAATATATAGATTCAAAATTTTCTCAAAAATGGCTCCACAATTTTTAATTATTTTTTTCGTCAGATAGAGCAAATGCAGCAAAAATTGCCAAGATCTCATTTTCATTGAACTCTCTGAATTTTTGGAAATTACAAAAGCTCCAAATTTTTTTGGTATCTTCCTACAACTACAATATTGAAGATAGATTTTTTTCCCTTAATGAAATCCTTTCTTCTCAGACAAATTTTAATAAGGTATCATTTACTACTGTACCATTTTTTGAAAATATGAGTGGTTTTCTAAATCTTGTCTTTAAAACAGTAATGTTCCTCTTCTTTCAATCTCTCTTAGTTTGTAAATCAAATTGTAATGTTTTAATCTGAAACAGTTTATCTCTTCTTCTATTAGGTTACTTGAGGGAAGCATATTAGAAAAAAATTACACTTATTAAAAATAATTTATTCCAGTGTTTTTTTAGTTAATAGATGTCTAATTAAAGAACTTTAATTTGAGGAAATGTAGTCCAGGGTTTAATTACAGACAGTCAATTCTATTATTTTGATATGTTTATTGACACATTAACTAAGTACACATACCAATTTTGTTTCATGTTAAAATTGCCAATTTTGAGATGTATTTTGTCACTTTTATTATGATTGAAAAACATATAAATGTATAAAATAGAGCATAAAATTGTTAAGATTGAGAAACAAAGACTAACATGAATAAAATCATAACACTGTATCAAGTATGTGTGAACACTTACCTCACTTAAAATTGTAAAATATATAAAATACTGATAGGTTAAAATTAAAGCACCTTACAGCAGACCATGATAGCAAAAACTATTAAAAAACTGAATACATTCATATCTTGGTTCTGAGAGACAAAGGTCCATGGCGCAGAGGGAAGGCAATGTCGCATGGAGCAGATGGTTCGGGAAGTGGGGGAAGGGTGTGAGCAGAGAATATCTTATCCATGGGAAATTACTGTCACAAATTAACAAATTATTATAAATACTAGAAATTTGTTTAACTTTTACCATGGCATTCACGGTACTATGTAGCTTTATATGTACTATATTCTCCAATGATAATTTCAGAATATACTTTTCCTCTTGATGTATAATAATCACATTTCAAAATCTCTTTGATAACCATCAAAGGGCTTAATTTGGCTCTTAACCAAGAGCCAAACTGTGCTGAGAAAGTGAATTTTGTCTCTTTAGTGGTTCTTTGATGTTTTATGTTCTCTTAATTTTGTTAGCTCTTAGTTTTTACTTGGGTTGCAATCTTTACATGAGATTTTGTATTTTCTAGTTGGATTTTATCAACTTTATCCATTTCATTGTTTACTTATTTATGTTTTTGTTCATGATATTGTATGTACATGTTGGATGTTTTAGGCACAGTGCTAATTTACAGTTAAACGTTCCCGCAATTTACGTTTTCCCGGCATTTACATTTCTTATCGGTCCCATCGGTTTTCTTATATTCATAATTTTCTTATATTCATAATAAATACCCCGCTTTTACGATAATATAATTTCAATTTTCCCGCAAACTACAACAGTCTGCTTGCCAAAACACCGTCTGGAAAGCACTTTGCGTTGGGCACAACGGGCACTGTCACTGGACTTTGCCATCACCTTGCCGCGTTAAAAACGGTCCTAACATGACGCCAGCTGCGTCGATGCCTGCGCATACGAGCGACTTAACGGGCGTGTTGATTAAAACAATATTACGCGAAACGACACACGAGCGCTTTTGGTGACGTGAGTTGTTGCTATCACGCGTCGCTTAGCGGGCGTCGCGCGCTGAAAGCTAAAAAATGCGTTTTATCTCAACTCGTTGTCGCATCCTGCTAGAGTTGCGGGAACCACGCATGTCGCCAAGAGCGCTCGTTTGCCGTTTCGCATAAGATATTGTCAATCTACGACGCGCGTTATGTGACGTGTGCTCAGGCATCGATGCAACTGGCGTCATCAGCATTAGGTGACGTGCATCGACGCAACACGCATGTGACACAGGCCTAAGAGCGGTAGCCTCACGATCATTTGTTTATTTTACATCCTCCTCCACAATGTCTCATTCTAAAATAAATGTAATTTTTCCCCATCCTGTAATAGCTCAAACATTAAAGCATGGAATACGTTTTGAACAGTAAATTCCTTTTATGAACACTCTTTCTATTATTTCATATATAAATAAATTAAAAAAAATAATGGTTGGAAATCATTACAAATTGCCAAAAACAAACATTTTATTGAGTTTGAGAAAATGTAAACTTTGCATTTTTTCTTACAGTAGAAATACTATTTCCCTCCATTCATCAATGAGTCATACATGGTTGCACCGTCAAAGGCTACCAGCAGTGGATTGTGGGGACTCCTGGAAGAGTTGGTGCAACATTTAAAATTCATTAGACTTCGGTATTAATATGTTTTCAATTTCCGATGTTGTTAATTTAGATAAGATTTATATTCGAACTTGTAATATTGTTTATTATGTATCTAATTATTCATATTAAAGCATATTTTAATCCTTATTGATTGTATCTAAATACATTATACCCATAGTTTCTAAGAAAAACAGCATTTCCCCTTATTTATATTTCCCACAATTCACACCATTTTCCCTAAGGTCCCATAAAAATTGTAAAAGACGGATTTTACTGTATTTGTTAGTTGTGGAATATAAGGCAAGTTAGAACAAGGGAGTTGAGGTAAATCTTTCTGAAAGTTTAACGAAAACTGGAGAAATTTTTATATTTTTTCTGCAAATTTGTTTAAAATATTAGAGGGGTAATTATTTTTTATCAGTATATTGTGTGCTATATACAAATTTTGTTGGTGGAATATAGGGTCAGACAATTTAATAGCCATGTTTACAAAATTGTAAATTATAAGAGATATTAAATTCAATGTTCTTAGAATGTAATTGAATGTGCAATCTTCCCATTATTTAATGTTGTGTATAAGGACTGGATTTTGAGGTGATGCACCTACAGACAAAGTACATTGGGAGCTTTAATTTTCTATTTCTAATATGATATATGTAACCCAATTGGAAGCATTTCAGTAAATTTCCTTGCTCCTAATTTGCACCTAAATAGACTCTCTGCCCCTATTTCCCAATAAACATTAATTATGAATGTGTACATTAATTACACTGTTTAAGTTAAATCAGACAATGTTTGTGCAAGCCATGAACTTTGTTTTGCTACACTTTCCTTCAAAATAACCTGTATCTGTTTTTAATCTCACAAGAACAAAAGTAAACCCATTGTTGTTCTTTACAAATTATCGCAACAGAGCTGCCTCTTTTACCGTATATCTTGTCGATACCAAAGGAGCTTCGAAGCGAACACAGTCGAGTTCTGATATATTTAGTATGTAACTATTTTAGTCTAACATTTGCACACTTCTGATGGCAAATCTGTTATCTTCATGTTGCTTCAACTAAGAGCTTGATCACATGTGAGTAACACATCACTCATGAGTAACTCAATGACATATTTCAAACAAATCCTATTACCCATTGCCCCCTCACCCCTCACCACACACCGTACCTCTGGGACTCCAGCCCTTCACAAAGGGCTGCAAAACTCACATCAGAACCAGACAGACATTTGCACTGAGGGCAGTGTTCATTGCTGTTGTTAAATTAATGGAAATGTGTCTCGAAAAATGTTTGTCTCTGTAGTACATATTTTAAATTTTTTTATTACAATAAATTCCATTCTCTGGTGATCATTAATGATGCCAAAATGTAGTTGTATGTTATTTTCCTGTTTTCCCTCAACATTTCTTGTGAATTTGTCACGTTATAATATAAATTTTATTCTGTAAAATCATGTAATATATTCGTATCAAGTACTATCTAGTTCGTATCTAGTCCTTTTTTATTATTATTATTATTGTTTTTTTTTTTTTTTTTTTTTTTTTTTTTTTTTTTTTTTTTTTTTTTTTTTTTTTTTTTTAGCACCTAAATAAAGAAGTTTGCCTCTAAAAGTCCGGCCTCTAGTCATGTATCATTCTAATTTTTTTGAAGTTCTACTATTCTAAAATTTGTGAATTTTAAATTTTGTTATTTGCAGCTGTCCATATAGTAAAATGAAAAATAAACTCTATTATTTCACTGGCACTTATTTAAAGAAAAAATAATAATAATAACCTATTGATTACTAGACAATGCCATTAATATCTTTTCATCTTCTTCATTTCTTGAAGGAATGGAGGAACAGTGAGCGGAAGTACGCATACTTACTACATTAATAATGTCTATAATGTAAATATTTTAGTATAGTAATATTCCAACTATATTTTATAAGGTCTTAAGATGGCTAAAAGGTGTAGCTGAAATGTCGTGTAATCAAAAACTACTATATGTAACAATCTATGCTATAATAAATTACTCTTGAATGTCAAAAATAAAAAGTGGAACGGGTTGTGTTAGTAATAAGTGTATATTTGTGTCATTGAAAAGTTTGTTTTCTTTTGGGCTTTTTAAGTCTTCACAACAAATAATTGAGGTATCATCAACATAATATATTAATTTACAATATGGTGATACTGAAAAGTCATTTACATTCAGTAAAAATAATAAGGGATACACCCTATATAGGTTGAAACTAAATATAAAGGAAAACCCAGTGAATGTTGTTGTTGTTGTTGATGATGATCATCATCATTATCATGATCATCATCATTATCATAATCATCATCATCCCTTTAGGGATGGACCTCAATGATAAATATATTTGAAGAAAATTGTAATTTACCTCTCCAATAGATTTATCTCCAAGCCCATTTAAACGCAAAACTTTCCGGTACAACAGAGCAACACAGGCAGAACGCAGTCTAATTGCTGTTCTAAAAACAACAAAAAACAAAAACAAAGAAAGAACAAATTCTAAATGAAATATCAAAAGAAATTCAAGAATAAACATATAATTTTTAGTGTAATGTACAAACCTGTTACTTACACCCCAGTACCATGCAACAAATACTAAACGCATAAACTCTGCCAATGTTAGACCCAGAGCCCACATTACACCTTCTGATGTACTTGCATTCTCATTCTGTGCATATAGTAAGAGTTGACGCATGAATATTGCCTGTAAAAGAACTGATGATTTAATGGTGTTCAATTTGTAAGTAATTTATTATTTTGCTTGCAGAGTACTTACAGGACTTAAAAACCCCATGCTTAAATTCAGGCAGTATAAGAAACTTGATGCAATGATTCGTGTACGAACAAATCTCCACACAACAATACCAAAAGATGCATCTGAAATTCCTTTCTCGGCAACTTCCTTTTGCCATAAGAGCTCTAGTCTGGATAAGGATAGATTTACACGATATGAAATCAGATATGAAATAATTATTCTTATAATAGAGCTATACTATGAAAAAGTATTCACCTTTGAGAATTAAGGTCACATGATTCAAGTGGTGATCCTGAAGGAATGTCATCAGCAGTAAGTCCCTTCCTGTATGCTTTGTAGATAAATGGAGATAGCCAGGTATAAAAGATAAATGAAAATAGGCCAGCTTTATCCACATTAATTGATCCTTTAACCCTTAAAAATTAATACTTGTGACAGAACTGAATGCACAATCAGAAACTGAAGTAAAACTAATACACTGAAGAAACTGAACTAGATACAACAGACTTGCTCATTACCCAACTGACAAAAATTAAAGACAAAGGCATAGAGCTAAAGTAAAACTTACAATAATAAATCACAAGTTTATTATCATAATAAACTTTTAATAATAACTATGATTTTTACATTTGCACAGATAAGATTGGTAATAATGCTTGGATTAGTGACAAAGAAATAGATAATCACAGGAGAAGGAGAAACAACAATTAACAATACTGGCAGATTACTTATTAACTTCTGTGGATTCAACAACTTGAGAATAACCAATTCCTATTTCAAGCATACAGAAAAACACAAATTCACATCGGAAGCAAAATGGACAAAATCCATAATAGACTATATCATAGTGAATGAGGAAAAATTTGATAAAATAAAGAACACAAAATTTTTCAGAGGAAGCGAACTGGACACAGACCACTACCTAGTGGAAACTAAACTGAAATTCAATGTACATAAATTAAAAAGAAAAAGAGGAAAATGAACGTAACACCAAAGCAGAAAACCTACCTATTAGAAGAAGACAGCATCAGATACTTGAGCAAAAGTTGCCTTACAGACAAGCTACAAAGAAGAGATAAAGAAAATGTGGAAGGATTCTGGACAACTCTAAAACTGTAATCAATGCACTGGCAGATCAGGGGGGGACAGAAATCTAGGACTCCCCCCCCCCCCAATGATGGGCTGGATCCACTCCCGAATCAAAGAAATAGCTGAAGAAACAGTAGGATACCAAATACCCAAAAAACAAAAATGATTAAGGACCTGAAATAAAGAAATTCAGGATTTGATCATAAGGAAGAGGAAAACATACCAAAAATATCTGCAGTCACACATCACAATAGATTAGAATAGAATATAAGAGATGTAGAGCAGAAACGAAAATTAACAAGGAAAATTAAAAGAGATGTCTGGGAGAAATTTGTGAAATCAATAGAGAGAGACATCACAGGTCCCCAAAGAAGGGGTTTTAAAATCATAAAGAGACTCAGAGCATAAACAAGAGACAGTGTCTGTACAGATCTCATTCCTGAAGAGAAATGGATAGAGCACAATGAGAAGTTACAGAGTAAACCAGATACAACAGACCCAAGGATGAGGAACACAGTAATTGATATTCAAGGACTACCATAACAAATAACCAAAGAAGAGCTGCAAAAGGGTGTTAATAAAAGCTAAAAATAGGAAAAGTCCAGGAGCGGAAGAAATTTCCAATTAATAAAATATGGCAGAAAAAAACTTAAGGACCACACGATAGAACTATTCAATAAAGTCTGGGAAGAAAATTCAGCCCCAAAAGAATGGCAGACAGATGTCATAAATTTGCACAAGGAGCAAAAACAAATTGTAACAATTATAGTGGGATAACACTCCTACCCACAGCATCAAAACTTTTTGCCAATATACAGAGAAATAGAACGAATGAATACAGTGAAACAATACTGGGAGAAGAACAGAATGTATTCAGAAGAGGAAATAGTACAAAAGATGCAATATTTACATTACAAACAATCCTTGACAGATGTAACGAAATGAATCTATTGACTTACCTATTATTCATACACTTTGTGAAAGCGTTTGACAGAGTAGACTGTGAATTAATGTGGCAAATACAAGAAGAAGACAGCATACCTACAGAAATTAGAAAAGGAATCCAAAGCCTCTACACTGACTCACTAAAGAAAAGAAAAATGAACAATGGGAATGCGTCAAAATCTTTCACAACAAATACAGGATTAAGACGGGGATGTGGCCTGTCACCATATATTCTCCATATAATCCAGGAATGGAGGGGGATAAGAAAGGGAATAAATATCAATAAAAGTCAGAGGATCCAAACAATCCTGTATTTAAATGATATAGTCATAATAATGGAATCAGAAGATGACTTGCAAATTGCAGAACACAAACTATATAATAGCACAGAAACATAATATGGAAATTTCCACAAACAAGACAAATGCAATGGCATATCAAAGAAACGAAATGAGAAGAGTCAAAATTGTCATAAATGGACAAATAATAGAACAAGTATCTAAATTTAATTATTTGGGTAACCTCATTGGGCAGAGATGGGAAAACATGGAAAACAAACTTCAGAAATACAACAGTATGAATGGATTAATCAAAAGACCCTTTGAAACAGATATGACTTAAGAGACCAAAATAAGAATTCATAATATGATATCTAAACCACTCCTCGTGTACAGTTAGGAAGTCTGGACAATGAAAAGTGAGCAACAAAGACTAGAGGCAAAGCAATGAAATTCCTATGTCATCTTGCAGGAGTGACAAAGGAATGAAGGAAAGGATAGGCAAAGGAGTAAAGACATCAGTAACAGGCTAAAGACAAAAAATATAGTAGAAGAAATAAAGAATGGACACAGAAAATGGCTCTCTCACATTAACAGAATGAAACAAGAAAGATTACCAAAAGCAGGGTTGAAGTATAAACCAATAAGGCGAAGGGATGTGGGAAGGAAGACCACAAAAGAAAAGGCTAAGGAAAAGGATCAGGAACACTTGGAGGTGTAAGCCTCCTGGTCTATTGGAAAACAGGAACAGGCGTAGCAACCTGCAGTTTATGATGATGAAGATGAAATTCCTACAGCATAATTATACATTTGAAACATCTAGCATGAGCAGATCCAGGGGGTGGTCACTGAGATCTTGACCTAGCTTCCAGATCTTGTTGAAAACTTCCATAAAATTTGATCACATTAACTTCAACTTTATTGTAACAGTAACCATTCTCCAAGTTCTGTGGTAAATGAAAACAATTTTGAAGTCTTGAAAAACTGTTGTAAGAACTTTTTAGCAAACTATTGCCCTTACAAGGACACTAATATTATTATATTGACTCACATCAAGTCTGTGACACGTCTTACCCCTCCAAATTAATGCTTAGATCTGCCCCTTTATTAATAATATTGTGTAAAGAATTTTAAAGAATGTTTACCCTCCAATTAAAATATAACAAAAAAGTAAAAAGTCAATAACAAATTTGTGATTTTTCAGTTCAAAGAAACCTCATTTTCTTCTTCACCATCATGGATTAGGCTTAATAGCCAGTCCCAGCTTCATTTTCATGGAAAAATGAATTTTAAAATTGCCAAAAACTGTGATCTATTCTTAGTGAATTACATATATAGAGAAAATTTACGATAAAATGCTTACTGAGTCAGTGAATTGATTTGTTGCTACTGTGATTTTGTCAAAAATTAAGTATGCATTTAGTTATAGCTGCATAGTAACAAGAAAAATTATATATTTTTGGCATATCTTTAAATTCCTTTACATTTGAACTCACTTTTTATTTTTTCTTACAGGTATTAAGTTTTTAAGGGAGGGCATGTATCTTGAAATGCCTTGTCCTGGAATGTACTGTGGAGCTGTTTCCATATACTCTCTATACGGGACAGAATTCAATGGTACTTCCAAAAATTCCTCAATGCTGAAACAAAAAATATATTTCATAGCTTAATTTTCATATTATTTTGATATAACATAAGATCCATAAACAGGGAGATGATAACATTTCGAATTTACAATAGTTCAAAATGCTTGAAACAATGTTTCGTTTAACAATCAAGAACATGTCATATGCGAAATAAAAAAAAATATACACACCTTTCCGGAACGGAATTAGACGTATGCATTGTCACAGAGAGATTTTTATCAGTGTCGCCGGTATCTGTCATTGTTCTGTGAATACTACTAAATCTAATATGAGAAAATGCTGTCTCTAAAGCAGCGATTACGGAAATAGGCGGGAGCAATGAAGGTTATATTAAAGGAATGTGAAGAAAAATAGTAATAATAATTTATCTTGGCACGCTCATTCTTTGTCAGTTAAGCACATGGCTTTCCACAATTCTGAATGCCGTCATATTTTTTAAAAATAAATCACATGAAATAACTACGAAATTGAGTTCTCTCTTTATATAACTCTTAGCCGAGTCTGGAAGCTCGCAAACGCCAGCAAACTCAAGCCGACACTGCTTGCACCGTGCACCACTCACTCCAGCTGCTGCTGTGCTGACAGCCAGCTAGTGGAGCTGTCTAGTTCTTGCGTAACAAATACATTCAGTCAGTAAAAAACAGAAACTGATGTCAAACAAAATAACGCGATGACTCAGAAATTACATGAACAGGCAAAAGACGTGGTCACGACCGTGACTTGGCCGAATCCCCATAAATTCTACTTGATCTATCTGGGCAGTGTTATCACGCCCCGCAAATAAGACAAAAGTCGGAAACGTGAACGGGCATCACAGAGATAAGACAACGCATCACCCTGCCGTGTAGAACACGCTACACGCTAATGTAATGAAACGTTCATGGCCGTATTCTCCTAGGAGGCAGTTATTTCTTTGTTTCTCATTCTCATATAATAGTCCGAAGTTCTGACAGTGTTAGGGGCATTTACACGATGGCGTCATGTACCCAAGAGGGGGTGTCAAAGGAGTGTCTGTTAGAGGGATGAGAGTGCTCTTGCACGTACAGGCATAGCTGTCGGGGATGGGAACATCCCCCCCCCCCCAATTATTTTCAAGAATATCCAGTAAATTTTATTTTTCTACTGAAAACATTTTCAGTACAACATATAACGATAATTATACGTTAAATAATAATACGTTAAGACTGTGAAACGATAATAATAATAATAATAATAATAATAATAATAATAATAATAATAATAATAATAATAATAATAATAATAACAATAACAATAACAACAACAACAACAACAATTCTAATAATAGTAATAACAATTCTAATAATAACAACAATACTATTAATTTAGAAATGATTTAACAATATTATTGTTAACAATGCCTAATGCATCTAGCAAATTCAGGGTGAAGGAAATAGAATTTTGGTCTGGCATTCTCCTTCTACAGCCGTCCAACTGCAATTTAACAGAGGCAGGACGGGATATGCCAGTTCTTTTTTCTTTGCTTCAGCTCGAACAGTCAACATGAAACAAAGTCAAATGGGATAAGAATTTTTATTTATGTTTTTTAAGAGAAGTAGTGTTGTGATTATAAATTCCTTCGCACTGTAGAACATGTTGTTAAGCAGGAAAGCTTTCAATTTATTTTTAAATGTATTTATTGTGTTTATGAATTTAACATCATGGCTCAATTTGTTGTAAATTGTAAGGCCTTCGATTAGGGTACTTTTTGATAAAGTGTAGTTTCAAAATGGGGAACTCATAGGTTATCCTTTTGACAAGTGTTGTGGTAGTGTACATCAGAATTTAGAGTAAAAGTGTCTTTGTTTTCCATGAGAATCTTCTTTGTGAAGACCACTATTTCAAATATATACATGCATGGTAGTGGAAGAATCCTTAATTTATTGAACAAGGGTTTGCAAGACTCTAGCTTATGAGTGCTGGCCATTGTTCACAGTATTCTTTTTTGGATAATAAATGGGCGAGAGCTTGCAGGAGCATTTCCCCAAAATATTATTCCCTATTTCAAGAGTGAGTGCAAATTACATTGTCCGAAGTGTCTCAATGTTGGAGCTTGACCTGAGGGTGTATAGGGCATAACAAGATTTGGTGAGCTTCTTATAAAGATTTGAAATGTGAACATTCCATTTTAGGTTTTCTTGGATTGTTAGACTGACAGTGTGTACATAACAATGTGTACATAAACATTGTTTGCCTTAGTTCACTAGTCAAAAATACAAGGGAAACAAATTTTTTATAGATGCTTCCGAAGGCAGATGGGTAGGAATTTCCCGCGAGTCTGCATTTTCACATCTAAGAGGACCAATGAGCACAATGCGTGCTATTACTGCTGCTCTAAGCTGCTATAACCGCCTCGGAGCCATCGTCTCTGTGTCTGCAGTCTTCTTAAGTTTATTGTCAGCGTAGGAGTGCATAATCTAAAACAAGAGATGGCCGTAACTACATTTGTAGGCCTCTCCATGTCTCCATTTTCATTAAACTTTTTATTTTCATATGACACATTTTACTAGAAAACAAATAAAACATATGTAATAATTACAATTGATTTTATGGTGAACCATTTAGAAGGTTGGAGGATTTACAGGGATGGTTAGGAGGGCCTCTTCCCCAAATGTCACGTGTCAATTCCCCAAATTGTCAGCTTTAAAAAGAGGGAAGCAGGAATTAATCCCATTTACAGAAATAAAATGTTTTATTATGTAGAGCTGCTTCTTTTAAATGTTTCAGGATGGCCATGACCCCCTAGCCCCCTTTGTGCACATGCCTATGATTGTCAGAGTGCATTATTGAAGAACTGACAATTTTTAATCTACTGTGTGTACTGTGTTATCTTCAATAATTCAATAAAAATGTTCCCATGGCTTTATCTAAAATTCCAGAGAAGTTCACACTTCTTTTAATGCCCCCCCCCATTCTTTTGAACCAGAGATGCTCGTTTGCACATACCATACCACCTTACAATAGAGTCATCAGAGGTGGATTAATACATAAATAGACAACACATACTTATGGCCCCTGCTGTTTAGGAGCTCCTAATTTTTTTTTCCACAAAAACATATAATTAATAAATATTTAAAAAAATAATTTTGTTGGTTATGATCCTTATCGTTTGTTTTCATATTTATGTTGACTTTGGTAAAATATTTTAATAATATAAGGGGCCCCATAATTTGAACATATTTAGGTCTCTGTAAGCTTATGTATGGCTCTAGTGATGCATTGATACCAATTATAATGTTTTTGAGAACATAGGTAATTATTATGTTGAGCTCATAACAGTAACAAATGTAATTTCATACAGAATAATAAAACTGAAAGCTTACATCGTATGACGCAGCATGTAGGTAGTAGCTGTTTCATGACGCATGTGACTGGAATTCAACCTCTTGGACACTTCAAGAATGGAATTCTTCAAGAACAGTCACCTGCAAGGTGGCTTTGGATGTATGTGAACTTAGGCACTGATATGTCTTGACCAATTGAGTTTTTAGAAACATGTTTTTTGAAACTATTGAGCAAGGCCACCCAAACAGAGAGGCCCAGAGAGAGAAGGTTCAATGCCTATGCGATTGGGCAATGGCAGCGTAGTGAGGAGTGGCACTTGTCTAAGTAGGTCTACTATAAAACACCCTCAGTGTCTCTTTCAGGAACATTTGTTGTATCATTTTTCAGAAAAGAGAATATACATGAAATTATGAATTAGCAACCTATCTCATTCCTTTCTGTCTTCTTGAAAATTCTAGAAAAAATAATATATGAAAGGTTAAATTTCATCAATATGAACGAAATTATAAGTGACTCAAACATGATTTCATAAAAAATAAATTAACTCACACAGCAATCTTTTTATTTATAAATTGATTTTTGAAATATTAACAGCTTTAGATAACAAAGAATTCCTAGTAAGAGTATTTCTAGATCGTTGGAAGCATTTGATTACATAGATCATGAAATTCTTCTTTTGAAGGTTGAATCTTATGGCATTTGGGGTTTAGCTCACTCTTGGATCAAATCGTACCTCACAAAGCATAAACAGATTGTAGAAATACCTTTTAACAATGGCAGAAAGTTGTAGCACTAGGTATAAATCAGACCCCAAATAAATGAAGAATGGGAATCTGCTACGCCAAACATGGGGTCAGTTGTTCTTCCTATTAAAAACTAATGTTACACCACAAGCTAAGTGTAATCCTATTACAGTTCTTTCTCCAGGTGACCTAATTTTATATTTAAATTCAAAACAAAGAAAGGTTTAATAGATGCTGCTGAGACAGCATTACAGCAATGTACCAATTTGTTTTTATGTAACTGTTTACATGTTGTAAACAGAGAAAAACTATAACTTCACAATTCACATAAGAAGTCCTACATCTCTAACAATCTAAAATATCAGTCCAGCTCAAGATTGATGGTTAAAATATCAGTGCAGCTCAACAAAATGTCCAAGGAAATTTGTTGGATTATTCATATGAAATAATTTAAAATAAAGCATCCACCTAGATTGTGTAAACTAAAATCTCTAAAATGTAATACACCATGAAAATTCTACAGATGTCTGTGTACATATGCACAGCATAAAATAAGAGGGGAGGCCACTCACATTCCTGAGTCCCCGATCCCCCACTGAGGCCTGTTTCTATTAACCTTTTTTCATTTACAAAGGAATTCATTTACTAGTAAAGAAATAAAATACTATAATACAGTCCAAGTTTTAAAGAATACATTATAAAGGAGATTAAATTAATTTTAATTATACAATTAATACAGAATGGGCATTCTTTTATTAGAAAAAATTTCCCTGACATTTCCTGGGTTTACAAGTTTATTTTTCCCTGAATTATTTTCTGCTTGACCAATCGAATAAATATGATGAGAAAGAAATGTTTCAAAGTCCGCATGGCATTGTTGTTATTGTTATTGTCGTTATTTATTTGTTCTCGTCCTCGTCCTCGCTTCCGCTCCCCTTGCCCTTGCCATTCCCTTTCCCGTGCGCGTGCTCGTTCTTGTTTTTGCTGTTATTCCTCTACTTCACGACTAAAGATGTTATGAGTCGGTTGAATGTAAAATGGTTCCCAGGTTGCAACCATCTTCCTTAGGAGCAGATGTAGGGACCGTCGGTGCCTCTACATAATGGGAACAGCCCACTTTTTGCGCAATGTCTTGTACTTTCCAGACTTCTGAATGACCTAAGAGTTTAGCAAAGGTCTTACACAAATTTGAGGAACAAATCCCAGAGCGCCGACCTGGATGGCCGAGGTGGCTAAGAGCGAGTACCGACCCGGTCCGAAGGGTCGCGGGTTCGAATCCCGCCTTGGGCATGGCTGTTTGTCCCTTGACTTTGTGTGAGTTGTCGCGGAGGGCCTCGCGTTCTGCTGACCCCAGATCAGAGGAGCCCGCATGTTTGTCTAATGTATGGTCGAATATGCGTCCCTTCGGGACGTAAAGGGCAACCGGCTGTCGGCTGGATAAAAGCCCTAGAAAAAAAAATCCCAGAGCTCCGATAACCATCGGGACGACCTGTGTTTTTACGCCCCACATTCGATTTCCAAACTCTTGTATTTAAGACGTTTCTTTGCCTCCTTGGTTACGACATTTTGATCGTACGGCACAGACACATCTGTAGACACGATTTTTTCTCCAAATGCGGATAACAAAATCCAATTTGTTTGTCGCTATCGTGCGATCAGTTTGAATTTGTTGGTCGTGCAACATTGTACAAAGTCCAACAACCGTCACCAGTTTTTGGTGAGTGTTCGTACCACATAGAGCATGTGTCTGGCACTTCCAGGGCATTACGATCTGCTAGCGGAAGTAACCACAAATCCTATCATGTCTTTTAATGTATTCGGTCTTTGCTAGAATTGAACAAACTGAGATGATATGATCAACGGTTTCTACTTGTTCCTGGCAAATGCGTTTCTTTCTTTCTCTCTTTCTCTTTTTTTCCGCCTTCATCTTGGGACATTTTGAGAACCACTTTATCATAATGTCGTGTTTTCAACGCCTAAATCTTGGGACGTTATTACAACTGCTTTCGATTCTAGGCTTCGTTCTTCCCCCTTGAAGATACATAAATGATTGATCCTTATTGATCTGCACCTTGTCCATTCTTTTTAGATATGGACCATAGAGTGTTTTGTCTCTCCACGATTTATTTAACATTTAGCATCAGCATCAGCATTACAAGCACCCTCCGAGTTGGAAATTTGAACGATGTTGACTCGGAGAAGATATCCAAGTGTAAAGGTTTCTTGGCCAATTAAATACTTTCATGGAGTGTTTAAGTTGACGGGCCACTTTCATTTATTGAACACGTCATTTATGTCTCACATTTCATGTTAAGTAGCTTCAGAAGTTCAGTGTCTGTTATTCTGCGTGTCTTGCACAGTCTTGTTCGCAATGCTTCTTACTACACTTACAATGCCTTTTTCCCATTCTTCGGTCAAATTACATGACCTCATCAGTGGATCAGTGGATCATCTTGATGCCTGACTACATACTTTTCCATCCCTACTTAATGTTGTAAATTCCTTCACTCCGTGAAAAATTACGAACATTTTTGGGACTATGTTTATGAACACTGGATTTTTTCTAAACGATTATTAAAGTTTAAGGTAGGTAATATTTCTCTCGATGATAATAATTAATACACATTTTTAAAATAAGTATTTAAAAAAGCCGTCAGTTTATAAAAATGTGCGGAAGGAGTCTCTTCCACGCTAATAGCACAGAGGCTCGAAATTCGTTGGCACTTTTCATAACCGATGAAAGGGGACGTGGAACCAAATGTTTCATACATTTCATTTTATTATAAAGCAGCACCTTATCATCGTTAAGGTCATAATAATATTTACTTCGAACCATTTTCAAAAAGAAAAGGTAGCGACTTGACGTGTGTTGACGTGATTGTTTTTAGTAGTAGTTCTTTTTTAGTTGTGCTTTTTTACATCCTATTTGTCGAAAAAAATCGCAGCCAGAACCTAAATAAACTGAAAGAAAGCAAATATAATTGTAAATAACAAATGTGATAAGATTCACGCACCTCAACAACCGCGTAAAATAGCCAAAAACTTAGTAATTCTTTAGGAATCGCTTCCGCGCACAGCAGAGTTTGCCACCCAACACTTTCCCGCCAAAAGTTGTGACGTCATTCTGTACATCTCTATTGGTGATATACATATTCCCCTTTGTTCAGACGCTATTGGTTTATGTACGCTCCCCTTTGTTATAGTGCTGCGATTTATTAAATTTCATGCAAATATTTTCCGGTATATTTAGATACTTGTGTTTTTCTAACGTGGCAGCTGAGGGTGTTATCTACAAGATGGATTATGGCACGAATTTTTGCGTCTTTCTCTGTCCTGGCGCAAGATCGCGACCGGAACAAGCAGTGCTGCAGATCAAGCGACTCTAGCGGCACGACCGAGAAAGACGCGAAAAGCCGTGCCATATTCCGTCTTGAAGATAATAACCTCAGATGCCTTGTTAGAAAAACCCAAGTATATTATAAACATTTTACCACTCCTTACTCTGCTGAACGCTGCTGAATAATGGATGTGAAAAATATAATGTAACGTAATAGTCCTCTGGAGAATGCGATTTACAGTCGCAAATATATTTGAGGAAAACAAAATTGCCTGTTGAAAATAAGAAAGAAAATTCTGTTTCATGAACTTTTTGAGAATGCTTGTCATAGAATGTTACAAAATATTGGCGAAGGTTTGTACTGTTCATTCTCGGTAATTTTTTTATACAACTAACTTGAATTATAACCAGTTGATTTGAAATACGGTTGTTTCATTTACTTATTTCATCCCAAACTTAAGCATTTAGAGAGTGAGAAAAGCTACCTTTAATGTCAAGAAGCAAATCATCTCAGGATTTACCTAATAGTTCAAGAAAAAGTAGATGAAAAATTTTAGAAAATTCTTCTCATTGACTTTGAAAAGGTTTTTTTTCTCTGTGCTTAGCTAATCTACAATTATATTAGTATTTTGTTATATAAACAACATATCCACTACCACCATTACAATTAATTTAATGTGTTTCACTCATTGATATGAAGTTATATACAGCAATGTGCTATCTGAACACACATTTTTCCAGTACCTATGTATTATAAAAATATTTTCTAATCTTTGCATATTAAAGCAATATAACATTCATTATAATTCCTTGAAAAAAATTAAGAACAACTAATAGGCCCTACGTAAGGCATAATTGATTATTGCAAAGAAATTTGAAATTCTTGCCTTGTACAGAATAAACTGAATGTGAAGAAAATTATTTCATTTCTGTTATCAGTATTATTTTTATTTAATTTCATTAATTTATTAGTCAATCCATCAACAGGCATTTCTGTTCATAATTCTTGTACAAACACTTTTTTTAACAACAAATTCGTACTTGTCATTGTGTTTGTCACAGCGTGTATATTGGTCTTTTTAAAGGTTTTGCAGTATATTTTATCAGTTCACAGAAGTGTTAAAGCAGGAATTTGTGAAAATGATACCTGTCCTGAAATTGGAGTGATATTTGTAACTGACAAGAATGGACATAAAGGTTCAGAAGTGACAGGTATTTTTTTCCAATATATTTATGAAATACTTTCATTGATAACAAGTAGATACTAGAGGTGCTACAGAATGGCACAGACTTTCTCATAGTAAAGTTTTCTAATTTCCTTAGTGTGGATTGGCTTTATAGTCTTGCGTCATCCTCTTGCAAGCTGCCACCTATCATCGCCTAAAGTACTTTTTTTTTTTTTTTTTTTTTTTTTTTTTTTTTGAAATTTTCTCAACTTTTCGGTTTCCTAATAGTGGAACCAAAATATTATTTTAAAAATATTAAAGAAGAGTAAAACCTCTTCCTAAATGGCAATTGTCAGTGAAAAATTTGAAGCCGTTTTTAAGAAAATGGGGATTAAGCATTACTGTAAATGCAAAATTTGAAGCTCTTTTTCACAGGAATCTATTGAGTTTCCGATAACCTTCATTGGAAGTCATTTAAAGCACTTCCACTCACAAATGCAATAATGTATTCAAATTGGTGGAAATGTGCATATTAACAATGTGAGAGATATCTTTAAAAAATTACATTTGTGTAATTTTTGAAAAATCAAAAGACTACACCAAAATTTACGTCATATTAAACAGTGCAATTAGAAGTATCCATTTGAAAAGTTTGAAGAAAAAATTTGAAGCCATTTTTGAAAAAATGGTGTTTGAGTGTGTCTGAAAATGCAGAATTTTAAGCCCGTTTAAAACAAAACTTGAGTTTTCGAGAAAATTTATGACACTATTTCAAGCACATTGGCTCATAAATGTTATAATGTGAAGAAATTGACTCTAATGTAAATATTACCAACGTGAGAGACAAGAAAAAAATGACATATTTCTAATTTTTGAAAAAACGAAAGAATAGAGCAATATGGCGTTTATGTCATATAGAGTAGATTTAGCATTACCCCTACCAAAATTTCAAAGAAATAAAAAATTTTCAAAGAAAATTTGTAGCGGTTTTTGAGAAAATCTTGTTTTTGTTATTTTTTTTTAAATTGCAAATATTGCACGCATTATTGAATGAAAACTACTAAAATTTTCAAAAAAATCGATGTGCCCTTAATGAAAGAACTAGTTACGAACAACAAATTTCATTTGAAGAAAAAACTATATTTTCAAATTTATAGTTGTAGGAAGACACTGAAAAAACTTCAAACTCTTGCAATTTTCGAAAATTCAGAGTTGACCGTGAAAATCGGACCTATGCCACCTTTATAAATGTTTTTTACTCTATTCTTACAAGAAATTTAAAGAAAAAAATTGGAGCCGGTTTTGAGAAAATTTTGAAAACGTCCGGGGGGCTTCATGTAAAGTACCCCCAAAAATAAATGAATGTTTTTGAAAATCGCAGAGCTTCGACTCAGGCCAGATGGATAGGGGTTTCTTCAATTTGGAAAAAATCGTTCGCATAGTTTAGGTGCTAGTGTTGTTTACATACACCAGACAGACAGAAGACAGACGGACATTTTGCTTTCAGTTGGTTTTTCGGCCATCAAACAGGGATTCTGGCTACACCACGTGTAAGGGGATATTTTCTATTAATTTAGCAACTGGATTAATCCCCATTCTCGTTAACAGGGTCCAGGAATGAAATATTTTTCTGCCGAAAATTCGCCATTGTTTCGCGCAGCATTACATATCTTTCTCTATACTATACGTATATACGGACGTATACGAGAACGTAAAATATATCTTTATTCCCACAAGTAACCTTTTAATAATAAATGTCAGTTGCATGTAATTTGGTATAATTAATTATAAAAATTCATAAATTATTTTGTAAAAGGGTGCAGTGCCAGATTACCCAATAGGCGAGTAGGCTGCAGCCTGGGGCACACAATTTAAGGGGGCGGGCGAATTTCGGCGGATGCAAAATTTCATAATGGGAACTTATGAATGTTTTTATAGAAATATTTCTTTTCATATTTGTTACAAGAGAAAGTGTTAATTATCCATTGATATATACAGATAAAATTAATACAAAATTATCATAGATTTATTAAATCAATATCGAGGTGAGAATTATTTATATGTATATGTATAACCAATTATTTATACGTTCACAATATTTGCATTGGTTACAAATATTGTACAACATTTTTTAATTCAAAATATTATAAATAGCTTTAATGTTTAAAAAAAGAAATTAAAAGGGTGCTAAAACATTTGACAGCCTAGGGCACACAAAAGTCAAAGTCAGGTACTGAAAGGTGTGTGTATGCCCAGTTCAGTTTATAGAATAATGTGAAATAAATTTGTGAAATCTAAATCCTAACTTTAATATCAAAAATTACTTTATTTGTAAATTTGTGGAAAAACTAACAACTGTAATTGATTGCTTTCTTTAGTTTGTACTTTACAAATATTTTTTGGTATTCTTCACACCATTTTTACTCATAGGTTAATTTTATCAACAGTTGCATTTATCAAAGACATTGTTTGCAGTATTCTACAAAGGACATTATGATCAAATTCTTGATGTTCGCTGTCTCATTAAAGTGTTGGGAAATGATGTCAATACTATTAACAAGTTGCAATTAAATGTTGGTAAATATACAAACTTTCTATTTTCAATAATGTGGATTTTTGTGGTTACTTATTCATTTTTGACAATTTTTAGGCAGAGGGTCCTTGTTTGTTAGCTTGTCAAGTTTTTGATCATATGTGCAAGTTTTACAGTTTTCAATATTGTTCTGATGTGGGTTGGAAATTCAGAACTGTGGAAGAAGAGTTAAAACATGAAAATAAAGAACCTAATCCATCAGTCTCAATTTCCATTTATGTAAGTTTTGTTTAAACTTTAATTGACCTAGATTTTCAAAAGCTGAATTGAAATGTGGAAAATCTTACAATTTATATGTATTAAAAATGCTGAAAATAGATAATAGAATATTAAGTTTGTGAAGTGGAACCAATGTTTGCTTAAATAAATTAATTTTTAGCATTTGTGTTTATGAAACCTAATGCAACAATTTTATGTACAGGTGAATTTTCCTATGAGTTTATGTAAGAATCTCCACAATTATCTTGTTTCTTTTTTGAAGAGAAGTCAATTGATGTTGCCATATTTGACAGTTGTATCTAGAATTAATGATTCATTCTATCAGAGGTATTTATGACATTTATAAGACTTGGAGCAAAGTGAATGAAGTATGAGGTAAGTGACAGTTGTGTTGTACTTCAGATCAGGAATCCAGGGACTTCCTCATGAAAGAAATTGGATTCATAATATTACCATGTATTGTAGGTATGGCATCTTATTAAAACAATGTTACCGAAAATATATTTTAAATTTCTCTGCAGAATATCTGATAATATGATTTGTTACATGGGATTTGTATCAAAGAAAAAGGGTAAGTTGTGTTAATTTGTATTTTTCAACAGAACATATGGCGATATTGGTTTTCACTGTGCACCGATTGTGCAGTGTAAGCAAGTGAACCTACAGCAGAGTACATCCAGTTTCTCTATCATATATGGTGCTTCTTTAGGGGGAGACATTGGTAATTTCTTATTTTATTAGTCATCTTTTATGGATTCCAGGAAATCACTTACTCTGATTTTTATTTAACAGAGAAACTGGAAAAGAAAAACTTTTTGACTATGTAAATGAATTATGAGCCTTCAGTTTTCTTTAACTTTTGATTTGATTTCTGATAAAGACATCATGTCACACCTGTAGTGGAGGCATTTTATTTAAACTACTTAAGCTAACATATCTACGTTGTAATGATTTCTGTTGTCACATCTCTTCTCTTAAGAGTATGCTAATATAGAATAGCATTTAAAAATCATTTTATAATTTTATAGAAATTTTTCTTATCAGTTTTTCAGTTAATCAATTAACGATTTTCATTGTAAACTGATTTTGTGTTGAGTAAAATTTGCCAGTTTGACATTTTTCATTGTGGCTCATGATTTTATCTTCCCCTTTTGCCCTAATCTAGTGGTATCATTCTTCTCTAATATTTATTTTAACTATGCTCATGTATCTATTTGAGAGGTAATTTTTGTGTACTTAGTAGTCTTTTGTGTCTGGCCATACACCAGTATGATATATGCTGAAAATCATGGAAGTTTAAAAATTATTTATGTTATGCTGGAAATCATGGACATTATTGTATATTGTATATGCTCTTCAAAAATATGTGGACTGTTTCGAACACAGAGGAGGGATGTGAAGTGTCTATGATTTTAGTTTACATCCTATTGGCACTTTTATCATTTGCCAGTTTTCTTTAGTAAGGTATCTCCCATTTCAGTGGCTTTGTAATTTGGCTGCATGAGTATTCTTGTTTAGAGTACCAAGACTTGTTGGGGATTCTCAGAATACTAAAGTGTAACTCTTGAATAAGACCTTCCCTATCCATTGCTCTCTAAATTTTAAAGTTCAAAAATCTATTTCTAATTTTTTGTCAAATACTTCTCAGTGAACTGAATTAGCCATACAAAACATTTGTATGTAATATAATTTATCAATTTTCATAATTATTTACTTCAAATGACTGGTAACTGACAATATTCATTAAAAATCTAAATTATAGATAAAACAAATATTTTTTCCATCGCTGACTATTTTATTTATTATCTTTACTACAATATAGATGAAAAACATAGTCACAGGCGAGAGAGAAAGAGTTCAGGAGCGAGGCGTGAGGTTGAGAAAGTATGCTATTGGGGGGAGAGGAAGTGTGCGTGGTGCCAGGTCGAGGAAGAGAGACGGGCCACCGAAAACGTTTCCGTGAGTTTGGGACACATCGCCGCACAAGAATTGGAGCTGCGCGGAGTCGTATAACAGGCATCACCATCCCACTGACCGTCGCAAGCTTTGCGCCGTTGGGTGTGGGCCAAAGCCCCAAGCAGAGCTTGATAATAACAGTTTTTCCTATTTCTTTCTTATCTTTCGCCATGAACTTGCCATGACTGCGAGGAAAGTCAAGTTCGCCCAGCTGGCTAAGACGGAGGAGGCACTTGACTGTTTTCCCGTAGTCCCCAAACCACCCTTTTCAACGAGTACGTGCAGTGATTGCATCCCATTGTAAATAGCCGACATTAGACCCTGCGTAAGTGTAAATAGTAAATCCAGAGAGTAGCGAGCCCCCCAGAGAGAAAGTGAGAGAATAAGTGCTCAGAAAGCGTACATAACTTGAAGTATACAAACAAACTCGTTGCTTGATGCTCCTTTTGTTAGTGTTATAAATTGTGGATAGTCGTTCTAAATGGTCTGGCGGACTTAAAACTTAGTGGTTTTTGAGAGAAGAGATTTAGTTGAGCAATTTCATTAGCAGTTTCCGAGCAACTGCTCGTGCTATTTAAAAATGTAAATTTAGAGAACTTTCTCTTCACTGAGCAATGTTGATGAAATGAAGAGGACATTCCTGGAATTGTTTAAAGGAGTGGAAGAAGAAAAGAGTAGATATGTGATCGTCAAATAACTTGTACTATCAGTTTGTATGAGCTGAACGCATCCGTCCAGTTATACTAGTTTTCTGTGGGCACGACTGTGTGTTTCAGTTGTCTTCAGAGAACAACGATCCGACGGACATTCACAATCCGTCCACGTCACAACCGACAGTGGATAGGTTACTATATATATATATATATATATATATATATATATTATATATATATATATATATATATATATATGCATGTACACACACACACACACACACACACACACACACACACACACACACCTACATACAGGGTTGGGCAAAATACTTTAAATTTAGTATTTAAATACGCTCTCAAAATACATTAGGTTTTGATTTATTAAATATATGCTATTTAAAATACTAAAATACAGTAAATATAATTTTGTATTATTTTTTCCCTGTACAGTATTCGAGTAACTCCCGAGTGCGCGGGTGTGCGGTCCCGTCAGACCACTTCCCGTGCACCAATTGAGACAAATATTAAATTAGATTGGGTCAGTACAGAGTTTGAAATAATGGGAATAGAAATTACTACTTCAGGAACCATATTAGAAATTATTGCATGCTATAGGCTGCCGGGCGATGGCTGCAAAAGTTTGGATGACATCATACAGAGAACCGGAAATGAATATGGTCATCCTATTCTTACTTATTCCTATCGCAGGCGACTTAAATATTCCTGTCGCAAACTGGGAGGGAGCTGTGAGCGAGAGGAAAGTTCGAACACTTGTTAACAGACCAGTTTTGGAGAGGGGATTAGCTCAGGTAGTTCGGAGTGCGACGCGACAGGACGCGATTTTGGATGTTTACGTAATTAGGCCGAAAGAAATTTTCATACCTCGTGAAGTTGTTGAGGGAATTAGTGATCACAATGCGGTTCTTCTTGACTTAGTCGAAAATATTGCAAGGAAAGGTATTACGTTAGGAACGAAAGTATGCCAGTTCAAGAAAGCAAATGTAGACAGGCTTCAAGGGTTTCTTAGAGAACTACATCCGCTTTCTGAAAACAAAAGGTTTGGAAGAAAGATGGAGCGCGTTCAAAGATGTTATAGACGAAGCTTTACAAAAGTTTGTACCATGAAAATTTCTAAAAAATAATTCGGATCCAGAACACAACAATTCAAAAATTATGCGAACGAAGAGGATAACGAGAAAGGTGTTTAAAAAACAAAACGCAGTACCGAATGAATATTTTTCGAAATAGTTGAAAAGAATTGGAACGAGAAAAGAAAATTGTTCAGGAGGCGCATTTAAAGAATATTCTAGACGAAAAGGGAAATAACTGGACAAAATTTGATAAAGATGTTCTTAGAAGAAAGAGCAATAAAGAGGATATCCCAGCTGTTCGTGAAAATGGAAACACGCTCGTCACAGACGATCGAGCAAAAGCTAACGCATTTAATAAACATTTCAGTTCTGTTGTCAAAATCAATATGAACCATCCACTAATTCAAAGGATTTCGGTTACAAATCAGTTTAGTACTGAAGTAAACGTTCTACGGAATAAAGTAAAATATATGAAAAATGGAAAGTCAAGGAGGTCCAGACGACATTTCTACGGACATAATTACACTAGGAGAGGCAATATTACCGTCTCTAATAAGAATATTTCGTGTCCATGAACAATTCAAAAGTACCTGAAGATTGGAAATTATCTTTTGTCGCACCAATCTTCAAAAGTGAGGAAAAAACTATATTAAGTAATTATAGGCCGACAAGTCTCACATTAGTGGTCTGCAAACTTATGGAGCATCTACTTGCGAGTTACTTAAGCAAGAATGAGAAATCAAAAAATGACTGTCATGGCCAATACGGGTTCAGGAGTGGTTACTCATGCGAAAGTCAGGTAGTCACGCTATTTCGGGATCTAGCAGATGGAATTGACGCGGGCGTGAGAGTAGACGCAGAATTACAGATTTCACCAAAGCATTGGATGTTGTTCCATGCGATCGACTTGTTCAGAAATGAATGAATTCAGGGTGGTGGTGTGGATTAGCGAGTTTCTGTGAGATAGGAAACAGAAAGCCCGAATTAGGCAAGCGTTATCTTCCTGTGCAAGCGTTACGTCAGAACTACTGTAAGGGAGTGCCATTGGACATTTTCGATATCTAGCGTTCGTTAATGATTTGCCAACGCATTTAATGTCAAATGTTCGGATTTTTGCAGACGATTGCATAATATACCGCATAAATTTGAAAGATGATGAAAAATGCTGCAACGGGATCTTGATGCGTTATATTACTGGGCGGAAAATAATGGCAGGACCATAAATACCTCTAAAAGCAAATCCATCTTTTTTGACAGGGGTGATAATTATATCGAAACTAATTACCGTTTAAGTAACGACATTGGTGGGGGTGACTATTGAGGGAGTAGGCTGTTGCAGCAGAATGCCCAATTAGCATGAACCCCTTCCCACTTACCTTGACAACTCAGTTATATTTTGAAGAACCACCGTACGCATTGCGGCACGGACACATTTGCCTGCAGTGGTTTATATTTACAGAGAATGTAGCTATTACTTTGAGAAAATCAGTAGGCATAGACTTGAATAATAACAAAGCATATAATTAAAACTAATTGAAAATTTGAATGTTTTTTTTTTTCAGAAAAATGTTTTGAATAACTGTGACTACCGTAGGTACATGTAAAATTAAGTAACTGAATGAAGTTATTGAAGCTGGCATTTAAAGAGAAAATAAAAGAAAAGGAGACAAATTGTACACTTTCCATTGTGCTGGAAATAAAACATGACACAACATGTAGTGGAATGTACAATACAGGTCACTGGGCGAATGCACTTATCAGCTATTAACGCGAGGGGCATGTGACGTCATCCTGTGAACCGCGCGCAGCGCTGAGCGGTGTGGCGTGTGGGCCCGTGCACGTTTTAAGGCTGGAGCGGTCATTGATAACTATTGCCAATGTGACGCCCAGATGTTAATACAGACATTGACACGGCTTATTGCGTTAATCAGAAATAGCAGTTCACGCTCACAAGCAAAGGGTTTTGCGTATACAGTTGATTGCAATGATTGCATAACACATTGTAATAATTCACAGTCTGAACAATGAAACACAAGTTCAAGAATACCGTAGAATACAAATCAGCAAATGCATAGAAAGACACTTCGCGTATTTCTGAAGCATACATTAGGTTTCAAGAATGCGAATGCATTGGTTTCTGAAGATTACTTTCGTAGCACATCCCCGAGAAACAGTTTTACGTTGAAAGCGTAATACTCACAATTAGCAATTAGCACAATTTCACTACGGTGCAAAACACTCCGCATTGAGGCATATGGAATAAGTTCAGCTATAGCACATATTAATTAGAAATAGCGATAATGTGGAGATACACATGACTGCGTGTGACTCGCATGAGGTTCGGAGCGAGACTATTGAATTTCGTTGGTGAGAGGGATGCAGGGGACGATCAGTGGCGCGTCGGACGTGGCTGGGCTAATATGATTTGATTTTACAAAATATCTCTGATAGAGATATTGAGAGATGTGGTTAACTTGTATTTAAACAAATTGCCTGGGTGCGTATTGTGACATACCAATATGTGGGTCATTTTTATTAAATATTATTTGTCGTAAATGGGTGAAAATGCTAGGGTAATTTAATAGGAATATGGCGCCTTAGCAACGGCGCCCAAGTTTATGTCAAGATAAATAAATATTCATCTGGCATTGAAAGTGACGGCGTGGCTAGTCAGATTTGAAAACGATTTGGGGATTGCTTGGAGAGAGCAACGATAGTCTACTACTGCGGAAGTATGTCTGATTTTTTTGAGACAAAACAGTAGAAAGGGGAAACCGAGGTCTGGAGGGCTGAGCAATAATAAAAAAGTACACATTCTGTCATATGTCGTGACGCTGTGCGGGTCGCTCGCGGATAGATAATTTGTGTAATTGGAACTTGTAATTTTTCATGAGATTGAGGAACGTTGGATTCCGAATAATTTACAGTGTGTTAAAAGTATAACTTATTATTTTTCGCGAGGGAGTTCTCCTAATTATTGAACTGATAGAATTTCGAACGTTCACGAACAGTTTGGACTTTAATTATTTTTACAACACGCGGAAATTAGAACTTGTGAGAAGTCGTATATGATAGGACTTGGAAATATTCTGGACAAGTAATTAATTTGTGGAAGTTTAAAGCATTTCCGCTGTGTAACCGTAAAGAACTGGATATTATTTTTGCAAGTCAATCGAACTAGAACTACGAATATTTGAAGTAGTGCGGATCAGTGGTTCGGCAACGTTCGCGTGGAAGAATAGGAGAGAAGAACGCGGTACTTCGACTCTGGAATTCGCATCACTGGGGAGAAGAGATGGTCCTTCGGGGCGACGTCGATCAAGAGCGCGCGAAGTATAGTGCAGTATAAAGGTTCGAACAACGTCATGACCAAAGAACAGTCTTTCTGTTGCAATAAGCAAGAAATCCTAAGTTTCTTTTTGAAAGAAAAAAAAACTATTTTCATTGGCCAATTAGAGCAAATAAGTAGCTAGATAAAATATTTGTTTTCAGATTCCTCGCCACTCTTTATGGATGGCAGATCGGGTAATCGGCTATAAATAGGTAATAGCAATTATTTCAGACGCAACCCATCGACCCAGCTAGAGGGACAATATTTAGTTGTCTTTGAAGCAATAATAGCTAAAAATATTATCGTAACCTTTTTCCTGGCGCCCATGTTAACATAAATTCGGAAACGGGTTACGACGAAACGCCCAATAATTGTGAGCAGTTTGTGGGCATGTTTCAGTATAAATTGAAAATTTAGGAATTGTGGTGTACTTTGTATAGTTAACTTATTAAAATAATTGCATGGTGCAGTGAGTTCTCGGAAAGCTCGTCTCAAGGGCCGTGGGCGATCGCTGGTAAAGGCCGGTTGAAAATCGCAGCTGCGAGAGGTGAGTTCTGGGAAGAAGCTCGCGCAACTTAGATATGAGCGGTTTGGCAAGAGCTTCGATAAAGCAAGAATATATACATTTACAATAAATTAAATTTTACTGTACCTTGGCTATGCGAGATGTGCACCCACAAATAAAATATATTTTAATTTATTAAATAAAGCTTGCGTGTTCGAACAAACATTATTCCGAGAGTTTCTTCGTGCAAGTACTTAGGAATTCATTTCATCGTAAATTAAGCTTGAAAATTCACGTAGATTTTGTTCTAGGGGACGCGTGGGGGTCTCTTCACTTTGTAATGCGCATCTAATTTTAATTATTAATAATTCGCATTATTTTTATATTCTTATGATTATTTTAGCATTATTATTACCATTATTATTTTATTTGCATGAAATTTATTAATACCTTATTTATATTATTAACTTTCCCGACCGGTGGGGTGGCGTAAAAGCCCGTAAACGTACATGGCTCGTCTCGCTCTCGCGGGCTACACATAATGTAAGGGTGGCGTCACGTGTTGTACCATCTCATTGGGCACGGGTGGACTGCATAGCCGGGGGCGAGAGAGACTGCATGCGGGGTGTGATCGTGAGGCGCACGAGAGCGGTGCTTTGTTGTGATGTAGGGCGACCGTGGAAGGGGCCAAGAGCTGGCGGTGGTGATTTGAAGTTACGAGAGGGGGGAGTCGGCTCGGGAGTGGAGGGGTGTGACAGGGTTGGGCGTGGTGCGAGATGGTGAGGGCAGGGGTGGTTGATGCTGGTGGGGAGGGAAGCAAAAGCCTTTCGAGATCGGGGTGCGAAGCAGGGAATTGTGGGTTTGAAATCGTTCGATCTCTACTTCCAAAGACCGCGGAACATGTCGCCATTGCCTAGCACCAGCAAACCCACACTTTCCTGGTTCTCATCTCGGTCTCGCTAGACTTTTGAAACACCCCCACATCACCCACTCACCACCTCTCTCTTGTCCCACCCCGCCCACCCGCCGCCAGCCCCTCGCCTCTCTCATGTGCCCCCATGATACAATCACTGCCCCCACTCCCACCCCCACCCTATTAATAGAGGCTTTTTTTATGTGTAGGAAGAAACCATCACCTCCATGTGTTTTTTTTCTCGGAGGAAGGAGTGCCTCTTTTAGTGGACAATGCTGAATGGCACAGAGCTGTCTCACTTCCAGCTGCCTTGAGTGACCAGCTGGCCCTGCGACCTGGGCCCTGTGCTCCAGAGCTGAGTGATGTATGTTATTGCCTGAGCGAAGGAAGGCCCGATGTTGATTACTTTCTATTGTTCATGATCAGAGATGAGCAGCATTTACGACTCCTCCTGGCCCAACACAGCCCTCAGCTGGCCTCTACCCTCACGGATGCCATACGTCTGACAACCTCCGTAGTTACAGTGAGTTGATTACTTCATGTACTCTTTTTCTGACAAGGAAAGGTTACGGGTAGATTTTAAACTAAATTACGAAATGTCCTCTTTTCCTTGCTTTTCTGAACCCATTACTTCAGCTTCTGGGTCAATGGCCTAATCCGATCAGGTGTTCCTCCAGTTTCCCTGATCCAATGACCAGATGCCGAGATGACCCGTTGTTTTGCTTCTGGACGTAAATATAGCTTCACTATGCTTCACTATTTTTTCAGCTTTCCTTTTGCTAGTTGTAGTAGAAGAAGAGGCAGGGGTGATGGTTGATTTTTTGTTAGCAGTATACTCAAAAATCAAAAATGTGTTTAGGGATGAATTGATGTTTACGTTGCTAAGGATGTTAAAACCCGTTGCTAAAGAATGTTAAATTTCTTAACATACAGGTAGGTTTAATGCACTTAACAAACCTGTAGGGTTGCGTGTTCAAGACACAGGTGACTGATAGAATTTAATGAACAAGGAATTCATAAATTAAACATCATATTTGTATGTAGCCAGAATCCGTGTTTTGTGGGTCCTTGATACTGAAAAATTGATTGACGACAAAACGCCTGTCCGTCTCTCTGCCTGTGAACAATGCTAGTAACTTAACCATTCAGTCGATTTTCTCCCATATTGTTATTCCCCAATCGATCTGGCTGATATCACGGTCCCTTGAATTTGAAACTGATATTTTAATTTTGGAGGATACTTTACATGAAGCCCCTGTGACTTTTTAAAACTTTCAAAAAATAGCTCCATCGTTTTTAATTACATTTTGTTGTTGTATAGTGTAAAGAGCGTTTAAGAAAGCGGTGCAGGTCTCATGTTCGTTGAAAACTGATTTTTCGGAACTTGCAAAACTTTTTAAAAAATCGACGTCTTCCTACAACTAAAATATTAAAGATAAGAGTTTTTCCCTTAATAAAATAGGTTTTAAATAATTTATAAAAGCTTCCTTCTAAGACATAACAAAAAGCTCGAAGAAGAAACGAACAGAATATGAAATAATATACAAATTCTAACTTACGTAGCATCCAACTGCGTAGCATCACTATTAATTAATACGTTCAGGAAGCGCAGTAAATTGAGAGCGGTCGACTATTTTTGTCGCCAAATTACTCAAAAAATACTCTTATTTTCGTTAACTTCAACGTGAATGTATTTGAAGATCTGTTTTTGATGAACACATTTCATTAAGAAAAAACTGTATCTTCATAATTGTAGTAGTAGGAAGACACCGAAAACGTTTTTGAATATTTTCAATTTTCGAAAAATCAGAGTTTTCAACGAACATGAGTCCTGCACCATTATCTTAAACGTCCTTTACTATCCTCTTACTATCCAACCAAAAAATTTAATTAAAACAATCGATATATTATTTTTTGAAAATTTTGAAAATCTCCTGTCAAGTACCCCGCAAAATTAAAACACCGGTTTCAAATTCAAGGGGCCACGAATTCAGCCAGATCGATTGGGGAATATCAATTTTGGAGAAAATCGGTTTTGCGTCAATCGATTTTCCGGTATCGGGGACCCATAAAACATGGAAAACATGGGCCTACTCCACGTGTTAGGGGAGTTTTTTTTTTAAATTAACAGCTGGGTTTATCCACATTTTCGTTACCAGGGGCCCGTAATAAGAGTTTTTCTCCCGAAAATTCGCGTTTTTTCCCGTACATCACATAACTTTCTACTCCGTAGTGAAAAAGTAATAGAGATTTTTTCATAGTAACTTCTGTTCTTTAAAGATAGATCTTAAAAAATTAAGGTAAATTTCTGATGGCTTGAGGCTTGATCGCATGAGGCTAAATTTGATAAGAAATTTACTTATATGTTTTTTCGCGCTGCATTACATAACTTTCTCTTCTTAAGAAGAGAAAGTAAAATATACGTATTTTTCACGCTTCTTTTGTTTAAGAATTTTTCAAATGGTAGTTGAAGTGTAAGACACAATTTGTCATGGTATAATATTGCGTAGCCATTATCGTGAGAAAGTACGTGCTGTTTTAGCACCACTATAACTGATGTTACCACCACTAATAGTTTGTGTTTTAATCAATATTTCCATTTTATATAATGTGTTAAAATATGTAATTCTGCAATAGAATACCTATAAAACTTCATTCTGGATGTTGAAAATTCATTAAGGAAAAAAGTTGGTACTGTACTACCTACACTCGAAATAAAATAAAATAATTAATGAAGTATTCTGTTACAGGGCTATGAAAGAGACAAGAAATGGAGCCACATGATTGCCTCATCTCTGGGAGCATTAATACGTTTCAGCCAGAATAACAAATTGCGAAAAGAGTGTTTTTATCTAATGAAGGTTTGTATATAAATGTCTCTCGTGGTACTTCTATCATATACCTACCTTTTATATATTTCATACTTTCATACTAAAAAATCTCAAACTTTTGTAATTTTCGAAAATTCAGAGTTGACAGTGAAAATCGGTCAAATCGGGCCACCTTTACAAGTGTATTTTACACTGTTCTTACAAGAAAAAAAAATGGATCCATTTTTGAAAGTGTCTCAAGGGCTTCATGTAAAGTACCCCCAAAAATTCATCAATATTTTTCAGAATCGCAGAGCTTCAAGTGAGGCCAGATCGTCAGGGTTTTATTCAGTTTAAAAAAAATCCTACACATAGTTTAGGCACTAATGTTGTTCATAGATGACGGAAGTTAAAAAAAACAACAACAGTTTTTCGATATTTAGGACACACAATTTCTGAAATCTGACTACATAATATGTCAGAGGGAGTAATTTACTTACATATGAGAAGAGCATTTACCAACTTTTTCTGAATTAGTGCCCTATAATACGAGTTTTAATGTCAAAAAATCGTCGTTTTTTTGCCGCAGTGTTTCATAACATTCTCTATACTATGTAATTACTCCGTATATACAAGAAAGTGGAAAACGTTTATCCCTACTAGGGATGCGACATCAATGCGGATGTTTTCAAAACCGATATTTCTGTAAAAATATCCATGTGTTGAAGTCGATGTTTTTTTACCATCGATATTTTGTGCTCGATGTTTTTACGATTAGGAAGTTTTATTTGTGAATGGAAAATTCCCATAATCACAAGTTTGTAACAGTTAAAATCATAAATTATAACAGATGCCCTACGCCGTTCGTACCACTGTCTGTGTTCAAATCACACGAGCGCGGTTTGCAGAACCTTCATCAAACAGATTATCCCTCGCCCGAGGTGACTCTGATTCTCTGGCGTTTTCTTCGTCTTTCCTCTTTATGTCCCACAAGATTAGGCGTTTTTAACTTTGTTTTCAGTTAAATTTCAATTATAAATTAATGCACCCTTCCACTGTCAAATTAAATTGTATTGCGCACGAATTTAATGTTAAAGGTTATTAAACCTGCTTTAAAATGTCGATGTATTAACATCGATGTTTGAACTTTGAGAATCGATGTTCAGCAACATCGATGTTTTGTTAACGACGTCACATCACTAGACCGTCCTCTCTTGTCGACAATAGCACCTAAACCGTTCAGACGAGTTTCTCCAAAATTGATATTCCCGGTATTTAAATGAACTCGAGGCCCTCTGAATTTGAGACATGTACTTTGAATTTGGGAGGTAACGTCTAATGAAGACTCAACATTATTAAAATTTTCTCGAAAATTGCTCCGAATTTTTTAATTAACTTTGTCCTCGTATAGCGAAAAGAACGCTCAAGAGAATGGTTGCAAATCTAATTTTCATTGAAATCCCTATTTTTCCGAAAATTGCAAAAGTTCAAATTTTGCTTTGGCATCTTCCTGCAACTACAATAGTGAAGACTAATGGTGCTAATACAGAACGTACTGAAACATGCCCGACGTTGACTGGTGCCAAACAAGCCCCGTCTTTCTATTTAAAAACAAGCCCCACTTGGAGCGACATTTTGAAACATAATTATTACTGATAAATGTGATTTGGGCGCCAGGAAAAGGTTACACTTGAAATCTAATGATTCCTACGTAATATTAATATCTCTCATTCCAAAATTATGTTGTGCTAGCTCAGTTAATTGGGGTTCGAAGTTCATAATTGTTGCTACTTACTCTGCATCCAATTATTCAATCTGCCATCCATACGGAGTGGCGAGGAATCTGAAAATCTTATTAAAATGCTGGATTGCACTAACGAACAATGATAATCAGCTTTCTTTCAACTTAACAAATTAGAATTTATTATAATATCAACTATGATTCTGTTACAGGTTAAACAATTATAACATTGATAATCAAAAATGAATTGATATTTGGTCATGATCAGTTTTCTCTATTACTCGTACAATACTTATAAAACCTTGTTATTTATTCGTGGGTCTTCGCGCGCTCTTCACTTCTTCGTTCGATGGCGCCCCGTAGAACCTTCTCCGTCGACGTAGGAGAATCTTACTTCTGGATAAAGTCCTCGCCTAATGTCCGTGATCTGGTTCCAAATTCTCCCGTGACGAATTATAATCCGTGACTTCCCTCACTTGCGTCACGGGTGGACGCCTAGACACGTATTTTCTTCCTACAAGAACGCTCTATCCTAATATAACAAACGATAGTTAATTTTATACAACTGTAAATTACAGTCTTTCCTTGACCTGGTAAAATATATTAGGAGCCGACCCACTCATCACCGCGTTGCTCGAGCGAATGAATGTTCTTCTAAAAACTCGGAAGCATCCGAATTTTATATATATTTCTTTTGTCTCTCAAAACAATGCTTATTCCGCGTCTGTTCTGTCATTTCAACCTAACGAAAATGATCCTTAACGCCGGTTGTTTATTTGCCACATAGCGACTCCCTCGCGATCGTCTATTAACATCCCTATATGCTATGTCATATAAAATGACATTTCCATAATAAAAATGGTTCGTCGTTTTGGTATATCACAATACTTTCTCGCCCGTATTTTCATGCAAAATTACGCGAAAAATACTCAAATTTTTGAAAATTGTACATGACCTTATTTCAAAATTTATCTTTAAGGAACAGATTTCAAGAAGGGGAAAGATCTCTATCTTTAATATTTTAGTTGTAGGAAGATACCGAAAAAATTTTGAACTTTTGCAATTTTAGAAAAATCAAGGTTTTCAACGAACACGAGACCTGCACCATTCTCTTAAACGTCCTTCACACTATCCAACTACAAAATTTAATAAAACATAATAGAGACATTTTTTTTTAAATTTGGAAACTGTCCCAGGGGCTCCATGCGAAGTACTCCCAAAAATGAAAATATGTTTCAAATTCAATGGGCCGCGACAACAGACAGATCGATTGGGAAATATAAATTTTGGAGGAAATCGGCTGAATGGTTTAGCCCCTGGCGTTGCTCACGGTCGGTCAGACAGATATAGGTACTTGGGTTTTTCTAACGTGGCAATTGATTTCAATCAGCTGACAGTTTCATCCAGCTTAAACGTCACCACAGTGACATCACCGTGACGACGTTCTAGCACTCGATTGGATGACGCTGATTTACGCCAACTGTCATGTCAAAAAAACAACAGGTATAGACGCTTTTCCGTCATTCGAGTTTTCGCTATCAAGAACCCACAAAACATAGATTCTGGCTACACCATGTGTTCGGGGATTTCATTTCTAAAGGGTACCCCCGGATAAGATGGTAAAAAGTTCTCCTAAACCCAATTACGTATGAGTGATTACATTATAATTCTAACATAAAAGTAATACTTTTAAAACGTTTCCTAGCTCCCGTCCCACCATCCACACATCTCTAGAGCCAAAAACGTGTTTTTTAATTTAATTTTTTCGGCAACTTAACACTATTGTATCTGACTGAAAAAAATATGATAAATAAGAAGACAATATATACTATCAGAAAATACTTTTTGATATTTTCTCAGACCAAAATTCAAACACAAAAAGATATTTTCGAAAAAAATAACAAAAAATTATTTTTATGGTGTCTAAGAAACACGGAACCGGCTCGGAAAAATCTCGAATGTTCCTCTTAAAACACAAATGGTTGTGAATTTTTTTTGACAACTGGGCTGCAGTTAAAAAAATAAAAACTATTTTCCCACCATTAAATCATCTTGACTTTAAATATACTTTGAAAATGACTGCAACAGTTCCGTGCATTTATTTTAGTGTTTATTATACATTTGTATACATTGTTGAAGCATCCAGTAATATTTTGATTTTGGAATTTAGTTACGAATTATTTTTTTTTTACATCTTTCTAATACTTTGCAGAAGTATATCATACGCTAAGGAAACGCGATGTTTTTTGGCAGTTTATGAGAAAATTCGTTCACAAATGAAGGATAAGTGGGGGGACATGCGTGGAAGGGGAACAGGTTGAACCCGGATTTGCCAGACCTCCTTTTCCTGTGTCTTAGAGCACCGACCCAGGCACGAAAAAATCTTAATACTTCATCTCAGAACACTTGTGAATTTTCAAGTGTCAAGTACTTGGCTGTCCGATAGACGCACCTTCGCGCTAGGCACCTTCGACCTTGCGCGTTCTAGGCCGACCTAGTTACCGACGTTTCAGACACCACTCTATTTTCATCTTCCTCTTGGACGAATCGGACCTCTATCGGACAGTCATGTACTTGACTACAAAAGCCGTATTTTTTAAACTATGGCCCAGCAATTAAAAAATGTGAAAAAATTCAGTGCCTAACGAAAATATGGATACATTCTGTTCCTGTAAATATTAAATTACTTCCTCTAAAACATTGTGTAGTCAGAATTCTAAAAGCTGCTCATTTGAGTTCATCATAAACTTTTTTTCAGGGTATGTGATCTAGAAAGTATTGGTAAACCTCACTTCCATAACAAATCATATTGTCTTTGAGAATGGTATTAATCTTGCTTAATGACATGGCAACCTGTCATTAGGCAGCTGAAGCTTTGTAGATAATACTGTAAAAATAATATTTTTATTTTTAACTTGCAGGCTGCAGATAGTATGGAATTAGAAGCAAAATTAGAACAAGAACTCATTCACCGCTTGTGCAATTAGAAACAATTAAAGTGTGAAAAATGATTCTTCAGCTGTTGTAATTTGCTGTTAGCTGTTGTAATATGAACTTAAGAAAATTAGAACATGTCAATTTGAAGTTTTATTTTTTTCTCAGTTTTAAACATCTCTTACATTTTTGCAATTCAGTATAATCACGAAGTCCAATATTATTCATTTGACACATATTGATTAGCAACTGGAAGAAAATAGTTTTATATAGCTGTATTTGTCTAAATTAAAATATAATTAAAATCTACACAGTAGATGAACACTATCTAATAATGAAACACCTTTTTGAAATGGAATTGTTAACGAAGTGTAATGTTAATTAATTACAAGTAGATTTTAGTAAAAGTGTTCTATTAAAGCTTGTTTGTCATGTAATATAAATTAATATTAATCCATGTTATAGTTTTCATAATTTTTTTTCATATATTCTTTATGACTCAATGTTTATAATTTGTTTAACTTTCTTTAACTTGCCATCCTTTTTGTTGTGAGATTGAATTAAAATTCTCAGAGAACAATATCAGGTAGTAGATGGGGGTTTCAGGATCTTGAATTGCGTCCCTCATGGAACAATAAAAATATCAAATTTGATGTACAGCATTGAAAATATGAAATTGATAATAAATTAGCCCATATTCATTTAGATCAGATAATGAGTTTGCAACCTGTATCTTTGAAAGAGGCATAAGTTGTATGGTGGTTTTCTGTCTATGTTACTGCATACTTCTCAATGTCAGAGTGGTATCATTATCATGTTGGTCAGTCCTGACAACATGAATGGACTTGAATGTATATTTTATTTCATGGTTTAGTACATCACTTTTTTATGCACCCGTCTAATTTCTTTTTGTACTTTCCTTTTACTTCACCTCCTCAATTCTTCATTGAAATAGATATTTTTGTAAGCTAATCATAAATCAGTACTGCTTTAGTTCTATTTGTCTAGGAAGTGGAGAAACTGGTTCAGTGGAAAGTTTATGTATATAAAACAGATGAACCTAGTTTATGTAATTCTTTTGTTAATATTTCAATATGAAGATTACATAAAAATAGTTTGACATCGTTGATTTCTTCCTTTTTCTCACCTGTAAATCCTGAAACAGAAAAAATAATGGTATAATGGTTGGAAAGGTCTGTAAAACAAGAATTTGTAGAAGCATAAATATTTCCTGTAACACTGGAACTATTGCATTATATACTGGGACTGGAAGCAAACAATAAACCACAGGTAAAACAAGGAAGCATGCAATTACTTTGAATAAAAAGTTTCTGTAGGCATTCTTCTACACAAATATTTTATAAATAGTACAATCTGTATTCATGCATATGACAAGGTCAGTAAAAAAATCAGTTTTTCTGCCTCTGTGTTTTTTCTAATATTTTGCTTTGTTTTCTGAATAGACTACTAAATACATATTTTACATTAATAAATAAGCAGTGTGAAAATTATATCTTATTACACATAGTGACAACAAATTAAAACATTGTTTCAAAGTGAAGAATAATTAAATTTTTCTATTTGCCTTGCATTTTATGCATTCAACCTCATTTAAAGGAGCATATAAGTAACTGACCAGAGATGATGATGTGGCAATGAAAATGCAAGCAGTGATATATTGACGAAACTTGCACATATATTAACCGATTGTAATTACAATTTTGTTATCATTATCTCTAGCATCATCTTCATTATCAGGTACAGAAGGATGAATGGCTTCAGCTCTGTTCCTGTACGATGTTATTCAAAGTAAATAATTGTGAAGAAGAAACAATGGAAAAATGTTGAAAATTAGGAAAGGAAGATGGACTCTTGAGTATCTTATTCTGAAAAAATACTTCATGACACTTGATGATACAATTAAAACTTCATTGCATTTTTTAAATGGGTAATGTATGAGAAAATGGAATGGAAATATAAAATAATTATTGGATGTTATTAAGTTTGTGTGAGAATTTTGTGAAAATAATAAATTACATTTTTGGAAAAATCAGTATTGAGAAGTGTTATGCAATTCACTTTTGGTAAATTGTGCACCAACAAACACATTCTTTCATCTGCGGTAGTTCTATTAGTGGGACCTGTTTGTGGAAAGTGGACAGTGCCTGACAACTAACAAATAATACTAATAGAAACATTAAAAGCTCTAAAGTCACTTGATAAAACAAGAATTAAAGAAGACATACACAATAATACAATACTAAGATATGAAGCCAATGAATTTGTGGTACACAAGCAAATAATTGGTGACATGGAGACACTAAACACACAAGCGTCGCCTTATTTTGTAATGAATTTGTAATTGGCTCACCATGAGTGCGTACAGCTAGGATGATTGCCAACCAGTTGATTACATTTCGGAGAAAATAAGTGGACAATTATTTATTACTTCTACTTTGACTGTCTGATTCTGTAATGTTGACCTCATCCAAAAGTGAAAGCAAACTTCCAAAAGGATTTTGCTGTAAAGCATCATCATTTATCTTTTCATTTGAGAGGTCCATTGATTTCTGAGAGAGAGAATTTCTAGATGACGCAGGACCCCTAAGAGTGCTGAGAGTGTGAGCGAGCTGAACATTTCCATTGCATGAATCAGGTAGCTCATCCTTGGAAAAAGGGGCTCTCCGGAGGGGCAGTGGAGCTGAATCTGACCTGGAAGAGTGGATACTGTCTCTGGCTGCTAGAACCTGTGCCAGCAGACTCATCCCTTTACTCTGAGCAGGTGCGTGCTGTTCTGGCACCCCCTGGTAAGACAAGGTTGCTTGGGAAAGCTGTTTGTGAAGATTACCGCTGAATTTCTGTACTGTTGATTCAGGAGAGGAATGGGATGGCTTAAGAGAATCTTCTTCACCTGAGGAAGTGGAGGCACTTGAATATGAATTCTTTCTTTTGAATGACTGTGTTGAAATAATTTCACCTGGAATTGTTTTAGAGAACAAGTAACTCCTTCCTTTGACTGAACTGTGCTGATGCAGTATTGGTGTATTGGTGCTATTAACATTGGCTTTTGCTGTCCCACGAAGGGTAGGGAAGTGTCCATCTTGAGTGCTGTGACTGTGCAAATTCAAAGTACAATGCACCCATTAGCAATAAATAATCACTGACAAGTTATATATCTAACTACAATTTAGAAACAATTAGATAATCTTTGTTGATAAATCTGCATCTGCAGTTCAAATTTTTTTTCTGCAAGTTGAATTCAAACATCATTTTCTCACAAACAGTAATAATATTGAATTATTTTTATGAAAGTTATTGGGATGTAAATATATAGAGTGCTTGGTCAAGAATTCTAAAATGTTTGATGATGTACATGTCAGACTAGTTGTTTATGATAAATTTGAATTGAAATTCTGATCATATACACTACTGAGTATAAATAAACTTGAAATTCAGTTTGATGCAGTGAAAATGGGTTAAGAAGAGGATAGTTTTGGGTTTCATCTAAAGCCCCTATTCATTGATAGGAGATTCTTTGGGTCTCATGTTATTTGTTATAATTAGGGAATGGAATATTCTGTAATAAAAAATGCAAAATATGTACATATACGTTAACTTATTTCTCAAAATGTGTAAAAATAAATATAAAATATGTTAAATTAAATTGAGGATACTACATAAAGTAGATCCATTGGAGATTTTCAAATTTTCGGCACAAAATATATTCGGAGCGTTTGAAAAACGTTCTACATCTATAGAAATAATTGAAGATTAGCTTTCGCTAAAGATCATAAGTTTTAAAAGTATAAAATAGGTATATAATTTAATATACAACGTTGTTTGCGAGAAGCACGTGAACAGTTTCATTTGCGCAGTCAGTAGCGGATTGGAGGGGACCATAAGATGGCCATGCTCCTCCCCCCCACCCCAACCGACATTGCTTAGCTTCTGCTGCATCGACGGGAGGTCGTAGCATTCAAAAAACGACGGGGAAGATTTTATATTTTAGCTCGATCCATTTCAACCAGTATGTAGGAGAATTCAAGCGGCAGGCTGTTCTAACCGGTAGTTTTCCGTTCTTTCACTCATCAATACGAACGAATTCAGGATGAGTAACCTTAACAAATGGGCCACGGACTATGCGCGATCTTTCCCTCCTCATTCTTGCCCCTCCACTCCCCCCCACACATTTACATTCACTACACTACAACATATTGAAAGTCCAGACGGGAAGTCGGAGATTGCCCCAGCAACACGGCAGGAAGTATTGGCCCCGGTTGGGGCTGTTCCCAGCAGCAAGCCATGACATTTTACTTTCCAAATTACCTTCATATGGAATCCGTGGTATTGCTCTAGATTGGTTATGTTCGTACCTTAAACAACGATCTCAGAAACTTGAAATACCTTACTGGAACGATGGAACTTTACGTACGCACCTTTCCGACTCTTTGCCCGTTGCATGTGGAGTTCCTCAAGGATCGATTTTAGGCCCTATTCTGTTCCTACTTTACGTAAACGATATGCCCTCGACGATTCGAAACGGAAGAACGGTTCTCTTTGCGGATGATACGAACATCCTTTGCAATAAAGAAACCGTAAATAGTACAATATCAGATGTTTCAAATTGGTTCCGAAATAACAAATTAATAGTAAACGAAAAGAAAACGGTTTTAATGCAGTTTTCCATTTCAAATAAACAATTCTGTGCTCCATTGAAAATGAACAGTGTACCATTGACTGATGTTAAGGCAACAAAATTTTTAGGTCTCTCAATTCAGTCAAACCTTAAATGGAACGTCCATTTAAATGAATTGAACACAAAATTAAGTTCATTATGCTACGCGTTCAGAATTCTTGCAAATTCAGTCAGCCTTCATACTGCTCGTTGTGTATACTTCGCGAATGTTCATTCCCGCCTGAGATATGGCATAATATTCTGGGGAAATACATCTTATAGCTCCCAGACTTTTAGATTACAAAAACGAATTGTACGAATAATAACCAAATCCCACCCACGTGATTGATGTAAGCCTCTCTTCATTAATCTAGGAATTCTACCATTACCGTGTCTTTTTATTTACGAATCAGTGGTTTTTGTAAAAAATGACTTGCTCAAGGGCGGGAATATTTTTTCAGAAAATGCCGAAGTCTATTATTATAACACTCGACGTAGAAATCATATTCATCAGGTGACAGTATCAACAGCTCATTACAAAAAATTCACATACAATACATGTACATTATTTTACAACACTTTGCCAGATGACATTAAACGATTAAATTCAATAGAAAAGTTTAAATCCCAAGTGAAATCGTTTCTGCTGCATAACTGTTTCTATACAATTAGAGACTATACTGAGCATCACAAGAAAAGTAACATTAATTTTAACAATGATACATAATGCATTATTTACCATTTGGACTGTATAAATGAGTATAAACAACCTGTAACAACTATTGTACTACAGCTTCCGGGTCAATGACCCCCATCTCGATCAGGTTTTTCGTCCACTTTCCCTGATCCATTGAGCAAATGCTGAGATGGCCCCTTGTTTTGCTTCTGGACATAAATGTAACTTCATTTTCTGTGCACGTCTTCTAGAATTCAGTGGGAAATACAATTATTCAAATTATCGTTTCCATGTTGTCGCGGCAGGAAGTAATAAGAGCCAAAATTTATTGCTTATTTATCCTTGAAAATAGATTTTATTACATGGGAGTTTTTTTTGTTTGTTTTTTTCTCCCTTTCAAAATTCAAAATTTATTGCTTATTTATCCTTGAAAATAGATTTTATTACATGGGAGTTTTTTTGTTTTTTTTCTCCCTTTCAAAATTCAAAATTTAAGTAGTATATGACTTAGTGTAGGGATCACAGAATTTTGAAAATGTGCACACATTTCACTTTTCCCCATTGCACGTCATACGCAGTTTTAACTGTTTTTTGACGTAAAATAAATAAATTACATAAAAATAAATAAATAAATAAGCAGGATTTTCACCAAAATTGATATTCCCCAATCGATCTAGTTTATATCGCGGCGCCTTAAAATTGAAACCGATGTTTTAATATTGGGAGCACTTTTCATGAAACCCCTGGTACATTTTCAAAAAAGTGGCACAACTTTTTTTGGGTTAAATTTTGACCTTGTGTAGCGTAATGGAAGCTTAAGAGATGGTGCATGTATAATTTTCGTTGAAATCCCTGATTTTTCGAAAATTGCTAAAATACACATTTTTTGCGGCGCCTTAAATTTGAAACCGAAACCGCTTTGAAACATTCTTTAAAATTCAAGAGTTCTTTACGTGAAGCCCCCGGACAATTTCAAAATTTTGTCAAAAACCGCTCCAAATTTTATCATTAAATTTCTTGTAAGAATATAACGAGAATTCCTACGAAAAAGAACTTCAAATTTCGCATTGACAGTAACGCGTAACCCCATTTTCTTAAAAACGTCTCTTTATTTTTCAATGAAAATTGCTACGTAGGACAAGGTTTTACTCTTCTTTAATATTCTTGAAGTAATAATTCGATTCTACTATTAGAAAACCGAAAAGTTGAGAAAATTAAAAAAAGTACTTTTTGCGGCGATAGATGGCACCGGGCAAAACCGTAAAACCAGTCCACACCAAAGAAATTATAAAACTATTACGAGAAAGTCTGTGCAATTCTGTAGCATCACTAGTCACTTTCTCGTATACGTATATACGGAGTAATATATGTAGTACAGAAAAAGTTATGTAATGCTGCGGAAAATAGATTTCGAGATTTCACCGGAAATGCAGGTTTTGGGGGATCCCCTGATACCAAAAGAGTGTTGTTTTTTTTTCAAAACGTCCGTCCGTCTGCGAACACTACTAGTGCCTAAACCATGCGTAGGCATTTTTTCAAATTGAAGAAACCCCTGTCTATCTGGCTCTAGTTGTAGCTTTGAAATTTGGGGAGTACTTTTCGTGAAGCCCCCGTGCCTTTTGGAACATTTTCTCAAAAACGGCTCCAATTTTTTTCTTTAAATTTCTTGCAAGAATAGAGTAAAATACACTCATAAAGGTAGCATAGGTCGGATTTTCAGAGTTAACTCTGAAATTTTCAAAAGCTTCAAAAGTTTAATTTTTTTTCCAGCGTCTTCCTATGACCATAATTTTTTTAAAGATAAATTTACAATCTATTTTTTTACAATTACATAATTACAATTACATAAAATTGAAGATGAAGATTTTTTCTTCAAATTAAATTTTTTCTCCGTAATTACTTCTTTCATTAAGGCCATGTTCATTTTTTTGAAAATTTTAGTAGTGTTTGCGAAATATTGCGTGCAATTTGTGCAATTTAAAAAAATGACATAAACAGGATTTACTCAAAAATGACTCAAATTTGTTTCTTTAAACCTTTGGTATGGATAGCGCTAAATGTACTCTATAAGATGACTTAAATGCCATTTTGCTGTATTCTTTTGTTTGTTTTTTTTACTTGAAAACTGTATTTTTTACTAGCCTCTCACGTTGTTAATATTTACATTAGCGGCAATTTGTTCACATTATTGTGTTTATGAGTACATGTACTTTAAATAATGTCGTATAGAATTTCTCGAAAACTCTCATGTTTTCTGGGAAAACAAGCTCAAATTTACGCATTTTCAGAAACGCTCAAACGTCATTTTCTCAAAAAACCGGACCTCATTTTTTTTAATCTTTCGTACAGATAGCACTAATTGCACTGTTTAAGATGACCTAAAATTAATTTTGCTCTATTCTTTTGTTTTTTAAAATTACACAAAAGTATTTTTTTTAATGTCTATCACGCCTTTCATATGCACATTTCCAGCAATTTGTATACATTATTGCATTTGTGAATGGAAGCGCTTTAAAATAACTACCAATAAAGTTTTTCGACGACTTAATAGTTTTCTGTGAAAAAGAGCTTCAAATTTCGCATTTACAGTAACGCTTAAATACCATTTTCTCAACTCTCAAAATGGATTTATCCACTTTTTCGTTACCAGGGCCCGGCAATAAGAGTTTTTCTGCCGAAAATTCCCCGCTTTTTCCCGCAGCATTACATAACTTTCGTAAGCGTGAGCGAGAAAGTAAAAAGAGTGAATTTGGCGGCCCTCAGCATAATGACGTGCAAAACGTGATATTTATGAAAAAGAGCAGTTGGTCGTTAGTAGTCTGTTTTTTGACGAAAGGATATCAATTCGTGAAGTGTTTGTAGGGTTTGTTGAATTGAATGCAATGAATGCCGAAACTATTGCAAACGAAATAGACCATATTCTTAAACGTGAAGGTTTCGATCCACATAAGTGCGTGGGATAGAGTGAGGAATGTTCAATCATGACAGGACAATGGTGTTCAGAAGTTATTGCGAGATAAATACAAGAAAGTTTTATTTTTTCATTGTAGCAGTCACAAATTTAATTTAGTTGTAATCGATTTAAATTGTGTACCAGCTGTTCGAAGTACGATTTTCACAGTAAAGGAGGTGATTATCGTTTTTCGTGAATCTTCTGGAAGAAAGAAGTATGTGCCAAACATTTCACTATCATGTTTTCTGTGCATCCAGAATTTATTCTGTGCATCCAGTTAATTTTCCAACAACCTATTTTTGCACCAGCTTCCCTGGCTCGTAATCTGGCCTAGACGCAGACCTCCTCTCAACCCATCAAGATAGCTGTATCAAAAAGGAACATTTTCAAAACGACCTAAACACTATAATTAATTGGACAGAAAATAGAATGAAAATTGGACAGAAAATAAAATGAACCCAAATAAATATAAAGCCAAAATCTTCTCCCTAAGAAGACCTTTAATCCTCCCAGTTTTAACAATTAACACCAATTCCTTGACTTAACAATAACCAACCTGCTAAATATTTCGGAATTCAAATAGAATATTAATTTGGAAAACCCGTAATTATGACTGATATTCCAAGCAAAACCTAAATAAAGCTAAATTTTACCCACAAGTAGAGCCGTGTTAACGCACGGGTCCGAAGGACATGGGCCCCAATGTTCAAGGGTCCCCGATAGTTCTTAAAAAAGACGGCATTTAATATTAAATTTTTCAAAAATAAAATAATGAACAAAGTAACAAAGAGTGGGAATTCTGATGCGGTGTTGTCGTGATTATATGAAGAAATAAAAGGAGTTTTCTTTGTAAACGTAGTATATTAATCTGATTCTAAGTTGACGGAGATGACCAGGAGCGGTAGCTCAGTGCATCAACTGATGTCACTACAGCGCCTCTGTCTGGGAGGTCCTAGGTTCGAGTCCTGACGACGGCAAGATTTTCGTCATAGCTAGGTCGAATTCAGTCGCTGTCGGGAGGAGAATTCTAGCGACTGGCTAGTCTGATCGGCAGTCTTCCGTGGTTTCTCCGATCAACACCAGGCGAATGCCGGAGCAGTACTCTACCAAACGGGCCACGGGCCGCGCGCGATCTTTGCTTCCTCTTCCTTGTCCTGTCCTATCCTCTCCCTTACACGCACACTCACACTAACATGCACTACACTACCACATATTCCGGGAGACCGGTCGAGAGCTTAGAGCTGGTCCCGACTGAGGCGGTGCCCCGCTGGTGGGAGAGTCCTGGTTAGGGGGAAACCCCACTAGCCGACGGTAGGCCATCCAGCGGGGGAAGATCACCGCCATCTCCAGAGAAAAACTTGCACTACACTTACGGGACTACTGGCCAAAGCCGTGACGCGCCCGGAAACACGAAAAAATCAATCAATTGACGGAGATTACTTCTTGCTGTGGCCAGGTTGAAACCTGGCGCGCGCGCGCGCCCACAGCGATACCGCACTCGCTATCCTGGGCCCCGCCTCCCCTATTTAAGGAGGTGCGGGCTCGAGCAGAGTGAGTACAGCAGAGAGTGGAGAGTGCTACTGTGAGCACGCCGTCCATCAGCTCGGGAGCAGCCCGCACGCGCTGCACAGAAGAGGGGAGCGGTAGCCCAGTGCATCAACTGATGTCACTGCAGCGCCTCTGACCGAGAGGTTCTAGCCAAGGAGCCCCTTCCCAGGGAGCGGCCGGGAGCCAGGCTAGGCGAAATTGGCGATACGGTGATCGCCACGACCGGCTGCGTGTAGGGCCGAGGTGACGAGTGACTCAGCGCCGCACGCACCCCCGACGCCACAGCAAGACGGCGCTACGCCGTGGCCGAGATTGTTTATGCCCAGCCTCGGGCTCAGGAAAACAGTACAGGACGAAAATTGTAATTTGAGAGTGAATAAAATATTGTTAAGTTTTATGTTGGACTTTCGTTACGTAAACACAACACTTCTTTTATTTCTTCATATAAAAAGTGATGTATGATTTATAGGCAAAAGAATTGGCAGAACGAAGTGATGTTGGATTGGATAATATTTATAATTTGAAATGCTGCTGGTTGATGCATTTTACTTTTATATTGTGTAATTCAATAAAAAATTAAAACTATTTAATTTGTAGCATTTTTCAATGTAATTATCGATAATATTTAATAATATTAATTATATTTATATTATTATGTATAATTATAAATATGTTATTCTTACTTACTTATACATATACAGTATGTTTAATTTTTTAATAATGTTAAAATGAAATACAAAGAAATACTTTAGAAATATTTTAAAAAAATACAAAATACAATGTGAATTGATACGATTTTCTTTATATTTCAGCATCGAAATTGGGGGAGGGGGGAGATTGATGAAAGTAAGAATAGGGGGGGGGGCAAATTAAGCTAGGCCTAACGACTTAATATTAAGGAAATATTTCATTATTATAAATTAAAACAAGACAAAGAAGGGAAGAAGAACAAGTAGCTTTTTTCTTAGCCCAAACTTGCATTTTCTGTATTCACTTAGCGAATAATGTAATCTGCACATCTTTGTTTCTTGCCCATGAAGCTCCGGTACGGCGAGGCCCCGACAGTTGCTTGAAAAGTAGAATGGACACGAAACAGCAAGTCACGTGTGCCAGGAAAGTCTCTCCGCACTGTGCCGAATCAGGGGCTCTTACTAACAATTGCATTTAAGATCCTAGCAACCAAATCATTGAGAAACAAGTAGAGGGAACAACACTTCCCGCATGTTATGATCGCGGGGAGTACGCAATTTACGTTTTCATTTTTTACAAGCTGCAATTCGTGCTACCAACATAATTTCTATTGCTAGTACTTTCACCAGCCACTGGTTCCACTGCGGAGATATTTTCCTGGCGCACTGTATTCCATGCGGTGGATTTAAAAATGTTTTTTTTTTTGGAAGAGGAGTGTGTGACCTACGCGAGCGGGGCTTCGTGTGCGTGCGGGAGCTTGCGGCTGCCTGCCGTGGAGGCGCTGGCGGTGGAGACGGACGCCACGGACGCCGTCGACGAGGCCGACGCCGCGCTGCCGGGCGCCTGCTGCTCCTTGCTCCCCGGCCCGTTCTCCCACGAGTTGTGGCGCCGGTGGCTGCGCTCGCGGTAGTTATCTGCGATGTTCGTCATGCTGCACACAAGCCAGAGGTTGCCCTTGCAAACGCCTGCCGACCTTGGTGCACGCATTAGCGTGCACGTTCGATGCTCGTATTAGGGATGCGGCAGCGATGTTGTTTACAAAACATTGATGATTTTATATAAACATCGATTTATTAAAGCCCATGTTTTTTTCTGTTTTTACGTTCTCGACGTTTTGTATGTGAATGAATATTCTCATAATCAAAATTTTGTAAAAGTTAGAAAGTGAAACGGTAACTGACAAAAATTATACCACTGACAGCGCCCGAAGCCATAGTATTTCCTACGTTTCCCTTGTATTTCGTACGTGAAAAGGCGGTCGACGCATGCGTAGTGGGCATAGGGCCGCCCCTCTTGCCGTTCCTTTCTTTGGTGTACTGAAGTTCGACCCTCTGAGATGTGCCTGTCAAATTAGATTGCACGAATGGCATTGCTGGGCACGAATGTAATGTTAGAGGTTTCTGAAACAGCTTTAAAACGCATCAATCGTATTTGGTCAATATATTATTAGCATCAATGAATTTATAAAAAATATATTTTATTTTACATTTTCTTTTACAGCGACGAAAACATCGATGTTCATGTTCGATGAATATGAGCATCGATGTTGCATCACTAGCTAATATACCATAGAGGGGCCTCACTTAAGATGTTCCCTTCGAATATCTCCTGAGCCGTTGCAGATATTGAGATGTGGTTTTCTCTAAAACAAATATGCGAGAGGCACATAATATGTTGTATAATATTAAACAATAGCTTTTTTAAACGTGAGAGATATTGACACCACTCTAATTTTTTAAAATTAAACCTATATACTTCTTTAGCCCATGACAACGAACTTGAAGAGACGAAAACTCTTAACATTCTGCCACAACTAAAACGAGAGATATAATAATATTTAATTTTTTGTTATTTTAAAAGTAATATTGTGTAAAAATATTAAATTTACAACTCGTTATATGATATTGAACGCCGCCGCCGTGTTGAACATTTTCTGTTACAGCAGTGGTGTGTAAGAGTCCCTATCTTTGCGGCAGACAGCCTTGTGTTTGTTATCGCGATTGAGATAGTTGGAAGGGGTTTCAAAGGAAGGGGAATGTTGGGGTACCACTTGTAGTGGTTTTTCGTCTTAAAGAAAATTAATGTTTCGTTTGTTACCGTTCATACGTATATTATTTCAGAGCATACCCCGCTATTCACTATCAATTTAAACATTTTGATTGTTTTAAGTTGATAGAAGTATCTTTTTTCTTAGATATTAAGTTCTTTGTATGCTGGCGTCCCGAATGGTGCCATGTGCAATGAGTTCACTTATTAAATTGTTACATTTAAGTTCCAATCAGTTTCTATTTGTCAAATCATGCACCCGAACTCTTTTATCACATTTTTCTTACACTCTGTTTCATTCGGATCGAATTTCTAACCCCGCTTGGTTTTAGGCACAGGTCAAATTGCCGCATTTAGAATCTACGAAGTTAAACTGAATTTCAGCTTTCTACGGAATATTAAAACTTGCTTTACAAACTATTTTGGGTAGTTAGTGCCTCTTAATAATAATATCAATCTTAAGAATATAGTATATTGCCTATATTCTCACTAGTAGTAACGTATGTCACATATTGCAATATACCAAAGAACCATGTAAAATGAGTCAAAGAATGCTATACAAAAAAGACGAGTTATAATTTCTAGGCAAAGCCTCGTATAAAAACTATATATGAAAAATACAGGTGGCATAGAATGAACAATGGAAAAAAAAGGTGGAAGAACTACGAGTAGAGCTCGGGCAGTCACGAGGAGAAAGGTTTAGCATTCATGGGTGCGGAATATATAAAAGGAAAAGATCTTGGTGGTGTATACAAAAGGAAGGAGGAGATTTAACGTTAAATGAAAAAGAGAGAGAATCGTCGCGAGGCGGAGACACGACGCGACGGCGCAGCGCAATAGTATTTGCGAAGATAGCGCGCGAAGAAGGAAAACAGCAATGTAATGGACTTTAGTTGACGACCAAAATATCATAAGGTAATGTGTAATTGTGATTTTATAAGTTAAATAAACATTATATTCATTTTACTGTTATGAAAGGGAAAAAAACAGACTATTGAATCTTAAGATTACAGACAACACCAAAATTGATAAAAAAAATTAATAAAAAAAATTAAAAAAGTTGGAACAGACCGTCACCGTAAAGCTAAGTTAGGCGGGTGGATGAGATATTTCAGTGGCATGCCCAACGTGGGGCAGATTTATTAAAAGTATGATATTGTTGGATATGTTAAAGACGTATTTCAGTATTAGGTTTGAAAATCATGCACGCTTTTTGTATAAGGTAGAGACCTTTCAACAGATATTGTACAATGTTAAACAACTGAGTATTGTTTTTAAGTTTGTAAATTTTGGATTTGGAGAACATTTTTAACATGAAGGTAACGTACATCTAATTTAATAAACACGTAGATTTAAGGATAAAACGGGGGTGGTGTCCAAAGTGGCGAAATATCAGCAATGTTGCTGGCGCTTTTGAGTGACTATTCCACTCGTGAAATTAAAACTAATAGTGTTTAACTACACATACAAAATGCCTCAATCAGGGTGGTGTATCTCAAAAAGTCCATCACTTTTTCTATCCGATTTTTCTTATCGCTTCTCCCTATTGGCCAATCATAAACTGTGACTCATCCACCTTAGGAAGTAGTATACACCGATCGCTATGTCGATGTTTAATAAAACGCGTATGCACTATAACATAACCTCTTTCATTTTAACATAGCATTCAGTTATTTTCAATATTTTGTGCAGTTTGGAACTCTGTTGGACATAATTTCATTCGTAGAATAGTCATATTAAATACCACTCGTGCTTTGGAAATTCTGAGATAAATTCCCTCCTCGCTTCGCGAGTTGGGAATTAATCGACAATTTCCAAAGCACTCGTGGTATTACCTATGATAATTGGAGACATGTGTGTCACCTGGTGCCGATGCGGCGTCGCTCCAGCTCCTTCTGAATGGAGTCAGGCAGTCGGTGAGGCGGCCGCGCCGACTTGCGGCCCTCCAGGATGTCTTGCTGGGAACAGAGCGCGCGACGTGTTGTGAAGGGAATGAAAAATCAATTAGAAAAAGAATCACCTAGAAAACCCTACAAAAACATTTAGAATTAAGAAAAAAATAACAATACTATTTTTCGCGTAAGTTAAGTATGCCAAAGTGCTACTACATAATTATTAAATTAGATTTCAGCTAGAATTAAGTTAGCTTTAGTTAGTATTAGCTTTTTTACCTCTCCCTCTTAGCTACTTAAGCCGTAAGGCAGCAGCGTAATTTGTATGCCAGTATTAAATAAATTCCCGCCTCAGGGTTACTGTGGAGGGGAAACATAAAAATGTTGTGAAGGAGCCTCTGCACCCTCCGCTTGGCTGCGAGGATTTTGGCACAAACCGATTAAACATAAGGATGAATGAAACACGTGTGGAATGCTCAAAACAAATGGTGATGACTAAAAACGTTTTAACGCTGAACTACTACTAAAGTTATGTGTCTACGTTAGCTGCTGAAAATAGTAAAATGTCTGTGCAATGCTTGGGAGATGTCTGTACATAAATTTATTTATAATACAACGAATGAGTGAAGGTGTTTCCATTTAAGTTAAACTGTTATAACTTCTTTAGAAACAAAGGCAAAACGAGTCAAGTTAAACCGATTCTGAATTTTAAGGTAAAATTTCTAGGAAATGTGTTGGTTGGACTCAAGGATGTTTGTATTAGTCGTGAAGGCCGAAACCTTGGTCGACTTGTGCGAAATTGACAATTTTTTGATAGTTGGATTGCGATACCCCACTACACTAATACAGACAACTTTTGAGTCGTTCATACAGTGCATTCCAGGTGCGTTCCACTTACCCACAGGCTTTAGCTCAGGCCTACCCAATGAGCTGAGAACCGTGGCATCGCCTCTTTCTTCCCTTACTCCTCTTTCCATCACTCTGCGGAGCGGGCGGGCCGCCGCGGCGAACTAAATCCTATCCGAGGAGCGTTTGCTCTGTGTTCTCAAAGACAAGCCGAAAGGGATTTTTCTGACTATTTCACTCGTGAAATTAAAACCAATAGTATGCATATAGAATGCCCCAATCTGGGTGGTGTATCTATAAAAAATTTCGCTTTTTCTATGCGATTTTACTTACCGCCTCTCTCTAGTGGCTAATAGTAAGCTGCGACGGATCTATCTTAGGAGGCGGTATGTATAGATCGCTGTGCTGATGTGCAATAAACTTCGTATGCACTATAACATAATCTCTTTCATTCTAACATGCTTTCAGTCATATTCAATATTTGGTGCATTTTCGAACGGTTGGACGTCATTTCATTCGTGGAATAGTCCTATTAAATACCACTCGTAATTTGGAAAATCTCACATAAATCCTCTCCTCGCTTCGCGAATCGGGGATTTATTGACAATTTCGTATGCTCTCGTGGTAATATCTATGAAAATACTACAGATCAAAGTAGCAGTAAAAGGAGAAAGACTTTGTTGTCAAAAAACATGAATCCTTTCGCTCACATTACCCAGTAATTAGTAAAGCGAAAACAACACACAACTATTCTTTGTCTGAAGACTGAGGAAATGTTTTGAGACAAGCGTGTCCGTACGATGGCGGGCCTCCACAAACTGAGCGGGGCGGGGGTAGTGGCTACCTTGAAGCGCGGGCCGGGCAGCGCGCCGCCGTTGAGGTGGCTGCTGTTGGTCCATACGTTGGTGGAGGCGCTGGCGCCGGCGTCGAAGTCCCCGCTGCCGCTCAGCGACATGTTGAGCATCTCGGCCGAGTAGGTGGGACGCGCGGGGATGATGGGTGACCGACAGCATACCCTGTCAACAAAGTCATCCTCTCGGCTTCTAACACTCGAGATACCCCGAGACAAAAACGCAACCGATGTGAAGCTAGAAGCAACTTTTCATTTCAACAAACAAGAATGTACGAAGCGTTCCGCCGAATGGTAAGGGTAAACTCAACATTAGGTCATTCTTAATAGCCCATTATGAAGTGTCCAAGTGACGCTCCTGCCCGAAGATATATCAAGAGGTTTTGACCGAACTTTCTCCCATAAAATTCGTGTCTCATAGAAACATTTTGTTAAGTCTGTTCCGTGTGTAAAATATTATGTATTTCTCTCGAATCTTGTAAGCCTTCTTACCCAGAACGGCCCTTACATTAAGAAAAAAAAAATTAAAACCACAGTCGAATATTAGAAACAGAAGAAATTCCACAAAAAGATCAGAATAATGTTATCTGCCGTGTAAGGACAACTAAAGATATATTCATTGAATAGTAACAAGGCAACGGAAGGAATACAGAATATCAATAACAGCGTGGAGCGTCAATGCCCTGGGTGCTCCTTTTGCAAGCTGCATTTATATTGGAACTGGATTTTGTCATTATTTGGCACAAAAAATAATATTCAACTTTAACTACAAGATATGACACCCGCGTATTCACGTTTCGTCATAAGAATGCAGGTATTCAAACCACCCACAGGTAAGAAACTTCAAATATCGTGATCTGTGACATGTAACTATAAAGGTGCATTACTTGTTTTATTTTGTGATCTGATCTTAGAATGAACTTTGAATTTATTATGTTTGTATTTTAGGCAAAGTGTTCTTTGCGCATAAGTTTTACTCTTGCGTTTATTGTTATCGGTTTATAGTTAGTATTAAATTAGGGTTAAATCATTGGAATTATTATTTTACCCTTTCTTTGCTACTAGATCTTTGGCTACCAGACCATCCATAAAATACCTTAACTACATTCTAAAGTGTTATCTGACACATCCTATTTAAGTAAAAAGTTGCAAGCAATGCTGAGTCGGACCTGAGGCTACGTGTAGGATTCTAACCGAGATGGACCCTAGAGATACCTCGGAATTGAGACCTGGGAAGAGACGGGGTACCCTACGCTGTGCTTGACCCAGCCGTGTGGCGTTGGTCGTAGTGGCCCTTGAGGTTTCCTGGCACATCCGGATGGGCTGTTACGGTGGACTCGGTGATAATTAACTAGTGGTGATACAACAATTCGTCTCTCAAAATGAAATTAAATAAAAATAAATTTAAAAAATAAAAAAATAAAAACAAAAAAATGAAAAAAAAATGTTTGGACTCACGAGTTGACGTCCTCGAGCTTCCGCAGCAGTCGCTCATTCTCGCGGCACACCAGCTCCTGGTCGCGCAGCAGCAGCTCGCGCGTGGAGAAGAGCTCCGCGTTCTCGCGCCGCAGCGCGCCGTTCTCGTCGGCGTACAGTTGCACCAGCTGCACGAGCTCCGCGCTGTCCAGCGCCGCGAGGCGGTCGGCGTCGACGGGCGGCGGCGCGGCGTGGGCGGGGCCCGGCGCCAGGGCCGGGGCGGGGCCCAGGCCGGGGCCCGCGGGCGCCGCGGACGAGCGCTCGCCCGCGGACCCGTGCAGGTGCAGCGCGTTGCGTAGGTGCTCGTTCTCGCTCTGCAGCGCGCCCACCTCCCGCTTCAGGCTCACGATGAGCGCCTCGCGCGGGTCCTGCGCACACGCCCACTCCAGACACTCCACTCCTCAACGCACGCGCACCAGCGCCCGTCTGGCACAGTACACTCCCCTTTGTCAGGATTCCCAGGAAGGTATAAAAAGCAGCAAAATAATTACTTATTTTTGTATTTATTTATTTATTTATTTATTTATTTATTTATTTATTTATTTATTTATTTATTTATTTATTTATTTATTTATTTATTTATTTATTTATTTATTTATTTATTTATTTATTTATTTATTTATTTATTTATTTATTTACATTTATTTTATTTATTTATTTATTTATTTATTTATTTATTTATTTATTTATTTATTTATTTATTTATTTGTTGTTTGTTGTTGTTGTTTATTTATTTATTTATTTATTTATTTTGTTTGTTTGTTTGTTTGTTTTTGTTTCCGGGCGCGCCATCTGTTAAAGTCATTAGTAGGGAACGGAATTTATTGTAATAAAAATGCAAATATGTACGTATATATGTACTTATTTTTCCAAAAATGTAAGAAAAATAGAAAATATGTAAAATAAAATTCATTATTGTGTTTAAAATTGTTTTACAAGCATTTTCCGACCATAGAACGTCGCCATCAGTTCTTAACAAGTATTCGAGTGGCTGAAAGTAGGTTCTATCTACTGAAGTAATTGTACACTAGACTTCACCACATAAAGAATTTTATTCGAAATATAAAATACGTTCATAGTATATATTACAATGTTTAGAGCCGGTGTACAAGTGAATAGTAGTACCGTGGCGAGTGATGGATCCCGGGGGGGTTAAAGGATACCCCATCCTCCAAATTGAACAACGCGACAATTTTCTGTAAAAATATTTGTTAGTTTTCGATCGAGTAACGAATTTGCTGTTTGAAACATGAGCAAGCACGTGGTTGAAATTACTTTTGTTCATAAAAATCCGCTCATCCTTGACTCCAAGTACGCAGTAAGCGGTGGGGGGTAAGTTTGACAATTCATGGCGGAGATATGGTGGTAATAAAGCATTACATTTGATTTGTAAGAAAGATGATTCCATAACAAATATTGCAAACGCGCATCTGAAATGTTCCGTTTCGACGCTATAATATATTAAAATGTAAGAAATATGTAAGAAATATGTCGTAATAGGTAAAATATGTAAAAATATGTAATTATACCAAATATGTAAAATAAATAAATAGTTCTAATTCATTCAGAATGTCTTGTAAACTCTAAAAAATATAATTGAATGCAGGTATCTAGTTCCTGTAAAATGTAATTACATGGAAATCCGTTCCCAGTCGGAACGGATTAATCCGTTAGTTGTGCTTTTTTAACGTGGGAAGTGACAGTGATCTTCTCCCTCCTAGAAGGTGAATGCAGCGCCGACCTACATGTAGAGCTAAGCAGGGGTTTTCCCTCAACCAGGTATCTCCCAACAGGGTGGACCCGCCTCAGCTAAGGACACGGACTAAGCTCCCGAGCGGTCTCGGCATGTGTGGTAGTGTAGTGTATGCAAGTGTAAGTGTGTAAGTAATGGATGAAAGTAGAACAAGGAAAGGGGCGGAAAGATCGGGCGCGGTCCGTGACGAAGCCAGTCACAGTACTACTCCGACATTCGCCTGGTGTTGATCGGAAAAATCACGGAAAAAATACCGATTACAGCGGCCGGCCGCTGGAATTCTCCTCCAGGCAATGGTTGAATTCGACCCTCGCTATGTAGATAGTGTTGAAATTCTGCCGCCGTCGGGACTCGAACCCTGGGACCTCTCGGTCAGAGGCACTGCAGTGACATCAATAGATGCACCGTGAGCCACCTAAGCCGATGAAGTAGTCAATTGAAGAAAATCGGTACACGGAAGGAAATAATATATTAGTTGCTCTAAAAGTACCGATCCGGCATGTGCGCTGACTATACCGTCACCGATTCCAGTTCGCTTTCTGACCGTTCACCCTCAAATTTTGAGGCGACGCAGGGTCTTTTCGGATAGGGAAGATTTAAAGAGTCCGCGTCATGCGAAGTTAGCGCAGGGACCCAACTAACCGACCCGTCTCAAGTTCGATGAATCAGTTGCCGCCTGCCACTCATCGAAATGTGCGTTGACGGTCGCTGCGCATCTGAGCATTCAGGTGCAAACTGGTGAGGTGAGGCAGATCCACCGAAATGAGAGATATTGCAGAGGAAAGATCTGTGACCAGGTGCAACTCCAACGAATCACTTCACATCTTACGCATTAAACTCACAAAATAATAGAGGTAAATAATTCAGTAATATATTCTATATATTTGAAGGAAAATTTGTTTATTTCGGAAGAATATTATGAAATTAAAACATCAGAGATCAGAGAAGTGTGCATGAACATCCTGTCAAACCGGGATATGTTTCCTAATACAAAATCATTTATGTTCTTACAGCCATTTGATTTATGAATTCGTTTACGTGTGTAGAAAATTCTCTTTGGTTAAAAACTCGAGAGAAATAAATATGACGCCCTTCGCGTAGTACGTGAATGTTGATTAAGTACGGACACTGTTCTTATCTATAAAGCCCGTAAAGTCAAGAGGCTTCCGCGGCCAGTATTGCGAGTGATCTTGGCTGTCCGGGTGACACCGCGTGGAAGGCCGTGATCGCGGTCTGCGATGCGATCAGCGCTGAGGAAGACCACGACAAAATGGTCGAAATGTCTGCATCACAGCTTTGACGCGGCGTCACCGGGTAGTCAAAAGCACTCTATCGAGGGCTCAAGGAACGCTTGTACTCCGGGTAGCTCGTTAATAATAACCATTGTTTCTGGCGTAAGCTTAAGAATTGGCTTTTGGTTGTCTACATACGGCAAGGGAGGTTGAAGACGAGAACACATATTTCTAAGTAATTACAAAAAGTAGGAAAATATCCGGATACTAAGAAGTGGGCGGTCAGAATAAATATTTCCACATACGAACACTATGCCTCCCTGGAAGTTCGGAAGTTAAGTTCCTGTGTTCTACCATTCATACTGACTGAACGGTGTAATTTCTTTCCAGACGACCAATTCTACGTTAAATAGTAGCCGGTACTACAGAACTGTTTCAATCAGCTAGTACATAATTCCCAAAGAGGACATTTTAGATTAATACGAGATAGTGCAATGAAAGGAGGAAATAACAGTTAATTTATAGGCAGCTGTAAAACGCTCAAGGCCCAGGCCCTGAACGAAAGAGTCCGAAGAGCGATGTGAAGCCAGTGATAAGGAGCAGGAGGAAGCTTTCGTTCGCATTCTATTTAACTTGACTGTTGTATTTGGATCATAGAAAAAAACCCAGAATTTTGGAAGTAACTTTTGAACGAAATTGTGTTTAAAATTAAACACATATCTGAATGTGTGAGAAAAGAATTATTAAACAAACTCTGTAAAATAATACTTGTACACAAGATTTAGTTTTTAATCAACTGATAATAGAGTAAGATTTTTCTAATGTTATTTCTTACATGAATGTAACATATAATTTGGTAAATGGTATTTTGTTTAAAATGTATTTACAAAGGATCCTAATTTGGATTACAGAAATGAATTTATTGTAGAGACCAAACTGCTACCTGAAGCTGTTACCTGAATGTACCGCGATGTATCGTGAGTTTTTTAAAATTATTTTCTCGAATTTTTGTATTTTCCTCATGTTTTCTTATAGCATATGATTTCCTTTGTTTTCGTGAATTTAAATATAATATTTTTGCATTGCTATATACGTTAATGGAGCGAGATTTTTACCGTGAATTATTTTACATTTGCGACAGAGTACGTCTATGTTTGTTTGCCAAGTCGTGAGTGTTGTTTACATCACTATCGATTTCCTGGTGACATCGACCGCAAAGAAACAGCCATGAGATAATATTAAGCGAAACGATACAGAACCGGGAATTCATAGTACAGAGATATTGTACCCGTAATTGCCATCAGAAAGACCAGGCGGTACATGAAATCTCCTCCGCACGTCCACGACACATCCCCGCACGAGAGCAGGAGTGAAATTTGGCTCCCGGAACGTACACTTAAGATACAATTATGCTGGGGTTAGAAAAATTAATTCAAGCAACATTTTTTGTTGTATATTAACATATTGTCTTTAAACATCCTCTTTTGATGAACAATCAAAATATTCATGTTCTTTGACGATCATGCTTCTGCAGGTTTCAATAGCGTCTCGGCAGAAAATTGAACGCGCGTTTTGCACTTATTGTGGGTGTTTGTTTCACGCCACCAGCTCTGCACCATAATTCGATTTATTTGTAATTGCACATAACTTTAATCGCTGGTACGGTGTGTCATCCAATCAGGATCTTGGACGTCACCATAGTGACGTCACTGTAGTGATGTTCATGCCCCCGATTGGATGATACCGTGACAACTGACTTACGTCAAATGCAAATAAATCGAAGTATGGTCGCGGCATGCGAAGGTGGCGCGACTCGTTAACTACACCTCACACACGCAACCGGAGATTACAATTTCGGGTTCGGGCAATACTGAAATTGAGGTCGTTCCGTCAAAAATACTGAAAAAATGAATGTATTTTATAAACTTACATATTTTCAAAGAACCCATGAAAATATTGATAATATACGAGTGTTGGAACATACGTCAGGGCAACTATTTTGTGTGTGTGTGTGTGTGTGTGAAAATTAGAGCGTGGGTGGAATGAAATATACACATGAAAGGACAAAGGTATGAACTAAGTGCACGGACATTTAACGACACATCAAAATTGGGTTTCTCATGTTTATTAAGGTATTTCAAGTGACAGTATTGGTTTCATGTTCCAAAGCATTTTAGCATATACGAGTTCACAATATTTTCAAGAAAATTACGTACCAATTCTAAAGGCCCAATTAGGTGTATGCTCCATTATCGCACTTGCCACATCGGTCTGCACACTCACAGGTCGTCACGGGGGTTGCTGAACAGTGCGTCCTCCAAGAAACGCTTCTGCCCATCACGGTATGGAAGCGCATTATTCATGGTTCACCAATTTCCATTGTGATTTTTCGCACGCATTTTCCCATGGAGAAAAGCTATCTTAGTGTATGAACGATGGAGTCGAAAGAGTACATTCGTTTCGCACGGCGAGAATCAGACCACTGATTTCACAGCAGCTCTCTGGGCCAATATAGATATTCGTCATCTGCTGTTGTGAACGCACATTGGTACAGCATTTCTTTCATGCCTCAAATACAATTGTCTGATCCGATAATATTCTTTAAAAAAAAATAGTTGTCCAGTTTCTGGCCCAACCCTCGTTGATTGATTGATTCCCCCAATGATTCCGGGCTCGTCAACTGCTAAGTGCATTAGTCCCGTAAGTTTAGTGCATGTTTTATCTTTGTCGGGTGGCATTGACCTTCCCCGCTGGATGGTGAAATCTGGCGCCAACCTACCAGAATCGGTTAACGAGGTTTTCCCCATCAGAGATCTCCACCAGCGAGGCATTCTCAAGCCGGGACAAGCAACAAGCTCCCAGCAGTCTCAGCATGTGGTAGTGTAGTGCATATAAATGTAAGTAAGGATGAAGATAAGAAGGGGCAAAGTTGCGTGCGGTCCGTGGCCGTTTGTTAAGTACTGCTCCGGCATTCGCCTGGAATTGATGGAGAAACCACGGAAAACCACCGATTTGAGCAGCCGGCCGCTAAATTCTCCTCCAAACAGCGATTGAACTCGATCTAGCTGAAAAGCTAGTGTCGAAAACCCTGCCAGCGTCGGCACTCGAACCCTAGAACCTCCCGGTCTGGGCATTGCTGTGACATCAATGCCGTGCCCTGAACCCCTCTCTCGGCCCCTACTCTCGTGTAATTATAGAAATTGTTGTCTGGGGCTTTGTCTGGAATTAAATTTCATGCAGCAAGGGACTATCTTTCGCTACTCGTAAAGCAGAAATTGTTTGCTGTGGACTCACCATAACAACGACGGGCTTGGTGCGGATGCGCTTGGCACGCGCCGCGTAGCGCAGCGTGTTCACCGTCTCGGGGCGTTGGGCGCGCGGGCGAGATGCACGCGATCTGCGCACACCACACGGTGTTCTTTACTGCAGACGGTGGTGGATTTTTAGTGCTAAAAATGATAAATGTTACCAAACGCTGAAAAAATAGTAATTGTCTTTGACGGTCAGTGCAGTATTATATTTCTGAAGGTTTTCAATCTGCGATAAAATGCGAAATTGATCGCAAAATGCGAAATCACGTACAAACGCGCAATAATTTCGTGAATCTGCGATATAGTTGATAAAATGCATTTTATGGTTTCCTTCATGTTCGCTCTCGAGCATATATGGTATGGACAACAGCAGACTGATGTTTGGAATCGTGGTAAATTTGACAGTGGCCGTGTCTACAAATGGCAAAATTCTAAATTAGTTTCCCTTATTTCCTCATTTTCATAGGAAAATATAAAAAGCAACAAAATATTTTTTATATCTAATATTCATCGCTTAACAATAATTTTCTCAGCAAATGCTACAAAATTCTAAATCTTAATTTTTATGAAGCTATGGCATTCTACAGCCTTGTTTTCAAAATGCATTTTTTTTTTAAAATTTAGGGGTGCTAAATTCTACCTTCTCTAACTATTACTGTCGCACGTGAAATGCCTTCTAGATTGAATCACGCATGCTTCGGCTGTGCATTCACAATTTATCCACAAAGCGCTCTGACACTCCAAACACTGTGCCACACAAACACTTGCATTAAGCCCCAAAGAACAATTTTCAGAAAAATGGCACAAAATGTATCACTTATATTTTTATAGAATATTGCGAAGTACGCTTATAAAAACGAAATAGATTCGAATTTGCTTAATAACATTAAAAATGGAAATTTACCAAAGCAAATTTGAAAATTTTTGAAAATGACGAAAGTCCGAAACAATTTCAAAGAGATCCCTCCTATCACTTTTGAGAATATTTGGGAGGAAAAATAAGTGCCCATACGACTCTCCTGTGTACCGAACTTACAGAAAAGTAAAACATGAATTTAAATTGGCAGGGTCTTGGTAGGATCAGATCGATGAGGGATCATTAATTTCGGGAAAAACCCTATGAATGGTTTAGGCGCTAATGTTGATAATGGGCATGATAACAAACCGTCATAGGGAGTATTATATGTATATGCCCTTTTTAAAGACCTTCTCAATTGAATATGATATACTTCTATTTTATTTTACCAAACTGCACCTCTAGTGTCCACGATAAGAATAACCTAATTTTTATTTTACAAAATGTTCAAATCTTTGCTAACTAAGAGTTTTAAGAAAACGTAAAAATTAAACTACATGACTATGTACCAACATTGTACAGTCTTTTTAAAAGAAGGGACATTTTACGCCTCTTTGTAATTTTCTCTGAGGAGTTTTCTTCTAAAACGGGACGTTTAGCCGCCCGAAGATAAGGTGCTTTCGTTGCCAGGCTGCTAAGATGCAAGCAAGAATCATTAAAATTGAGAGATATTGTAAATATAGTGCTTACTCGAACTTTGCTTCATAATGATTTGTTGCATTGACGTGGTCATTTATTGTGAAGTGGCATTTGCTTCCCGTCGGGTCCTAGAGTGCAGTGTAGTGCGGTACTCACCATGAGTGTGACGCCGTTGCCCGCCAGGCTGTCGGCCAGCAGTTTGGTGAGCTTGCTGTCGCGGTACGGAATGTGGCCGGTCTTCTTCTTGGCGTCGCTGAGCGAGGCGATGCAGTAGCCTGCGAACAGCCACTTCAGCGTACCATTCACTTGTTTCTTCTTGTGGTAAAATATAGTCGACAATCTCACAGTTGCGGATGCAATAGAACGCCGACATTTAAACTATTACAGTTGTTTCATGTTTAAGACATTCATGGTTAAAGACATTTATAGTGTATTCCTTTTAATATCACCAAAAACGAATACTTCTTTTCCCTAGATTTACAAAATTTACAAAAAATTTACTTTCCCTAAATTTACATTCCCTAAATTTAAAAATATTATCGTTAATTTTCTAATTTCGTCTGAAACTGTATCTTATCGATCAATCGTATTTTAAAAAATTCCAAGATTCGAAGGGCTAATAATGAACACAGGAGGTCTTTTATAAACCAATGAACTCGCAATTTAGTTAACCTATTGTGTCAGAAACACTAAAATAACCGATTGTGACGTTTTGTGTGGTGGTGGTGGTGTGTGTGTGTGTGTGTGTGTGTGTGTGTGTGTGTGTGTGTGTGTGTGTGTTGGGGAAAGTCTACATTTATTGTAAAGAATGCGAAATAAGAAGCCAAACATGTAGTGGGGCGCAGTCAACACAATGCACGTAAGCACAATGACGTAGGTCCGCTTCGAAAAGAGCGTCTCAGCAGTAAAGACCTGTATTGAATCTTGACTTCCGCTTGGCGTGGGGACGAACACTACTCGTGAGCTCGTCGCCAGTGTGTAAAGACCTTCCACTCCGTCGGTTCAAATCGGCCCAAACTGGCCCTGCCGACTTCCCTTTTCCCCTAGTCGGTTCAGTTCGTCCCCACTGGCCCTGCCGACATCCTTCCACCCCTCTGTCGGTTGAGATCGGCCCCAGCTAGTCCAGACAACCCTCCGAGGGTCCTGCTTGCATCGCACTTCGAGTGTCACCAAACCGTCCGATGGCCGTTGCAATATCTCTCTTCCGAAAAACAGTCCTCAGTGAGGCTGGGCTACGTCAGGTGCCAATGCAAGTAGCGCCAATCCAATGAACTACTATTTACCATGACCGGATCATCCCTTTTTGTTCCTTCTCATCCGCCTTAGGCCTTTAGGAGAATAGGGAACGACTCGGAGGTCATCTTATGCCCTTACCGTCCTCCCGCTTCCCTCCACGTGATGTCAATCCGTTCCTCCACGACAGCCCAGCTGACTATTAGTTTTCTGGATTACGGAAAAATGAACAAACAAAAGCAAACGAGGTAGAAGGGGATGATTGACACAAAATGTGTAACTATTGCAATGGTAGTTATCTTAAAAAAACATTATTACAAGTTATACCTTTATATGCAAGTATGAAATTATTGTGAAATGACTTTAGATTTCCTCTGAGGAAATGGATGAGTAGAAAGTGGGAAACCATTGCGATGCGGAACTCAAAGAGAGAGAGAGAGAGAGAGAGAGAGAGAGAGAGAGAGAGAGAGAGAGAGAGTATTTTAAGAGTATTGCAAGGTTATTTTTAACGGGATAATTAGAAAATGATTTTCTCGCACGATAGATAGGAGTTCTTGTGTATGTTGCTACGTACGCTGCCTGACAAACAAGTATTGCACCCAAAAGGAGTTGTTGGAAGTGAATGAAACTGCATATGCTGAAAGACCATGTGATTTATTGAACTGATTATATTATGGGATTAAAAGAACAAGCCCTTTAGTAGTTAGAGGTGGAAAGTTGGCGCAAGGTCAGTAGGACGTCACACCTTCTCTATCTGCAATGCATGATCGTATGCGGTTCGGAATGGTGTCAAACAGCCTTTGGATCCTCTCTTGAGGCAAGTTCGTCCACAATTGATGCAGCTGTTCCTCCAAATCCTGCAGGTTGGTATTGCGACCGAGTGCCCTTCCTATGTCATCCCACAAGTGTTCAATGATGAAGAGGCTCAGAGATCTTACTGGCCACGGGTATACAATAAGTTCTAGGTAGTCCATAGACACACGTGCTGTGTGTGGGCGTGCATTATCTTGTTGGAACACTGTCCCCGGGTGCTGTGCCGTAAGGGGTGTGAAATGTGGACGCAGAATGTATGTGACGTATTGATGTGTCGAAAAAGTCTGCCGAAGCACTATTAGAGGTGATTTGAACGCATATCCGATGTCTCCCCACACCATATGCACAGGATTACGCCTGTTTGTCTCTATACAATATGGGCAGGTGCTCTCTGTGCTTCACGCCGTCATACTCGAACTCGATGGTCATAGGAGGTTATGACATCACTCAACATGATGTGACGCCATTCGCCTTCTGTCCATGCCTCCCGGGCACGGCACCAATCCAAACGCCGACGTCGGGGTCCTGGCAACCAACGCATGGGGCAGAGGGACCTCGATCCGGTGGACGCGAGTCTTCGAGCCACTGTGCGGGAATTCACAGGCTGTTGTAAAGTCGCCAGTACATGTTCGTGGATGGTGGATTCTGACGTCATGGGATCCTGCACTGCTTGGCGCATCATACGACGGCCCCCCCTCGTCGTGGTGTTTCTGGGTCGTCCCGAGCCAGCACGTCGTGCATGGCTGCCCTCATGTACCCATTGATTCCAACATCGGGCCACTGCGACATCTGAATGCCCAACATACCTATCAATTGCACGATGCGACCAACCAGCCTCATGAAGCCCCACAATGCAGCCTCTGAAAAATGCAATCAATTGGTGGATAGACTGTAGAACGCGTCTGCACGGCATCACAGGTGCGTCTTACTGTACGTCAACGTCCTTCTTCACTGACTGACTCACAGCAGTTCACTGATAACGACATGGTGATGACATCACCAACGTACTCTGGCGAGCGTTCTACACATTACAAATTCCTGTGAATCTAATCACGTACTTTCATATCAATGGTATGCATGTAAACCGAAATGGGATAATATTGGACTACTCCTGGGTTCAACACTATTCGTCAGGCAATGTATATTACTAATTTACATTTCGCGCAGAAATCCAAAGAAAACTATGTGGCCATTTTAGAGATGTCTACGGATGCATTATATTCTTAGCAACTTGGACAAAATATAAAAACAATTAAAACATTTAATTTGGAATGAAAAATGCAGATATTTGATTGTGTTATTCTCATTCTTCGGGGTCAGGCGTCATTAATACCCTGTACGTCACTGCTTACGACACAGCAGACATCATGCGACAATAAGGCTCCCAGGAAGATGTCGTTCGCACAAAATATTTACTATTTACGCGTTGTGGCTTGGAACAGCAACGTTTGCTTTTGGAATGTAATGAAATGTTGTACGGTTGTAATGTTATACATATACAACATATACGTTTATTCTTATATAATCTGTGTACGGTATTTATATATCAGGTCCTGCTTGCAGTTTCCCGCAGTGTACATTGCGGTATACTGAGGGTAGTATTATATGAATATATTTAATTTTAATTGTTGTCCTTGAGCAGTGTGCATACTATTTTTTGGAAGACCTTTTTTAATCAGCAGCATTCTTGCTGCTACAGGCTGCTAGTTTTGCCATATTTACATAATTCGTGTTATAAAACAGACTAAATAGAGATACCCTCACACTTTTTTATAGTGGTGCTTCACCTACTATTTTAATTGGTGATAACGATGTCGTAGTAAACAAAAGATAACAAACCATCACTCGCGTAACTAGTAGTGATGAGTATTCTTATGCGGAGTATTTTTATACCTCAGCCTGAGGTAATCAAAATGTGTCCGAAACGAGAAAAAAAGTATTATGGCAGTAGGTTAAGTACAATACCATACTTTCATCTTACATTTGTACCAACAACTGAGCATAAACTCTGAAGTGCCCGGCTAAAATTTTGAAGACAGGGTTGGTTACCCCATAGACGATAGTCCTAATGAATTTTGATAGCTTCTGCGAAAGCCTCGACAACGTTATATATAATTCTAAACACATTGGTTATTACCACTAATTTTGTGACTGAGACGACACCATGTGTAGGAAGAGTACAGAATTACCGTGCCTCTCAAATGAGCCATAACAATCAAGTAAGTCATACAGATATTCGCATATACTACGTAGATCCCCAAACAACTTAATAAACTGTAATTTGCATATTGTTATACATTAATGCGTGAAACAAAATATATTTCTTACAGCTTCATTAAAGACTCGATAAACAGGTTTTTCTTAACACCATCTCCGAGAAGTAACAACACGAAATAATATAGACCTTGGGGTATCCATATACTCTGCGTGTGAACTGGAGTGTTGACAAGGAATGTGTGACTTTTAAACCAGCTCAGAAAAAACAAGAAATAAGAAAAATTAGACTGGCCTTATACGACTTCATTTCCGTTGCTTTACCGTAATATGTCTCTGTTTTTACTTCCTCACCTTACTACACAAGAAGTAAATGGAAAATATTGTAACCGCACGGCGAAAATAGATGAATTTCGACAGAAAACTCTAATTATCTGACACTGGCATCAAAAATCTCGATAATCGTGTGCCTGTAGGTAGTAAACATCTTTCTCTAACACAATGTGTAGTCAGAATCCATGTTTTGTGGAAAAAAAGATTGATTGCAAACTATGTCTGTCCGTCTAGCTAGCGATTAAACTTTTAAAACATTGTATCCAAACTTAATATTCTCCGATCGATCACAAGGAACTCAAAGCCCAGCGAGTTCGAAAACAGCAAAAGTTGAAATTTTTTCGGCGTGTTTCTACAGCTACAATATTGACGATAAGAGATTTTACCTCAATTAAATATGTTGTTCAAAGACATCTTAAAAGGAGGTCAAGTGCAATTGTTCAAAAATGTCGGTAATAGAGGAAATTTCTGTAGAATTATTTTCTCAGAAACGGCTTCAAACTTTTTCTTTACGTTTTATTATTCTCCTTAATAAAAGCAAGCTTAAACATCTTGGTATTTCTGCTAGAAATGATATTACACCAAAACAACAAAATTACCTAAATACGTTGAGAGATGAATTGGGAAATCGTATTGAAAACGGAGAGAAGAATTCGAGAATAGTTTAGAGAAATGGCGTGCCAAATATCATTCAGAATTCAAAAAAACTAAGTCAAAGCTATTCCAGAGTACCTTCTATTAACGAACTCCACTTCAATTCCCAGAATATCAGAGGCTTGCGAACGAAAATTGCAGTCTTGCAGAGATCTATCTGTTCAACAGTCTTTGACTATGACATTATTATCATGGCTCAACGATAGTTTCTCTGATGACGAACTTCAGATGAATAATTATACTATTTTTCGTCATCGTGATGCTCACTCCAGCATATATGAACAAGGAGGAGGTATCTCATTGCTGTCAGAGATTCTTTGACTTCATTTTAAGTCACTACTGTCGCCGTTTATATCTTTTTGTTAAAAAATTCCTTAACAGATTCTGTCCGATCGTTGGGGTCGTTTATTTTCATCCACGCTCTAATCTATCATTATATGACACATATGATGACGATCTTCTAAATGTTGCTGGAGCGAAGCCATCTGTTTCTATGCTCTTGACCGGCAATTACAACCTTCCCGGATTTGACTGAGCACGTTTCAGCTACAACTCTCCAACACTTTCCCCCGTTCTTTCTTCTTCGGTTAATGAGACAGTAACTACCTCTATAAACGCGCCGGCTCTACTGAACCTGCGTCAACATAATGGTATTGTTAATCACAAAAACTCGTTGCTTCATCTCATCTTTTCAAACTTGAACAATCTTGATGTACAACGGTCTATTTATGATCTTATCAAATGTGATCTTTACCACCCTGCTCTCTTTTTTACAACGCCAATATTATGTACAGTCGACTGTGATTTGAATCCTACTTATGTTTCTGATTTTAAAAATGCCGATTATATAACTATTTGTTCCGAACTTAATCTGATTGATTGGAGTTACTGTCTTACCAACATGGATATTAATACGAATACGAACATCATTTATAATATTCTCCCTTCACTAAATGACTGCTATGTTCCAGTGACACTGATGTTTGGTAGCTCTTACCAGCTCTGGAATTCCACAGAACTGATACAACTCATCTGGGAAAAGAAAAGGTTACATAGAGACTATAAATCATCAAAATCAACTGATTTATGATTTGTTTTCTGCCATTAGAGCCAAAGTAAAGTACCTTCAAAAGCTTTCCTAAAATAATTATATCTCTTCGGTAGAAGAATCTACCTGTATATATTCTAATATCAATTTTCTGGAATCATTTACGTTACACCACAAATTACAACCATATCCCACGTAATATGCACTATCGGGATATTCATTGTACAGAATTGAGCGATACTGTATCCATTTTTGCACAATACTTCAGTAATCAATTTTCAAACAACACATCATCCTTTTCGGCATTTTCTCCGGTTTCGGTTGTGGAGGATCCTTTCACTGACAATATTCAATTACGGTTGTGTGATATCTTCGAGAAGCTTAGTTCTTTAAATCCAAGAAAGGGTCCAGGTCCCGATCTCATACCTAATCTGCTTTTTACATCGCAGATATGCCATAGCTAGCGCATTATTTCTACTGCTTAATAAATTCCTCAGATGTGGGTCTTTTCGTCATGTTTGGAAGAAGAGCAAGATTATCCCTCTTGATAAAAAGGTGGTAAATCTGATGCGACGAACTACCGCCCTATTTCCATCTTAAACGCCATCCCTAAGGTGTTTGACAAACTAGTGTGCATTAATGTTATATCTTCTTTACAGCCTGTGCTCTCTGACTCCCAGCATGGATTCAGAGAGAACAGGTTAACCTGTAGAAACCTGATCATATTTAAAAAGTTTGTTGATTCGCTCGCTGATGGCTCTCAAGTTGATACAATCTATATGGATTTTGCTAAGGCATTTGACCGGGTTGATCATACGATCTTAAACCAAAAACTAACTAAGATGGGCTTGGGTGATCCGTTCCTTTCATAGATCAATTCGTATTTGCATAATAGACTGCAGTATGTTTCTTTGAATGGTATCCATTCCATCTAACTTTTGTCTTCTGCCGAATTACCCCACTATCTATCGTCTGTTTCTCGCTCTCCATTGGTGGAATCGTTATGTGACTGATGAGATAGTAAATGACTTTCTATTTGGGACATGCAGAGGGCCTGAACAATTTATATAGGGTAACAAACGAGACTGTTACTTGGCTTTATAACTTGAAATTTTTAGTGCATATGGAGTCGGTTGTTTTTCTATTCCTTTCTTTCACAGCAGATAGAAAACTATTGAAAAGTGCGTCGTTCTGCGAGAAAGTAGGCACGACACGAGAGAGTTAAGAGTGGATTACTTACCGAGCACCATGAGACTCTTGTTGATGTTGTTGGCCTCCTCAAGCGTCTTGCCCTCCGAGTGCGTCTTCTTGGTCATCTCGCTGCCGGCTAGATCGACGAAGTTGAGCTTGCCCTGTCGCGACACGAAACACGTCTGCTCACCCTCGCCCACTTGCTGCTCCGCCGTGATGTGCACCGTGAGGATGGTGTGGCTGCGGCTCGAATGCTCGTTCATGCTGTGCCGACCCACCGACCGGTTGCGCATCCCTGCCAAAACACACGCACACACACACACACACATGTGAAAGCGTAGACTTCCGGAGTCAGAAATTACTTGGCTGTCCGAAAGATGTCGCGTCCTAGGCACCGATTCGGCCGCGTGGAGTTTCGGTCGCCATTCTGCAGCCTTCCTCAGGGCGGAATTCGCGGAGATGTATTGCACGCCGAGGAAGGTCGCAGAATGGCGATCGAAACCTTGGCACCTGTGCCTAGGACGCGGCGTCTCCCGGACGGCCAAGTAGTTACCCACACATATGTATTTTAAAAGGGGGTTCAAATAGGATTTTTGAGCCGGCATAATGGCGGCTCAAATGGACATAGGGCAGGAGCGCGAGCTGCGGTTTGAATCCCGCATAAGACATGAATGTTTTCAGTTGTGTTTGTGTCATTCGCAGTTCCCAATGCATCACCTCCAAACCTTAATCATTTCCAAATCCTTTAGCCTTATTGGCAATTAACATGTGTGTAATGGAGATCTTCTGCGCTCTGTGAACTTGGCTCTTTCATCCCCCAATGTCAGCACCGAAATAGACCCAAGGACCACCTTGAACATTAAAAATGTGATGAGCCCTAGGTCTACTTTGGTGTGAAGTTCAGGAAGTTATTTGAGCTCTCTAGGCCCCTCCGCGCTAACAGGTGGCAACCGGGAGAGAGACAGGCAGATCGAGAGGAATTACGTGTGCGAATAAAGGGCACGCTTAATATTTTTGAGAAGCACGACATTTTTTCTGTTCTCAGCCTACGAATAATCTTATACTAGCACAATCTCGTGTGTGCTAGAGCAGCAGTATCGATTTGCGCTCCACCTCCGATTGTATTGACGAGGTGAAAGATCTCGAAAAGCGGCTCGAACGAAATGAACTGCTGACTCCAGGTCTAAGGACAAGAGGGGGTCGTGAAGATTATATCCTCCCCCAAACTCATGGAAAGAGTCATTCTCACCTTCCTCGAGGACGGCGAGCAGGTCGTCGAGCTCCTCGCAGTCGACGGTGAAGAGGTTCTCCACGAAGAAGCCGCGCAGGCGCTTGGACCAGCGCACGGCCAGCGGTTTCCGCGCGGAGCCCGGGTTCAGCAGGTCGATTACCTGTGCACGAGAGGCAAGGGACATTCGTACAGAAGGGAGCGAGCTGGACGTGGATTTGTAATGGATGGAGTTTGTCTATATTGATAAAAGTGGATGTTGGTTTGTTCGAGATGGATAAACTCCAACACCTTTTGATAGATCTCAATGAAAGTTAGCCCAGCTTCGTGTTTTTTCATGGAGAAGGTTTTTATGCTGTTCATTTTGTTGTAACTCCACTTGAGTTGCTGGGCGAGCCCGAGGAGGACAGGACAAACGGGCGGACCGGGATGAAGAGAGAGAGAAGAGGATAGAGAGGAGAGAGAAAGGAGAGGAGAAAAGAGGAAAGAGAGAGGAGGAGAGGAAAGAGAGAGAGAGGAGAAGAAAGAGAGAGAGAGGAGAGGAAAGAGAGAGAGAGGAGAGGAAAGAGAGAGAGAGGAGAGGAAAGAGAGAGAGAGGAGAGGAAAGAGAGAGAGAGGAGAGAGGAAAGAGAGAGAGAGGAGAGGAAAGAGAGAGAGAGGAGAGGAAAGAGAGAGGAGGAGAGGAAAGAGAGAGGAGGAGAGGAAAGAGAGAGGAGGAGAGGAAAGAGAGAGGAGGAGAGGAAAGAGAGAGGAGAGAGACGAGAAGGATGACGAAGGCGGGGAGGGGGACGGGAAGGGAGACAGAGAGGCAGACAGAGTGAGTCTCACTTACGCCCCAAACTCTTGCTTCTTTAGTATTCATGTACGTATTTTGCAGCAAACGTAATTTAATAAACGTAATAAAATTTTACGTGACAGTTCTAAATAATGAAATAAACAATCAATAAGCATCAGAATTCCCAGTTCTAAATAAGCGAGAGAGTCTGTGCTTGATAAAGAACCTTTAGTTATTTCTTTCATCGATAAATCCCACAACTAAAATTATCAATTTAGAGTTATCATTCTTTAATATTGGTATTACTAACAAAGACTGTAGTGGTATGATTCCCTTTTAAGGCCATTTCTTAAACACTGGTTAGGTTGACTTCGTTTCGTTGACATTAGAGAATCAATCCCTTCTATACCACTCTTTCCTACACTTGGTTGCATTTATTTGGACATTTGGTTTGAGTGGGCAGTTTTGGAGAGCTGTTGGTGACAGCAATTCCAAAGTAGGAAAGACCCATGCAGAAGAGACCGAGCCGAGCATCGAGCGAGAGCCATGCGGTCGATTCAGTGGAGGGGCGGGGCAGCGTACCTCTGCCATTACCAGAGCACGCATAGTGTATACTATATCTAGCTCGCTTAGAAGAAGAAAAAACTACTAAACAAAATTATAGTTATTTTTTCAATATTCTACAGTCCTTCAGTACGGGTATTGAATATAACAACATAAAAACCTTGTTGCATGGAATTTTAATTGAACAATTTAATTTTGCCTGACGGGTATTTTAAAAATGTTCGAATAAACTACATAAAAATAGCATTTTTTAAAACTATCTATTTTTTGACAACTAACTCATTTCAAAATCTACCAGAGTGACTTTAATGTATTTGATATTTTCAAGAAACAAGACGAGAAAATATTGGAACTTTTGATCTTAATTTTTTTTAAATATATGTATATGTATTGCGAATACATACGATCAGATGCAAAAGCATTGCGTCCTGCATATCACACTGAGAGGCCATTATCCTGCATAGTGGTTCTAGGGCATTAATGCACGCTGTATCGCACGAACTGCGTTTCAACTTTTCTGATGTAAAGTCGATAAAACTAAAAATGCTGAAAGGTGAGATTTGCTGGCAAGCACGAGTGTTGTTGCGCTACCCAGTGTCGTAGAGTGAAATGCAATCCTAATGTGTGTCTGGATGACGTCCCATCGGCGACGCTTCAAGGGGGACACATGAAGGAAATCGAGCCCTCAAGGCTCATCACAAGTTACACCATTCTTTTTTTCGTTGCAACAATTTTTTGTCTTTTCGTTATAGATCCGTTAAAATAAGACAGTTTGACATTGTAATGTAATTTTGACATTTTAAAAATAGATATGCCTTCTTAAAATTGTGTGGTAATGTATCTCATTTTGCTAAATACGTAGCATTGTAAATTACTTTCTCATGTGAATTCCTAATGATAAAGTGTCATACATAGAAGTATAGAGAATATTTTATTTATGACATTTTTTAGAAGTTCATCTAGGTTTGTAACATTATTTAAATACTGCTAACGATCATTTTCAAGCTGTGATTAGTTAGATTACTTATGTGCTTGTAAGTTGTTGCTTATGTGTTTTTAAGTTTGTCCTCCGACTGAAAATTACGAGTATTAGCAAACTTATGGGCGAAGAAACGCAGACCGATATTTGCACCAAATTTCAACAAATGTAAATTGTATAACTGTCAGGAAATTTCTATCACGCCTTATATTAATTTATTTTAATTAATAATAACCAGTGCTCGGATTATGATATGCCATCTTTAAATTGTGGCATCCTAGAAACTTATTGTAAATTAATGTTCATTGTGACGTAAAGGTGATAGAAATAAACAGTTATTGGGTGATTTTTTGCACCTTTGGGTCATTTTTACGCAACTTGTCTCCCGTTGTTTCTTTTTTGTTTATACAGTTTTCGTGTTTTACAATGGCACACCAAGACTGAAACTTTGTGTTGCGTCATCACTTCATTACAAAATTCATTACTGCTGTGAAGCTCGGTTTGTCGAACTCTCAAAAGTACATTCCCCTTCCTCGACCCTTCAAAACCGATGATTGGAAGAGGAGGAGCGGTGTATTCTGGTGGACAAAGCAATCTTCTGACTCACCGCTTTCTTGCACTACGGAACTTTTCCTTGTCCTTTCAAACCACAATGGAATCTTGAGACTTTCTTTAGTAGCGATCTACTGCAATGGGTATGTGCATGTTGCGCACGGTGAATAAGTAACTCTGTGTCATTACGCATAAGTTTTTCAGTTTCTTTTTACAGAGTGCATTTTCATTCTTTTTCTTACATTTGTTTCGTGTATGTTTATAATGTGGAAGCCTAAGGCATCTAAAATTTGTGATTTGAAACAAATAATTTGTTACATTCATTAATAAAATTATTGAATATGAATTTGGTGAGGAATTGTTTCGATTGACGAATAAATCCTTTTTTCTTTTTTTTTTTCTTTTGCAGTGTGTAGTGAAAGTGGTAGCTGATAAATGATTTACTGTTCAGCAATGTATTGGTCGTGACAAACACAAAAGAAAAACTCAATTGTTACTTCCACAAGAAACATCCAGAAGTAAAGACATCTCATAGTTTTGTGAAGAATTGCGTGATGTTCTGGCTTCTGAGAACTTCCTTTGTCGACGTTGAATAATCTGAAATTGAGAGATTTCTTAGAAAGTAATGTGGGTCGTTCTGTTCCTCACGAATAAACAATCAGAAAGTAATTCCACACTACGTAACTCGCAGCTATGATACAACAACAAAAATACGAAAATATAAGAAAATATCTTTAAATGACTTCATGAAGTTTTAATTTCTCGTAATTCTACGTAGTAAATGCGCAGTAATATACGTACTATAGAGAACGTTACGTTATGCAGCGGAAAATTACTTTCCAGATTTTAACGGAAAAAGGTTTTGAGGTCCCCTAATATCGAAAAAGTGTTGGATTTTTTTTTTCAAAATGTCCGTCTATCTCTGCCTGTCTTTCTTTCTGTCTGCTTGTCTTTCTGTCTGCCTGTCATTCTGTCTTCCTGTCTATCTATCTGTCTGTCTGTCTTTCTGTCTGTCTGTCTGCCTTAGTCCATAGGTCCCTCTTTCTGCCCGTCCCTTCATCTGACCCTCGTTCCACTCATCCGTCTGTCTGTTCCTCTGTACTTCCTTCTGCCAGTCCGTCCGTCTGTCTGTCCTTCCTTTCGTCAATCCACCGGCGTGCTTGAGGTGAATTAATTTTCTTTAGGTGTCCATCAGTGAGGACACGCCAGTTTGTCGGGATCGAATCGCTCCGTGATCAAAGGAAGAAGGGTGGCGGCCGTTACCTTTTCATTGTAGATCTCGAGGAATGACGCCTTGAGCACGAAGTGGCACTCGGGGCGCTGACGGAGCAGCTCGAAGAGGTGAACGAAGGCCCGCACTACCAGGCCGTGCTGTTCTGCGTCAGGCGGCGCCGGCCCGCGCTCGAACTGCAACGACACATCACCCAAGTTGTCTCCCCATTCCCGCTCACCCAAGCTATCTCCACATTCGCGCTCCCCCAAGCTATCTCCACATTCCCGCTCACCCAAGCTTACTCCCCATTCCCGCTCACCCAAGCTATCTCCACATTCGCGCTCCCCCAACCTATCTCCACATCTGCCCCCCCAAGCTATCTCCCATTCCCGCTCACCCAAGCTATCTCCCATTCCCGCTCACCCAAGCTATCTCCCCATTCCCGCTCACCCAAGCTATCTCCCCATTCCTGCTCACCCAAGCTATCTCCCCATTCCCGCTCACCTGCTTAATCTCCCCATTCCCGCTCCCCCAAGCTATCTCCCCATTCCCGCTCCCCCAAGCTATCTCCCCATTCCCGCTCCCCCAAGCTATCTCCCCATTCCCGCTCACCCAAGCTATCTCCCCATTCCCGCTCACCCAAGCTATCTCCCCATTCCCGCTCACCCAAGCTATCTCCCCATTCCCGCTCACCCAAGCTATCTCCCCATTCCCGCTCACCCAAGCTATCTCCCCATTCCCGCTCACCCCAGCCCACTCACCACTCCCACTCACCCAATCCAGCTTCTCACACCCGCTCCCCCAAATCCCACCTCCACTCTCGCGCACCCAAGCCAACTTCCCACTCACGCTCACCCAAGCTCACTCCCACTCTCGCTCATCCAAGGCAGCTCCTCACTCTCGCTTACCCAAGACAGCTCCCCACGCTCGCTCTCCAAAGCCAACACTCCATCCTCCCTCACCCCAGTCTTCTTCCCACTCCGTCTCCCAAGCCATTTCCCCACCCCCTTCTTTCTCAAACTAGCTTTTTCCCCGCTCAACCAGACCATCTCGTTTAGACATTTACCCAGAAGTTATAAAAACAACCGAGGAAGATTCGTTGCCGTTGTATTAAATGCGTGCGTGCAATTTTCTTTTGAGTGACTGAATAGTCTTACCAGGCCCGGCGGGCCGGTGAGCGTGTGTGTCTTGCCGCTGCCGGTCTGGCCGTAGCAGAAGCAGGTGCAGCTGAAGCCGTCCACGGCCATGGCGAGCAGGCGCTTCACGCCGCTGAACTGCAGGACGTCCTCCTGCGTGGCGCCCGGCTCGAACACCACGTTGTAGGAGAAAACGCGCGCGCGCTGCCCGGCCTCCGTGGGGTCCAGCTGCCAGAAACAGGGCTTGGGTAACACTCAATAGCGAACGCTTTTAATTCCCGTCAGAAATACGTATTTAATGGCAGTATTGGTCCTCTATAATGGGCAGCGAGAAAGAAAACGGTTGTGTCAATAATGGACAGTCAGTACGTCTAAGTATCCACTAATTTTCAAGGTAGAAGCGAAATGTTGCAGACACTATTCTCTGTGATTATCTTGATGAGCATGTGACATGAATGTTGCAGAAACGCAGAAATACTTGTTTGTAAGTAGTTGAAATTATCTACTTGTGAAATTGGAACACAAAGTGTAAAAAATAAATGAAATTGGTTATTGGTACTTCCGTAGACAATAGAGGGCAATAGAGGACAATGTAATCCTTTAGAGGATAAGAAGGGATATTATTCGCGAGTGATTAAGTTTAGAAGTCGATTCACGACTGTGGTCGGGAGGTCAAATGTTTACAAGTCAATAAATGCTTATTCTGAAGCGCAGAACATTTTTTATCCATTACCACTAGAAATGAAAGTGAGTCATTAATAAATGAAATATCTTTCTCAATGTATGAACACTGAAAGAAACACATCTTGAGTAAATAAAGTTTTTTTTCTTTCTTCAAATGAGGCTTAAATAAATTGATACTTTCGATATTCTGAATTTCATTTACAGTGAAATAAAATTCGCAGTCCATGTATTAATGCTTTTTGACGTAGGAAAAGAAACCAGTTATTTGTATTACCAAGAACAACCACACGAATCACATTTACCTAACTGTAATGAAGGTCAACTACCCACACGCGAGCATGCGGGCGCGCCTGCTGTCATCGTGCCTAACTAGCCTCCTTGCCGATGCTGCTTGGTAAAATCGAAGCTCCCAGACCGCAAATTTTTCTATTGTGTGTTACTGGTAGCCGAAGCAGCGGGGGAATTTTGTTGAGTGATTTTGGGTATATCAAGGCTCAGTAAGGAACCTTAATGTTTAATACACAAAGAACAATTCAAATCATTAACCCAATATTGTATTAAGAATATGACGTATACTTTTCTTAGAGGGGATGGTAATGACTGGTGTCAATCTATGTGCACCAAAGCTAAAGCATGAAATACGCTTCCTTCTGCGATCTTGTTCAACAGACCTAATACGTCAAATGTGCACCACCCCTTCTCAGAGACTGTGCTTCCCCGTGTCTGGCGCCCGCGATCTTGTAATCTCACGAATGTTTTCTTGACGTCTGAGCTCCTTAGCTCACTACCTAACTAGCACCACTCTACCCGAACTGGTTAAAGAGTATTGTCATTTTCGGAACTATACCGTAGGCTTTTGTGAGCGGTGAACCGATGTTTTCGTTGAATTCAGACCTCGTGTGTTCGCTGCTTCCTCCCGTTTTACTTCCTCTACTCGTATACTACGGTTTTAGTTTCCTCATGTTTGTTACTATTTGTATAATTATATAAATAATATTATGTAAATGGTAAAGACACACGAATAGCCTTACCTATTAGAATTATAAGTTTTGGCAATTCGACGTAGTCAGAACCATCCTCTCACTGCACCCCGCTTAACGAGACATTAAGAAACCTCAAGCGAGTATAGGATTGATGTGATTTCTCAATAGTCAGGGCATCACTGTTACGTACCATGAATTCCCGACAATGTCTTCTTTGAGAAAATAATGGTATTTTTCAATAACAAAAATAACAATTTATTTTCAAGATTCGTGTCTTACAGTTTATTAGTTACATTACTTCTCAGCTAATTCTAAGTTATTAATGGTAATATACCTACCAAAGCATGTACATTTGAATATGACAATCTTTCGAAAAAGTTCCCACGACCTCGCAAAGTATACTGCTTGTTATTTGAGGGTCTTCTATCATAATATCCCGTGGCTAGGAGAAGGTAACTGGCAACGGTAACACGCCACTGAGTTCCACTGAGCTTGAACAGCCTGCTGGAATGCGAGTACTCACGACGATCTGCCCGTTGCCTGGGAACTGTACGACGCTGTCGTCGCCCAGACGCAGCTCGCGCGAGCTCAGCGGCCGCACGCGAACCGCCACGTTGATGTTGTCCTCTGGGGGCGGCGGCCGCCCCGCCCCCGCCCCCGCGCCCGCGCCAGCCCCCGCCCGCGCTGTCGCCCACGCGCCCGCGCCCGCGCTCCCGCTGTCACTCAGGCTGGACCTGCAACCGTCGACACTCCTATTACTCACAGGAATAATAAAGGCGTTAGACATGGAGAACAACAAATGCAAATACAATTTTTGGGACGTGGGGGAGAGAATTTTATGGTTTTTAAATGCGCTCCCGCTGTCGCTCAGGCTGGACCTGCAACCGTCGACACTCCTATTACTCACAGGAATAATAAAGGCGTTAGACATGGAGAACAACAAATGCAAATGCAATTTTTGGGACGTGGGGGAGAGAATTTTATGGTTTTTAAATGCGCTCCCGCTGTCGCTCAGGCTGGACCTGCAACCGTCGACACTCCTATTACTCATAGGAATAATAAAGGCGTTAGACATGGAGAACAACAAATGCAAATACAATTTTTGGGACGTGGGGGAGAGAATTTTATGGTTTTTAAATGCGCTCCCGCTGTCGCTCAGGCTGGACCTGCAACCGCCCACACTCCTATTACTCATAGGAATAATAAAGGCGTTACACATGGAGAACAACAAATGCAAATACAATTTTTGGGACGTGGGGGAGAGAATTTTATGGTTTTTAAATGCGCTCCCGCTGTCGCTCAGGCTAGACCTGCAACCGTCAACACTCCTATTACTCATAGGAATAATAAAGGCGTTAGACATGGAGAACAACAAATGCAAATTCAATTTTTGGGACGTGGGGGAGAGAATTTTATGGTTTTTAAATGCGCTCCCGCTGTCGCTCAGGCTGGACCTGCAACCGAACACTCCTATTACTCATAGGAATAATAAAGGCGTTAGACACATGGAGAACAACAAATGCAAATTCAATTTTGGGACGTGGGGGAGAGAATTTTATGGTTTTTAAATGCGCTCCCGCTGTCGCTCAGGCTGGACCTGCAACCGTCAACACTCCTATTACTCATAGGAATAATAAAGGCGTTACACATGGAGAACAACAAATGCAAATACAATTTTTGGGACGTGGGGGAGAGAATTTTATGGTTTTTAAATGCGCTCCCGCTGTCGCTCAGGCTGACCTGCAACCGTGCAACCGCCCACACTCCAATTACTCACAGGAATAATAAAGGCGTTAGACATGGAGAACAACAAATGCAAATACAATTTTTGGGACGTGGGGGAGAGAATTTTATGGTTTTTAAATGCGCTCCCGCTGTCGCTCAGGCTGGACCTGCAACCGTCAACACTCCTATTACTCATAGGAATAATAAAGGCGTTACACATGGAGAACAACAAATGCAAATACAATTTTTGGGACGTGGGGGAGAGAATTTTATGGTTTTTAAATGCGCTCCCGCTGTCGCTCAGGCTGGACCTGCAACCGTCAACACTCTATTACTCACAGGAATAATAAAGGCGTTACACATGGAGAACAACAAATGCAAATTCAATTTTTGGGACGTGGGGGAGAGAATTTTATGGTTTTTAAATGCGCTCCCGCTGTCGCTCAGGCTGGACCTGCAACCGTCAACACTCCTATTACTCATAGGAATAATAAAGGCGTTACACATGGAGAACAACAAATGCAAATACAATTTTTGGGACGTGGGGGAGAGAATTTTATGGTTTTTAAATGCGCTCCCGCTGTCGCTCAGGCTAGACCTGCAACCGTCCACACTCCAATTACTCACAGGAATAATAAAGGCGTTAGACATGGAGAACAACAAATGCAAATACAATTTTTGGGACGTGGGGGAGAGAATTTTATGGTTTTTAAATGCGCTCCCGCTGTCGCTCAGGCTAGACCTGCAACCGTCAACACTCCTATTACTCATAGGAATAATAAAGGCGTTAGACATGGAGAACAACAAATGCAAATTCAATTTTTGGGACGTGGGGGAGAGAATTTTATGGTTTTTAAATGCGCTCCCGCTGTCGCTCAGGCTGGACCTGCAACCGTCAACAGTCCTATTACTCATAGGAATAATAAAGGCGTTACACATGGAGGACAACAAATGCAAATACAATTTTTGGGACGTGGGGGAGAGAATTTTATGGTTTTTAAATTCGCTCCCGCTGTCGCTCAGGCTAGACCTGCAACCGTCAACACTCCTATTACTCATAGGAATAATAAAGGCGTTAGACATGGAGAACAACAAATGCAAATTCAATTTTTGGGACGTGGGGGAGAGAATTTTATGGTTTTTAAATTCGCTCCCGCTGTCGCTCAGGCTGGACCTGCAACCGTCCGTGAATAATAAAGGCGTTAGACATGGAGAACAACAAATACAAATAATTTTTTTACGTATAGAGAATGTTATGGTTTTAAATGCGCTCCCGCTGTCGCTCAGGCTGAACCTGTAACCGTCCACACTCCAATTACTCACTGGAATAATAAAAGTGATAGACATGGAGATCCACAAATGACGCTACGATTTTTGTGACGTGCGAGAGAGAATTTAAGGTTTCCAAATGTGCTCCCGCTGTCACACAGGCTGGACCTGCAAGAGCCAGCGCTTCAGTTACTCACAGGTATAATAAAAGCGTTCCAAATGGAGAACAAAAAATGCGAATACGATTTTTGTAACGCGGGAAAGATAATTTTAAGGTTTTCAAAAGCATTCTCACTGTCGCTCAGGCTGGATCTGTAATTCCCTGGCCCAAATTACTCTTAAAAATAATCAAAGACATGGAGAAGAACTAATGCAAATAAGGTACAGATAATAAATAATATAAACAGAACATTGAGAAATAAGACTAGAAAAGATAGAATGTTGCAATTTTGAAAAACAATGGCAACACCAGTAGCCCGATATGGGAGTGAAAATTGGATTCTCTCTCTCAAAAAAAAAAAAAAATACAATCAACCTTAAGCTTATCAATCAAGCTTAAATTTTTCTATATAACTATGTAAACAAGAATGTAAAAAGCATTTAGAAAGAAAGAAGCAAAGTAGGCTACCTAAACAAGTGCTACATTGCAACCCAACAGGAAGAAAGAGTGTAGGAAGTCGAAGAAGATGGTTTGATGTTTGAAGATGGATCAGGCACCCGACTAGTCCTTGATGATGAAGAAGGTTTTATTTTTGTTCGAGAATATCTTATTCAGGCTCTTTTATATAGTGTGGTAGATTTGAAAAGGAAAGTTAGTAGTGTACCTTAGGGAAATTATTCTTTGGTTTACGGGATAATTTTGCATAAATTAAAATGGTGTAATTTGTTTTTAAGGAATTTCTATCTAATTTTACTTTTATTAGATGTGATTGTGCCTATGTGAAGTAAGTAGAAATGATATCTAGGTTGAACTACTAACAGATTTCTGAAGTCGTTGAAAAGGAACTATATTAAACTCGATTAATGAGAATTAATATACCCGTACAAAGTTCATGATGCTCACTTGCCTGTTGCTCGTTTCGTAATATTCTCCAAATTCGTAAATAAGTACTTATCATCACATCGTCGTTTCATAATATAGCAAGGGTTGTGGGTTTAAAAGAACATTATTGATTTCATTCAAACGAATGTACATACATTCACGAAATCATGATCAATTTCTAACTGTTCAAACAAAAGCCCTGCAAGAGACAAGACGGAAGTATTTCACAGAGCAGAGGTTTCATTTTTGGGGGAAGCGGGTGGTGGTCGTCGTAGGTTGCCACTTGGTGAGGGGAGGGGGCTCGTATTGAGTGGATGCCAGGCGGGCAGGGAAAGCCGCTCGACATCTCCACAGGCGCTGCCCGAAGGCGTCATAGGCTCTCATTGTCCTCGCTGCCATCGATCTGCATTCACTCCAACTCATTTTCCGAACAATTGTGTCCTTTGCGGTGAAACTTTTTTCTCTCCGAAATCGAGAGATTGTTACATAAGAGCGGGAAGTCACAAGTGTTTCTGGTTTTACCATGTTGATACAGTCTTGTACTGAAATTTGTTGAGCAAAGTAAATTGTGTGAGAGCTCAATTTGATCTTTAAGTCAAATGAGTAGTCACTGGCTTAGGAGATCAGATGTGCTGATTAGTGATTTCTACTTAGACAAATGAAGACTACACTCTACGGTGTCAAGTTTGACAAGTTATATAATCTAACGCGAGTAAATTTGTTTGAAATTCCTTTCGAATAAAGGAATTTTGCTATTTAGTCTACGTACCAAAAAAAGATCGGTAACGTGTACTTTATGTTGTAAATGTAAAATGTAATATGTGTAATGACATGTATAAATTGTAAAAAAAGAGTTGTTTGTGAGTTTGTGGTTGCTTATGACCTATGCATTTTAAATTTATTTACATTTAAATAAATGAAATTAAAAGCAAATTATTTAATCGTGCAAATTATCAATTTGTATCTCGAAAACAAACGTTACGGATAATCCTAAAACCAAAAAAGTATATTTAAAGTATATACAAGTTCTATGACCATATCAGTAGCGGTAGTTCAGTGCATCAACTGATGTCACTGCAGCGCCTCTGACCGGGAGGTCCTAGGTTCGAGTCCTGATGGCGGCAGGATTTTCAACACTAGCTTTTCAGCTAGGTCGAATTCAGTCGCTGTCTGGAGGAGAATTCTAGCGGTCGGCCGCTCTGATCGGTAGTTTTCCGTGGTTTCTCCGATCAACACCAGGCGAATGCCGGAGCAGTACCCTCACAAACGGGCCACGGACCGCGCGCGATCTGTCCTTCCTCTTCCTTGTCCTATCCTCTCCCCTTGCATACACACTTACACTAACATGCACTACACAACCACATATTCCGAGAGACTGGTCGGGAGCTTAGAGCTTGTCCCGGCTGGGGCGGTGCTCCGCAGGTGGGAGAGTCCTGGTTAGGGGGAAACCCCACTAGCTGACGGTAGGTCGGCGCCGGATCTCGCCATCCAGCGGGGGAAGATCACCGCCATCTCCCGAGAAAACCATTCACTACACTAACGAGAATAATGACCAAAGCAGTTGACGCGCCCGGAAACACGAAAAAATCAATCTATGACCATCTATGAACAACATTTACTTTAACAATTTGTGTTTTTTTCTAATTTTCTCACATCAAAAGTCGAAATATTGCAAGACACTAATTCATGTATTATACAATTTTGCTTAAAAATAGTTTGAATTTTAGTAAATTACAAAATGGTTATTATTTTTTTTGTTCTGGCTCATCATTCGAATGCGATATGGACGAGCTAATTATTCGTATTTGCGTTAAGGATGTATTTCTTGATTTAATTCATTCTACGACATAAAAACTCTAACAGATCTTTTTGTTAATGCTTAATAGCAATGAAAGAAGCCAGTTTGTTATGGACATCATAGTAAAACTAGTATCCATTTGGCACCACTTTACGTTAGACGAGACTGATGAGATCCTCTCGAGGATCCAAAGGATGAAAATAATCGTTTAAGAATAATGGCGTGACGGTTGTTGCAGTTGTAATGGGAGCAGTAGGCACCATATTCAGCAATTTAATGAAATATCTGGGCATCCAAATCTTCTTTTAAGATGTAAACTTGAAGTCCACACCACTGATAAACCGCTCATTTTCTGCTTCTTCTATGCTTATCGTCTCAATGTTCACAAATGACATACATCCAAAGTTGATCATTATTTTAAGATAGTTGTGCGCCTTTACATTAACTACGCAATTTCGAAACTGGACAGAAAGCTATCCTTTATTTGGAATTCTAATCTATGTGAGTACGAAGTCCTTCGGTAACTATAGTATATATTTCAAAATACCAGGAACATGGTTAGTTCAGTTAATTCGTTAGACTCCTTGTGTACAACCCTTCCACCGAATCACGTGTGTGTGTATTGGTGCCTAGTTGACAACACACGCAAAAGTTAGAATGCTAAAGTTTGAGCTCCAAGATAGATGTTTTAAGGAAAAACGAGTGGAAAAGTGAAATGGGACAGCGCTCGCATGTGGAAATTGAAGTTCTGCGTATCAGAAATGCTCGCAGTGTCTTACGAAGCTAAGAAAGGCCCCGAGCATTGCCTTAACGCAGCGTTTCAGGCGTTTTTGTGTGCACGTCTTCGCGTCGCAAACTGCTGAGTTTCGACGTGGACTCGTAGGCGAATCGCACACAGCCTATGGCATATAACTCCTCGTTGCAAAAGATCAGTGTAAATCTTGAGAAATTATTTTGAACAGTATAAGTTATGAGAAATATACTTTATTTCCTTTTGTGAAATAATAATAATTTCTATATTACTGAAACAATAATTTCTATATCCTTATCTTTCAACTTCCCTATTCGTTTGATCCTTTACCAGGAACCAATTCGGAAGTAGGATTTCGAAGAACATTCCAGTGACCTCAATCGCATAAAGTGTTTTCTATTCCTGCCTCTGTATTGGCTGATGTAATATTGACCATGACTTATGGAATGTCTCTCATATGTGAGAAAAATAAGTGCATTTAATTAAAGTATTAAAACTGAAGTATACAGTGCACGGCTTCACAACCCGCGGGTTAACGAAGCGCGTAGGGCGGCGGGGCAGGGAGGGGATGGGGAAGGGAGCGGTGGGGAGGGAGATCCATTGTCCGCCGCAGTGCCTTGGAGGCGCTGTCGGTCGCCGCCACCTCCATCCATCAGCGCTTCGGCGGAGGCGGCGGCGCCAGGCGCGAGCGCGACGGGAGAGGGGGCGGTCGATGTCCCTCCCACCGCGGCCTCCGGGCTTTGATCTCGACAGGCCCAAGGACACCGTTGCCATTCACGTTCATTGGCAGGTCAAGTTGTACCAGACGACTCGCGACCATTGGCACAGCTTTCATGGCGCATGCCTATGTGCCGAAGGTCTTCTTGCACTAATGAGAAAACACGAAGCCCGCCTGTGCATAGTATCCTTTAGTTTGTGTTGTCGAGCCTCAGGCTCATGGGCGACGAAATGCCTGCTCTCGGCTAGGCCCCGATCGCGGACACCAACTTCCGCAGAACTTCTTACGAATGCATCTCCCGAGTCCCGAGCAGAATACTCGCAGGATGCGGATCCTTGACACAATTGGATAAGATCTCTCTCTTGGACACGCACAGCATCTGAGCACTACAGAAAATATGGAAATAGCCTCTGTCTTTGAATGGGCAATGCGGTCGTGGAATACCATTTTGTATTCCATGTGGTTATTTCACAAAGAATACCATTGGGTCATGGAACAGGGCTGAGAGTCAATTTTACAGTTTCACCGACCGGATTAATAAAAATTAATAAAAGACTTATCTTTATATGTTAGAGTTATTAAATACAAAATTATGTTAGAGAGCAGAATATACTGCGGTGTAAAATCATTGTGTACAGCATTAGGAATGAACAACGTTTTTTCACAATCTCTATGCTGACAAATCACGTAGTATTTTTGTGGTAAATTTCAGATGTGCTAGCAAACCTACTTGATTCGCTTAGATTGCCTTCAAAGAGTAACCAATATTGATTGATGAATGAAGATTATTGCTTAAGTATCCTTTGGATCATAGTCAATCAAACATATATTTCCCAGTAATTATTTATCAATTGCCATACTCTCTTCATCAAAAGTAACTAAATTGACATGAACAATATTATCAGGAAACATACAAATTACTAGGAAACAATCTTCTCGTTTTATCTGCTCCGAATACAGCATGAATTGCACTTCGTTTTTCTGAGAAGAAAATTTTCCTTGATGGCTAGAAATTCATACTATTACCCTTTACTATTTATGAAAGTAGGAAACATATACTTTTACAAGAAACCATCGACCCAAAACCTTGTAAGTGCGATGAATAGAGAATTACTTCGCAGTCCTGAGGGGATATTCGTTTTGAGGGACAAGCATTGGAAATACGGGGAACAGCTGGGGGGGCGCGCGGGATACAGATGGGGAGAACTATTCGGTTTTCCGTGAAATTTCTAGTATAAATAAAAAAAATCCAGTATAAAAAGAAGCATTTTTCGCTTTTAGAATAATGATTTACAAGGAGCATAATGTTCGCATAGGTTCAGCTTCTTCTTCTTCTTCTTCTTCTTCTCATTATTATTATTATTATTATTATTATTATTATTATTATTATTATTATTATTATTATTATTATTATTACCAAAATGTGTTGATACGGCCGAATACGAAACGTACTGATCGTGCGAACTTGCTCAAGAAGTATGTTAAGATTTCCACTTAATTATTGTCGTGACCCAAACTGGAGGTTCCAAGAGATTTGAAGTGAGCCACGAGTCGTTCCGCTTGTTATCAAGTGTGGCAAAAGAAAACTACAGTTATTCTACAACATTTATTCGCATTTCGAATCATTCAAAACGATTTTGCGACAAAAACTAAAAAAAGTCATAGTTGAGGATATGATGATATACATCATGATATGATAAATATAAAATCGCAATGATATACATCATGTACGTATGTCTCTAAAAATTAATGCATTGTCGCGGTCAAAACTGATTGAGTTCAGCGTCTACCGTATCGCCGTGTTTAACCCGGCGAGTTCATGTCGAACTGCATCGTACCGGGAGAGTGGCTCAGAGGACACTGGCTAGATAGAATTCAGTCGCTGTTTGCAGGAGGATTCAGCCAGCTAAGCTGATCGGTAGTTTTCTGTAGTTTGTCCGATCAACACCAGGAGAATGCCGGATCAGTACCCTAACAAACCGGCCACGGGCCGCGCGCGATCTTTCCTTCCTCTTCCTTGTCCTATTCACACTCCTTACTTATACACACACTAACATTGCATTACATTTTCACACATGCCGGTAGGCCGGTCGGAAGCTCAGTGCTTGTCCCTGCTGGGGCAGAGCCCTTTGATGGGAGATACCAGGTTAGGGAAAACCCCGCTAGCCGACAGTAGGTCGGCGCCGGTTCTCGCCATCCAGCACCTCCACTTCCAGAGGAAAAAATACATTACACTTATGGGACTCATGACCGCCGTTGAGGCGCCCGGAATCACTAACAATTAATCAATCGAACTACATCGCCAGCAGCCGTAGTTTATAACAATTGATAAGCTTAAATTGGGAAATATCTGCAAAGGTACAGGGTGTACTGACCAATGTAACGGTTGTGTTTTCTGGAAACTAATAGCTAGATAATCATATTTTCAATATACTGAAGTGATTTCGGAAATACCATTGAAGCGGCAGGCATTGATGAGGTTTGCTCTTCTAACTACTGGCAAGAATGTGTGCAGCCTTGGAATTATTGGTGAGGGGAAATATGCATGGATTATTCTTTTAGAGAACTGATTACTTAGTAAGAGAACAATTGAGGATATGTTGTCTAGGAAGAACGATTCGTGTTAGTCGACCTTTCTTACTAATGAATTCAACAATCTAGGTAACATAACGTCAATTACATCTCTGAGGTTCTTTTAAACGAGCAATTTCTTCTACGTCGGAGAGTTTTATTATTTAAGCTTGCATTTAGCCTCTTTCTTCTTCTTCTTCTTCTTCTTCTTCATCTTGCGAGTATTTTACAGTTCATGCGGGGACGTCACGCATCCCAATCTCCATACCCTTCTATCATTCCGGTCATTCTCCTCCAGTCTTGTTATTTGTATATCTTTAAAAATCTGATTCTGCCATTCTTCTCTGGCACTACATCTTTTTCTTCGTCTAATGCAAATCATTCACAAACCATTCTGGGCCATTTCACATAATCACATAATCAAGGCTTTTCACGTGACCAACCATTTCAGTCTTCGTATTTCCATTGCATCTATAATTGATTTTCGAACCTGTATTCGCTTAGTCACTTCTTCGTTTCTTATGTGCTCAATTTTAGATATTCCACTTCTTTTCAAAAATCCATTTGTAGTCTCCTTAATTTATCTCTTTCTCTTTTCCTTAGTTTCCTGGTTTCTGATCCATATATTTATTATTACTTTGATTTGCAGTGTAACTAATATTTGTCCATTTCAATGCATTATGTCATTTGATTCATATGCATGAATCTCTACCGGTGGTTAAATTTTGGGGGTGCTTTACATGAAGACTGAGATGTTTTACTCAAAAGTGACTCCAAATTTTTCCTTTAATTTTCTTGTAAGATTAGAGTGAAATAAACTTATAAAGATGGCACAGGTTCCATTTTCACTGTTTTATCTTAATTTTCAAAAATTGCAAAAATCTTCCTACCACTACAATATTGAAGATAACTATTTTTTCTTCAAATGAAATTTGTTCTCCACAATTAGTTGTTTTATTATTGTCATGTTTATTTATTTGAATGTATTAGTAATTTTCGCGCAATTTTGAGGGTAATACGGACAATATTAAAAACGATTTTTTTTCAAAAATCGCTCCACATTTTTTCTTCAATTTTTTTTGTGCTAAATGCTGTATAAAATATAACATAAGCAACATTTTGACGTATTCTTTGGATTTTTCAAAGCTTACATAATTTGTTTTAAATCTCTATCACGTTGTTAACATTTACTATCCCTGTACACTATTTGAGTAACTGCGGGTGTCCGTGTGAGCATACATGTATGTGTGGATCCATCACTCACGGTTACATCACTTCCCGAGACATATGTGGTGTTGTTGTTGTTGTTGTTCGACGCACCAATCGAGACATGTGAGGTGTCATTCGACGCGTCTTGGTCTCTTGATGGGGAGCCGATATTTTGTTTTGGATTCGGCGAGAAGGTTCTAAGATATTTCAAGAATCGTGTTTTGGTACTGCGATCTTAGTGGGCAAGACAGAAATAAAGCCAACGCCACCTATATAGACCTATGTAGGTGGCGTTGAATAAATTTCAATTAAAAAAAGCGATTTTCGTGTCATACCATAATTTTATTTCACGACGTCCGCAACACTAATGTTGCCATTTTTAAGTGAATAAGTGAATCGTGCGGCAGATTTGATTTTAATATTCATCCGTATTACAGTATTTAAAAAAAATAATTTGCAAAACCGTACGAACAGTAATGCCTTGAAACTTAATAAATATGAAGAATACCGATTGAATACTGAGAATGCTGCTAGAGAATGAATGAACTTCGTTACGTTCGACTTCTCACTGTTACGTTCTTACATGTGCAATTACCGATTTTCCAATGAATGTGACCCACAACTTATTCTTATTGAACTTAATTAATATATATTTATTGTGATATACCAAAATGACGAACCATTTTTATTATGGAAATGTCATTTTATATGACGAATGTAGGGATGTCAATCGATGACCGCGAGGGGGTCGCTATGTGGCAAACAAACAACCGGCGTTAAGAATCATTTTCGTTAGGTTGAAATGACAGAACAGAGACGGAATAAGCATTGTTTTGAGAGACAAAAGAAAAATTTATAAAATTCGGATGCTTCCGAGTTTTTAGAAGAACATTCATTCGCTCGAGCAACGCGGTGATTAGCGGGTCGGCTCCTGATATATTTTACCAGGTCAAGGAAAGGCTGTAATTGAGAGTTGTATTAAACTAACTATCGTTTCTTATATTAGGATAGAGCGTTTTTGTAGGAAGAAAATACGTGTCTAGGCGTCCACCCGTGACGCAAGTGAGGGAAGACGGATTATAATTCGTCACGGGAGAATTTGGAACCAGATCACGGACATTAGCCGAGGACTTTATCCAGAAGCAAGATTCTGCTGCGTCGACGGAGAAGGTTCCACGGGGCGCCATCGAACGAAGTGAAGAGCGCGCGAAGTCCCACGAATGAATAACAAGGTTTTATAACTATTGTACGAGTAATATAGAGAAAACTGATCATGACCAAAGATCAATTCATTTTTGATTATCAATGTTATAATTGTTTAACCTGCAACAGAATCATAGTTGATATTATAATAAATTCTAATTTGTTAAGTTGAAAGAAAGCTGATTATCATTGTTCGTTAGTGCAATCCAGCATTTTAATAAGATTTTCAGATTCCTCGCCACTCCGTATGGATGGCAGATTGAATAATTGGTTGCAGAGTAAGTAGCAACAATTATGAACTTCGAACCCCAATTAACCGAGCTAGCACAACATAATTTTGGAATGAGAGATATTAATATTACGTAGGAATCATTAGATTTCAAGTGTAACCTTTTCCTGACGCCCAAATCACATTTATCAGTAATAATTATGTTTCAAAATGTCGCTCCAAGTGGGGCTTCTTTTTAAATAGGAAGACGGGCTTGCTTCAAATTGGCACCAGTCAACGTCGGGCATGTTTCAACATGGAGTAACGGAAACGTAGCCAAAGCTGGGAGTAAAGGCCGCTTCACAATAGCCCGGGAACGGGAACGCGAACGCGAACGGGAACGTAAAGAAAGTTAAGACATGGACATCTCAGGCAGGCCTACACAACACGACGGGAACGCGAAGCTTGACGGGAACGGGAACGGGAAGGATGGTCAACATTTATCTCAGCCCGGGAACGCGAAGCCTCTCGACCAATGACAGTGCAGCAAATGGCGGCGAAGCTTTCCAGCTGATAGAGTGCGACGTGAAATAACAATAACAAAACACAAAAGAAAATAGAAACTGTACTACAGAAAACAAAAAGTGAATACAAAATTAACAATAATGAATAAAAAAAAGTGGAAAACAGAGAGAGAACACAAAGCAGAGGAATGAAAAAGAATTTCGGGTTATGAAAATAAACGGAAAAAAGATGTGATAAATAGGCGAGAAAAACGAGGGAAAGGCGAAAGAATGAAAAGGAATGAAAAATAATATGGGAAAACACCACGAAAACAGAAACAAACGGAACGGGCAGCACGCAACCAAAACCAGGACCAACACAATACAGGCGAACACAAGCTAATGGCAAATCAAAGAGTGAGCAGAGTAGCGTAGCTATAGACGTTCTTTGGTTTTGGCAACTGTTTCTTGAAGTTCTTTTTTTTGCCGCAGCAAGTTTATAGCGCTGTTCGTCTTCCCGTTGACGTTAATTGTGAAGCGCATGTACCTCGCGTTCCCGTTCCCGTCCTTCCCTTCGCGTTCCCGTTCCCGTTCCCGGGCTATTGTGGAGGGCCTTTGGCGGCGGCGCAGTTACCATGGCAACCGCTGTTCTCAGCCGACCCCTAGTTTGAGCTCGGAGTCAGCGTGAAGTAACGCAAGTTCGTGGTAATTCACAGCCAAGGAGGTTAGAACATATGGAGATAACATTGTCCTCAGAAAGTGAAGCCTTTTGACGAGAGCACTGCGGTCTGACCGCGATGTTTTGTAGTCCAAAACATTTCAATTGACCCGGCTCGCAAGCTTTGTGCTTGATTAGGCTTTACCGCCAATGCGAAACAATGTTTTGGGTTACTTATTTTTAGTCTTAGGAATAAATGTTTTATATTAACATTTAATAATAACGTTTTTCTTCAAAACAGACAGAATAATCAAAATCGGAACATTTTTCTCAAACATGAGATTTTTCTGAGTGCATTCTGTTCCAGTCAATGGGTGAATACAGTACCAGTAATAATAATAATAATAATGATAATAATAATAATAATAATAATAATAATAATAATAATAATAATAATAATAATGATGATATTTATTGAGTCACATATACAATTACAATTGTATGTGACGAGTCAAATGTGATGTATATGAAGGGTGTACAGTTGCATGCATCTTCTAGAGTGCAGCGAGTGAAATTACATTTATTGTCCAGAAGCAAAACAAGGGGCCATCTCAGCATTTGCTCAAAGGACCAGGGAAACTGGACAAAGAAACCTGATCAAGATGGGGTCATTGCCCTAGGGATTATACTACAATACTTATTACAGATATCTTAAGATATTATGTAGTAGTATAATTATTTTTAGTAGCAAAATAGTGAAACATTTAACATAATATAATTTAATTTAAAATAATTTAACATTCGAAGCTTTTTACTGTTACATTTTTAAATAAAATTTACTTGGTATTGTGATTTTACAGCTACTACTTATAATAAAAATAATAATAGATAACATTACTTATAAAATAATAATAATACAATATAACAACAATATACAATACAAATAATGACAATACTAATAGTAATATTAACAGTACATGATAACAATTATGGTAACAACTACTTATGAATTAACAGTATTAATACACTCCTTGTTTAGATCTTGAAATGGTGAGGAGGAGGAGGCGGCAGGTTATGGCTAGGTTATTTTCTATTTCTACACCTAGTCCTACTGCAGCACCTGGAATCACCTTGCACATATTAGTTATTGAGGTATTCCTGAACGCTATAAAAACGTTTTCCCCCAAGGATGTGTTTGAGTTTATTCTTGAAGTTGTGGAAATCTGTTGTGTTTCTCAGACGTATTGGTAATTTTTTGTAGAATTGTATACCTGAAGACAATGTACCCTTTTGGTATAATGTGCTTATGCACATTGGTTGATGAAGGTTACATGCTATACTTGCCTTTTGTTATAGGGGTGTAAGCTTGAGTTAAATTTGTAAAGTGTGTCATTGGTTACTAGATATTTCTTTACAAACATTGTAACTTCATAAATGAATATACAAGGCAGTGGAAGTAAGTTAAGTTTCTGGAATTGAGGTCTGCAGGACTCTGTTCTTTTTGTATTTGTTATTGTTTGAATGATTCTCTTTTGCATTTTGACTGTTTGCTTAGCCTCTGATGCCAGGCCCCATATTATTATTCCTTATTTGAGAATAGAGTGCACGTTTGCAAAGTACTCTGTTCGAGCTGTCGCAATGGAGCTGTTTCTTATTATTATTCTTAGAGCATAATTAAGTTTGCTCAATTTTGAATTAATATTTTCTAGGTATGAGTTCCATTTGAGGTTGGATTGTGTAGTGATTCCGAGAAATTTTGTTTTCTGTACTTGTGTGATGCTGTTTCCTACTAATGTTAAACTTGGTGAGTATTGTTGTGTTGAGTGGGAGTTGTGGAAGGGTATTGTGATTGTTTTGTCTTTGTTTAGGATTATTTTGTTGTGGTGGATCCATTGTATTAGTTTGTCGAGGGCGTAATTGGCTTTGTCTTGTAAAGCTTTGGTTGTTCTTTCTTTGAATATAATATTAGTGTCATCGGCGAAAAGTACGGTTTTGTTGTTTACCATTATTGATGGCAAGTCACTTACAAATATAAGAAATAAAATCGGGCGTAGTGTGGATCCTTGCGGGATCCCATACGTCACGTTTCTTGCCTTGGAGTGATGATTATTTATTTTCTTGTTTGCCCTTTATTAGTAAGGTGGCTAGTGTGCAGTCAGTTGTCAAGAGGACCGGCAGGTACCGGGTGATCAGTATAAAACGCAACCCACAGCAGGCAGAGCGAAATGCACTGAAAACCATGTTTGAGCGGGTCGGATAGCGGCTGGGGGTTGCAAGCAGGTAATTTTGCATATTTGAGAGCAATACTTTTCATAAGTTGTGCCCTATGATTATTAATTGGCACGTAGAATATACTCTCTCAAACCTTGAAACACACAGCAATTCAGTCTTCTGAGAGCAGAAGGAAGCAATCTTTCCAAAAGTATTCCTTTGCAGCTGGAGCTAGAAGAAAATTGTAGTCAACACTCAAGCTTAACAGCTTGACATATGTAGACAACATCAGAAGATGGAATGTTTTCAGCCCTCCCATATTCTTCCTATTAATAAGTTTGTAGGACACCCAAGAAGCTCCTTATCAAAACCATCCGACAAAAAGTGTTTCGAACACTATCGTGAATACTTGGAAGGAATGAAATTTTCTTTTCTCAAAGCCACAATCCACTGCTGTTTCAACCTTTCATCAGCAGGAAAGCTATAAAAAAATCGGATAACAGCAGAAAAATTCTCGAGTCAAAATAATTGGAAATAATCGACGAAATGCATCGAAATGTGTAGTTAGTAAGCACATTTTAATAATAAATATTAATTTACGAGGGTTTCTTCATCCAATAGATCCTTATCAAAAGCATTTATTTCAATCTAGGTGAACTTACATTACGTCCGTTTTACAGCTTTCTCCTTATACCCATACGCAACACAATATTGTACCATTCTTCCTTTGTATAATTTAAAAACTTCCAATCTCTATACGGTAACGCAATACCACAATCATAGAGTAAAGATGTATACAACCATAGAGTAAAGATGTACTTTTAGTCTATGCCACAACCCACGCCGTGCCACAATCAGCTGATCGTGATGTTTGCTTCAACGCTGTGACGTCATGCGCTGTATATTCTGTATACATGGTCGAAGTTTAGAACCCTTCACCGGGCTTGGACCAGCCCTTGCGAAGCAGCCAAACTTGTTTTGTTGGAACAAATTTCACATGAAATCGAAGGGAAACGAACCCGGACCTCAGTGGTGAAAGGCTATGAAGCACTTCGCTATGAACCACAAGCGAGTCTGACTTCCTTCCAGAAATGCCAACTTTACACAACAGACTCATAATCAAATGTACAAATTTGAATCAAAAACCTAACACCAAAATAAAACGAATTCTCCAAACATCATTAATAATGCATTCAATACCGTCAATAATTGACTGAACTTGAGTATTACCCGCGCACGTTTTCTTGAGCCCTCACTTTGCTTATTGCAAGAGGAGTGAGGAGTTTGGTTATTTTCACAAAAGGAATTTTATATTAAATTTGTAATTCATTTTTCAATGAAAAATAGTTTCTATTACATGGGAGCAAGCATTTCTGGTTATCAGATTGTGTCTACAACGCTCGTTGTTATCATTTATTCTTAATTCCACTAATGTTGGCAAATGAGTGGGGGTAGGTATTCCGGAGCTCAAGAAAACATGCTCAATACTTTAAATTGAGCAGTTGTGATTAATGGTGCATGCTTTAGCGGGCAGCAATCGACTGCATTTGTAGAGAGTTTGTGCACCCTCGAACGTTAAATCACTATCGATCTTCTGCGCATACACAGTTCAAGTTCCGCAAGTTTCGAAACTTAAACTGTGTATGCGTGGAAGAAAGATAGTGCTTTAACGTTCGAGGGTGCACTCTCGATTTCCCCCGTTATTGGAATAGATACTGCTTTCGATTGCATTTACGTTCGAGGGTGCACAAACTCCCTCGAAGTTCCGCATAGCTGCGAAATGCCAACATACGCGCAATAAAATTATGATCTTCAACTTCGCTAATGAATCAGTAAACTCGAATATTATGAGGAACTGCGTTAAAAAATATTTTCTGGAAGCAGTCGGTAAATGAAGTATTAATCGCTTCCGATAAAAATTTGTAAACATATTGTTTCAACTATGACCCAATTTAATACGTAGAAGTAATGCATTTCTAAGATGTTAACCAGACTGGTAGCTGGGGGGTTTCCCTTAAACTAGGTGTTTTTCTGTCATATAGTCGTACAAGTCAAGTAGTCAGTGGCACTGACTCAGTGCTGGTCCTGATTGATGTTGAAGTGATATGCAATAGGCATTTGTGTAGGAAAAACATTTTTATAATACGAGTTTTAATATATTGTTTCAAGTAGTGAATTACTCATTTAAAAAAAGAATTGATCCTTAATGGCACTTACAAGATCAGGTATTTGGAAATCGAAAACCACGCGAATTGTGAAAAAAAGAAAAGAGCTATGGGAAAATAAGTTGCATTTCGATTGCACATTTACAGTTGGCCCTACAGAAGGCTTTCTGAAGGTAAGTTTATGTCCGAGAAGCCTTGAATCAATTTTCGAAATACTGTAGGGCCTAAGTACTGGAATGAAATATCTGTTCCTTTGGACAAGAAAAAGACAATTGAGAAATGACAAAAATAATCACTAATGGCCTACAGCAGCGAAAATGCTGGAACAGAATCACATAAAATGGTTTTCCACGCACACTTGTATTAAATACTCGCTTCGCATACGACATGACCAAATTCAATTTTTTCACAAAAACAGTCTTCATGAATACTGCAATTACAGAATGTTTTATATTGACAATAATATTATTATTATTATTATTATTATTATTATTATTATTATTATTATTATTATTATTATTATTATTATTATATTTATTTCATTACATACAATTTCAGTCATTTATGATGTGTGAATTGTGATATGTATGCAGGGGAGGTATAATTGCGCATGTCATCTTGAGTTCCAGAATCCTTACATAACACTGTTATGAATGAAAGGTAAAAAGAAGCATTTTAATATTTGATAAATTTTCACTCCTTATAATAGAAGTACATTGGCAAACGATCTTTGGATTGGATGTGAATATACTACTGACATATCTAACCTTTCACTTCTCTCGTGCCTAACGAAAGAGAGTTCAAGAAAACTTAAGCAGTTAGAGAAGTTATATTTACTGTTCAGAAGTGAAACAAGTGGTCATCTAGGCATTTGCTCAAAGGATCAAGGGGAACTGAAAACCTGATCAAGATGGGGTCACTGACCTTGAAGCTGAATTACAATACTATTTGATACTGATAGAATAAAAAGTGTTATACAGTGTAGTAATTGTTTTTAGTAGCAAAAGAGTTCACTAAACCAGTCTTCATGAATTACTGCAATTACAGAATGGTTTATATTGACAAAGTTAGCAATCCAAGATTGCTTTGTACTGTTTCATTTTTAAAATAAATTTACCTAGTAGTAATGTCATTTTACTACTATTGCCACTAATGATATGGTACTATTACTACAGTCTTTCAGGTTTGTGGTTATAATGCTTCATAACTATATGAAATATATGATAGCAACAATTGAGTATTAACAATATTAGTGTTAACAACTATTGCATCTAACAATCTCAGTGAGAAGGAAATAAAATTTTGATGAGGCAGTCTTCTTCTGCATCAGTGCTACTGCAATTTGACACAAGCAGGACACAGAATATACCATAAAGTGAGGTGTATCTGACCAAGATTTCTGAATCTGATAATTTGTGCAATTTCCAACAATAGACAATGTGCAGTTGCCATTACAAACAAAATTATGAAAGTGATAGACGTGTGTGATTTCTGAGTAAATTACCCAAGTCAATGCACCAGATCTAGTAAGCAATAATAAATACTGCCATTGTAAAGCTTCTGTATTTTTTGGTTTTCATTAAGTGAAGAAGTACATAATTTAACTTCTACTTTAACTACTTCTTACTGTATTCAGATCAGTGAGATTTTACATGTTAACTTTTTAGCCAAACCTCTTTAATGCAAGTATGGATTTCAATAATTATATTGAAATACTGTTATTTGTTATACTTATTTAAAGATAATCATGTAATTGTGTAGGATGAATCCAATCACACAGACTTAAAAGAAGATTGTAGGACCAACTTGTAAATGCAACTATAACCGACAATACCTCCTCAATGCAAATGCAGTGAAGTCAAGTAAATGAAGTATCGGAAATGCTCTGCAACAAAATGGTATTCCTTATACAACATTGACAAACTTAAAAATAAGTACAGTAACATAGGTGGTCAAGCAGCATTAACATCTTCTCGGGAGAAAAGCCTGGTTGAGGGAATTTTATGTTGTGCAAAATGGGGATTTCCTATCAGGAACTCAGATGTCCAAGATATAGTTCAAGCTTATCTTAATAGATTAATTCTATTAATCTATTAATATCTTAATAGATTAGTCAGATTGAAAAGCAATTTCATGACAATAGCCTGGGTCCTGAATAGGTGAGAGGATTTCTGATGAGAAATAAAGGATCCACTATCAGGAGAAAACGTAAAAAGAGTAAGAGCAGCAATTATACATGCTATTATGATGGATTATTTTATGAACCTTGATGTATCCTTGGATGTAATTCCTATTACTAATGTAATGAACTATGATGAAACAAACTAGTGATGACCCTGGTCAAGTGAATATCATTTTCATCCAATTTACACAATTCGTCAGCATTTTTATTTCTGTGTTAATTTTTTGTTGTGGATTAACATACTCATTTCTTTTGTAAATAATAAACAATTTACATGTTTCTGGAGTGCTTCTGCAATGCCAATTTTTTCATTGAAAGTATTGTTTCAAACCAACTTTTGAGTGCTTATTGCGGTTCACCCATTTGGAATATTCAAGCAGTTTATTAGACAAAATATACTTACAATAGTCTTATTAGCTTATTTTCGCAGTTTCGACGTTTCCTCCCTGGACACTGTATTGTGTTAATGTCTTTGCTATCATGGTCCAGTTTGTTGTAAAGTATAATGTCCTCTTTTAGGGTACTTTTTTGATAGAGTGTAGTTTCAGCAGAGGGGGAAACGGGGGGGGGGAGGCAAGAAAGGGCAACTGCCCCCCCTTCCCCCCAATGTTCAAACAATATTAAAAAACATATATTTAGGCATTTCATTTCTCTGCTCTCCAAATTTATATTATAAAAGATTTACTTATTTCTGTATTTTAAAAAGAAAATAATAATTAAGACATTAATGAAATCAATGATTCTGGTTTAGACAGATTTTACTGAATAGCACTTAAGACAATACATGAATAGCACTTAAAGGCAGATGGCCTCTTCCTTGGAGCCTTGCTGCCTCAACGGCTCTGCAATCTTAAGCAATGATGTACAATGTGAGAATTCATTTGATGTGCAGTGCAAGAATAAGTTGAATAACAAAATTAAATATTTACATTTTGCAAAACTGTTTCAGTGTTTTTGGATTTTTCCCAAGGTGTTGGGTATTTAATGAAACCATAGACATCTCTCACATGGGCTCCATAGATCTCTTGAAATTTATTTGCACATTGGAAATTAATAATAAAAATGAGTGATTGAGGGAAGGGGGAGAATAGGTGCCTCCTGGTGTCATCCTTCTCAACAAGAAATATTTTTAAAGATTCATTTCATTTGAATTTTTTTATGAGAACCAAATAGGGACATTAAAATGTCTTAAATATATTTTTATGAATGAGTTAGTAGAACTAGAGATAGTTATCGGTTTGTGCTGGGATCTTTTACGATGTGAAATTGTTAAGGAATTTTTGTTTCATAGTTTCATCTTCTGGTCAAACTTAATAATGTTTATAATGTTTCATTTTATCTTGACTCTTGTTTTTAATAAAACTTACAAATTCCAATGAAGCTATTTCCGTTTAAAAATACTAGATCAATGAATGTGGATGTCAAATTTTTTGACATCAAACCAATAATTGTAAAGAATTATATCAGAAATTTAATTTTTTATCAGGGAATCAAATGGAAGGTAGTCAAATGATCCAAACTCCTGCACAAATACTCACAATTTTTTCACTTATTGAACTGTGAAGCCATTAGTGTAATGAATTGAGAATATTCTCAGACAAGTACAAACATCGTGAAATTGTCGTGTTGTTGTACCTTTCTATCACCTCTTCTCCTTTGGCGCGCAGTGAAGACAATTCTACCTGCTAAAGTTATTTATAGAAGCATTGACCTTGGCACATGACCTGACTAAAAATTATTAACACTTCCTTCACATCTTGTACATTCTATGGAGCTGTCTCTTTCTATATAGCTTACCCTCCTAATTAACAAAAATAATTGTATATTTATAGGAAAGACAGACAACAATTAGATTCAAAAATTGTAAGAAATTACAGGTAACAAGTTGCTGTGAAAAATCTTGTTGACACAACTGAATATGACCATAATATGAAATATTAATGGAAAATGACAAAAGGATTAAAAAAAAGCAAAAACATGACTATATGACTCATCAAAATTACATAATTTTAGTTATTGTAGATAAAATCAAGCTTAACTTATATTTGCCATGGGAATAACACAAGGAAAAAATATATGTCATAAACATCTTGACCCTAGTGATAACTATACCAACATTAATAAGCTCGTTATGATACTTGCTTCATTTGCATAATTTATAATTCTATCCCAATACAAATATTAATTCTATTATTTGGTGTGATATTTTATTCCAGAAATTCAAAGCACACAAAGTGTTTTTGACCACATCAAGCCCTGTCTTTGAGGCAATGTTATCAAGTGAGAAAGAAAGCTCTGAAGATATTCTAATTCCAGATGTTCATCCAGATGCTTTTGAAGCTCTTCTTAAGTGAGTAATTTTGACTATTAAAATATGGGGAGGTGTTACCCCAAAAAATATTGTTAGGTTAATGGTCCTACAAAAGAAATATATCAGAAGCATTTTCAAACTGAGGCCAAGACAGTTCTGTAAAGATTGCTTTATCAAATATGAATTACTGACTGTTGTAGCGCGCGCACACTCTCCGACTCTCTCTCTCTCTCTCTCTCTCTCTCTCTCTCTCTCTCTCTCTCTCTCTCTCACACACACATACCTACACACACACACCTACACACACACACACACACACACACACACACACACACACACACACACACACACACACACACCTACACACTCTCTCTCTCTCTCTCTCTCTCTCTCTCTCCCTCTCCCTCCCTCTCCCCCTCTCCTCTCGCTCTCGCTCTCGCTCTCGCTCTCGCTCTCGCTCTCGCTCTCGCTCTCGCTCTCGCTCTCGCTCTCGCTCTCGCTCTCGCTGTCTTTTCCACACAAGGAGAAAAATGCGTTATGCACCATCAGGAATAAATATTGGCAATCCCTGGAATGTTGGACCCTCCCCCACTAAAAAACCCTCTCTTGTAGAGTCCATGCCTCTCTCCATAGAAACCGTAGCAAGTCATTACTTAATGGAGAGATGGGTGGGTAACTGGGTGACAACCTCAAATTCAACAAGTCTTTCTTCTTTTCTTTTGATGATGAAGGTGATGAACTCTTGTATTATGCTCCACTCTTTTTTTGGTTTGAGCATATGTTCCAGTTTGTTTGAAGGGGAGCCATCCACGTCCAAAGCTTTGTTAAGCTTTCTTCTCTGAGTATCCCATGCTATTCATGTAAATATTGTATGCATGGCATCATCCTCTTCATGTCCACAAAAGTCACATTTGGGGTCGACTGCTCTTTTGAATCTAAACAGATCTGATGTAAAGCAGTCGTATTCTGAGTGCACTTGGGAAAGGTAGTAATTTACCTCCCCATGGCTTCTGCTGATCCACCGTTCAATAGAAGTATCATTATATAGGTCCACCTTCCTTTGGTGACTCTGTCCCATCTTGCTTGCCATTCTGCCAGGGGAGACGTCCATGCCCTCTTCTTCCTGGGCAGAGGTCCGTCATGAACGGGGTCTAAAAGCTTCAATATGTCATAAATTGGTTTCTGTTCTCTCACCAACAGGTCTACAGAAGGTACACTAACCAGTACCCCAACTGCACTATCAGAGACTGTGCGGTACGCTGACATTATTCTCAGAGACAACCTCTTTTGTATTTGCATGTACTTTGACTTCACGCAAGCTTTACCTAGTTTGTCAACCCACACTAGAGCTGCATAAAGTAGGGGGGGATGAACTGCAAGAGAGATCATTCTATGTTTCACCTCTTTTGGACCCCGTACATTTGGCATACATCTGGAGAGGTCAGAGTATGTCTTGTTAATGTGTGGACCAAAGCTGAGTCTGTGGATGATCTCGACTCAAGTAGATTATTTGGTGCCTCCAGTTGATGTTCATGTCCCCCAGTCGAATATTTGGGGAACAGAATGCTCTCCAGTCCATAATTAACACTGCTTCAGTTTTCTCTGGAGCCATATGTAGGAGTCTCTTATTAAACCACCTTTTTACCCTAAAAAGGGTTTCTTTCACTTTCATCTCCAGCAAGTCGATATCGTTGCTATGGCAGATAATGAGGGTATTATCAGCATAGCCTAAGGGATAGGTCAATGGGATGGGGTGTCAATTTGTAATAGACTGTTGTACATGACAGTCCATAATAGCAGGCCCAGCCTAGTGCCTTGGGGCACACCACAAACCACATCGTCTTCGATTGAGGAGTCAGAGTACACTATTCTTCTTTCGTGAAGGAAAGTATTTTTGTCTACCAGTGTTTCAATGAAGTCCTTCCATCTGGCAGAGTTGAAGACGTTTCGTCAATCAATGGCTACAAGCGCACAAAATCCTTTCTTCTTTTCATCACTGTGCTTGGCTGTCTCTGCAAGACTGACCATCTTCAGGATGACATTTGGAGTTGAATGTCCCTTCTGTAAGTCATATTGTCTGGAAGATACATTTTCCCCTAGATGTTCATTGAGTCTAGATAGAATTAAACCCTCAAACAACTTGCCCATAGCATCCAAAAGACAAAGTGGTCTGAAAGACGAAGTCCAATTTATGGGCTTATTGCTCTTACAGAGAAGAATGAGTTTCTATTTCTTCCCTTGTGCAGGGAATGTTCCATTCTTAAGGCAGCAGTTGAGCAGAGATAACAAGCATTTTGGGTACAGCTTTGTCACAATTTTCAGTATCTTGTTTGGGATCCTGTCACGAAGCTAGTGCTTTCCTTCATTTCATGGTCGTCATGGCACTCCACACTTCTTCCATCAGCCTTTGTCTTTCCCAACAATCCCTAGTAGGGCAGAGGTTGCCAATTACTTTCTTCAACCAGCATGGGTCGTCTAATCCAGGTGTCTTACAGTCTGCCCTCAATTTCTTTGTCAGTGTTATGTAGGCCATGCCCTAAGGATCATTTTCGACATCATCGATAAGTTTCCTCCAACATCTGGATTTGCTTCTTTTAATCTCTCTCTTGAGCAGTTTTCTTCTTACTCTGTCCTTTTTTCTGTTGTATTTTACTTTTGTATTTTACGTCAAAAAAGTTTAAAACTGTGTGTGACATGCTACAGGGGGAAGTGAATACTGTGCATGTTTTCATAACACTGTGATCTCTACCTTAAGCCATATACTATTTGAATTTTACATGCAGAAAGGAAATGAGTGTTTTTTGCGAGGATTCTTAACAAAATATTTGCTCTGATGTAAGGAAATTATTTTCAAGGGTAAATTAGTAATACATTTGGGCTCTTATCCCTCATCATGTCCTTTGTGAAGGAATAATATTTCCTGCCATGACAACATGAAGAACGATAATTGGAATAACTATTTCCCACTGAATTCTAGAAGACGTGCATAGATAATAAAGTTACATTTATGTTCAGAAGCAAAACAAGGGACTATCTCAGCTTTTGCTCAAAGGATTTTGGAAACTGGACAAAAAAACTGATCAAGATGGGGTTCATTAACCCAGAAGCTGCGTAGAATACTTGTTACAGGTTGTTTAGAATTATACAGTCAAAATGGTCAATAATACATTAAATATCACTGTTAAAATTAATCTTACTTTCCTTTTGATGTTCAGTATAGTCTCTCATTGTATACAAACAGTAATGCAGCAGAAACGATTTTACTTAGGATTTAAACTTTTCTGTTGAATTTAATTGTTTAATGTCATCTGGCAAATTGTTGTAAAATAATGTATTGTATGTCAATTTTTGTAGTGAGCTGTTGATATGTCACCTGATAAATATGATTACTATGTTGAGTGTAATAGCTATATACATCAGCATTTTCTCAAAGTATATTCCCGCTCATATAAGCAAATCATTTTTTACAAAAAACACTGCTTCATAAAATTCCTAGATTAATAAAGAGAGGCTTACAAGAATCACGTGAGAGGTATTTGGTTATTATTTGTACAATTCTTTTTTGTAATCTAAAAGTCTGGGAGCTATAAGATGTATTTCCCCAGAATATTATGCCATATCTCAGGTGGGAATGAACATTCGCGAAATATACACAACGAGCACAATGAAGGCTGACTGAAATTGAAAGACTTCTGAACGCGTAGCATAATGAATTTCATTTTGTGTTCAATACATTTAAATGGACATTCCATTTGAGGTTTGACTAAATTGAGAGACCTAAAAATTAGAATTGAGGACCTAGAAATTATAGTTATAGAGGTCTGCGTTTTCTGAAAATGAATTCCCACCTTTCAGTAAGTCATTTTTCACAAAAACCACTGATTCGTAAATCAAGAGACAAGATAATGCTAAATTGGTGTTGATTAATAAAATGGTCTAGATTAATAAAGAGAGGCTTACAAGAATCATGTGGGTGGAATTTGCTTATTATTCACACAATTCTTTTTTGTAATGTAAATACTGATTTCTAAGGGAGGGAATTGACCTGGCTCTCATTGCTAGTTTTCTTACCTTGATTCAGTTCTTGCAGAGCTCCGCAATTTCAAGTGTTCACCAGTAGACATGAAGTGTTCCTAGGGCCTATGCGCCTGGGCATCAAACACAGCTACCTCTGTATCTTTGGTTTCTCTATTTCCTTGAGGGATTTCACACTCCTTGTCCAGCCAATGCTCATCAGTCTAGATTCCTCAGGTACTCCTTAGCCTTGTCTATGTTTAACCTATTTACATTCCAGGCTGCCCTGTCTTTGTTACATCTTGCCACATCAAGACGATACCTCTGATTTGTAGCGATGAAATCTTGTATGTACAGATAAGTGGCTTGTCCTCAAAAACTTCCCAATCCGTGACACTCCTATTCAGCATTGTGGAGCACCTATGGTAATATCCCTCGTTGGAAGGTAAACTTGTCACTGTTATTTAAGATAACTAGGTCACTTCTTGTGACAAACTCACAACCAATAGCTCCTCTCTTATCTGACCTAGTCTCCCTCCCTACTGGAGATTTACTATTGAAGTTACCTCCTACAAGAGCTTTGCCTTTTGCTGACATTTAACTAGCTTCAAGCTCAACTGTTCCTATCAAATGTCTCGTTCTAGTTGCTTGGGGGGAAGAGACAGCTGTAAGTCATAACATCATTTACTTCCACGCAGATGAACCCAAATTTTGTCCTCTTGAATGCTTGTACCCTAAGATTTTTATTGAAAATAATTATGCCATCTCTTCTTGAGGAATCTTGGCACCATGTGGCCTCGTCAGATGTATAGTACTGTTCTCTCAGTGGCTACGTGAATTAAGAGGTCTTGTGTCTGCTGACTTTTCCTTAGATTAATATGCATAACCCTGAGCATTATTGGCCTTGAGTTTTCTAGATGTACTGATGAATGAGGCACATCTGTTACCTCCTAGAAGATGGTCATCGTTCTGGTTTTTCTCGTTGGAGAGGATGCAGTGTAGTTCCTCTCTGCAGTCCTTTGTGATGTGTCCAGCTTTGCCACATTTATAGCAGGTTTTACTTTTGTCAGGACTCAAAGACATGGATATTATATGTCCTTACTCAAGGCCCCTGAAGCATATCATTAACTGCTGCTTCTCCCTGATCTGATAATTAACTCGCCCAATTCTTATTTTCTCCTTCGCCACCAGTTTACAGGCTAATTCTGCTGGCAGAAGGATAGTCACCATCTGTACCCTGCCATATACCTTCCTCAATCGACATGAGTCAGTGATCTGTGATCTGCTCTGTCAGTATTCCCATCTTCTGGGTCCACAACTTCGACGACTACTGTTTCATCGATGCCCCAGATTTCAACCAACTGTTTTAGTGCAAGTATATTTACTTAGGCTTGAGCACCTAAAGCCTTTTCTACACGTCATTTAGTGAGGCCACATTGCCACTCTTGCCAAGAGCAATTGGAAACTCTTTCTTCTGGGTACTGCAGATAGACAGAATGTCTGTCCCGTGTATTTTAGGATCCAAGTTTTTCTTCATTGTCTTCATGATGTAAGATTTTCCTTTTTTGATCGCCACTTTAATAGCCTGATTCAGTGTGCAGCTTCTCTTAGTTTTAACTTTTTTGATATCTTCCTTCCTATTTTTCTTTCTATTTTCCTTTGGAACTAACCATTCCTGCATAGCTTCACTTGCTGCTTCTGCTACAATTTCTTCTTCATTCTCCTGTCTGCTATTTTCAACCAGAGGGCAAGGAGCCTTATCTTTCTTCCTGTCCAGCCAAACAAGGCCTTTAAGCTTTTCAGCCCCAGTATGGTTCGTTGGGCATTTCCGTGTTTGCTCTTCACCTGTGAGCAGTTGTTCCCAAAACTGTATGCATTCTACTGCTATAACTTGACATTTGTTCTTCATCTTGCCAATTTCTTCAATGTCTTTAGCCAGTGACTCTTTCACTGTGGAGGGATTATTCCTCAACAAATTTCTCCCAACTACATTCAGATTACAGGCCAGATTTTCTATTAATTTCATCTGGTCCTTTTGCAGCTATTCCATGCAATTCCATTTATCCCACAACAGGTCTGCAATTGCTCCTGTTTTGCTTTAGAGGTACTGCCAGGATCCCTTGTTCTCCTTGCAGAAGGGTTTCCATTTGTGGCACTATCTGACATAGATGCCAAATTGGCCACATCTATGCCTTTGCAGTTGTAGATGACATCCCAGAGCTTGCACATGCACTCCTGGTCTTCCAGTGACCCTTAACATACAATCCTATCCTGGTCAGGCAAGGATTGGGGTTATGTTTAAAAGGGAGGAAAGTGTTAGGATAGAGGGGGTTCAAAAGTAGAGAGAGTTTTGAAAAAGAGGGGAGAGAAGAAATTTGAACGACACACCCTAGCTCTCTAAATCTAATAATTTATTTTGCAGTGTTGGTGTAAGTGAACTTGATTTCAATCCAGTGTTCTTTACTAAAGAGATTAACTCATTAAAAAATATGTAATAAATTTTTAATTTATATATTTTTAAATTTTCAGATGAAATTTTGAGATGAAGTTAAAGAAAATTATCATCTTTACTTTGAATACTCCTGCTTAATTGTCATTTTACCACTAAATCATTTATGAACTTACAAATTGTAGAATTTACTCATTGATAAGATTGTGTTGTTTTCTCCAGATACATTTATACAGGTATTTCCAATATAGATTCTGTGGATTGTGCAAGTAATGTATGGTATGCAGCTAAAAAATATATGATTTCAAAAATGGAAATGGATTGTGTAAATTACTTGCAGAATGAAGTATGTCATGACAATGTGTGCCAAGTTTATGAAATGTCCAAGTTATTTGACGAACCAGAGTTAGAGCAGCAATGCCTGACTGTACGTTGAAAACAAATGTTCAGTGTTCTTTTCTTTTTGTATTATTTACTTTACTGTGTTATTTTATTTTAGTAACTTTTTATTATTCTATGATGAATTCTGAAAAAAATCTTTAATGGTTTTCAGCTTATATCACATCACACAAATCAGGTTATTAATGCTTCTTCCTTTGAAGATGCTGAACTTACCACTGTCGAAGCCATACTTGATCTTGATGAGTTGTGTGTGGAATCAGAACTTGTTCTTTTCAAAGCAATTCAAAGATGGGCTAAAAAGGAATGTATGAGAAAAGGTTTGTACTATTTTCTAATGTTAAAATTCTTCTCATTAATTTGGTTATTGACAGAAAAGCCTGCACATTAAAAAAAAATTAAAAAGTTCTTCACATTTGATTATTACTTGTTATTGATTGATATTTTTCAGTGTTTATTTAGTTCTTAATAATTTATAATAATATAATTAATAATATTATTTAATCCTGTTTGGTGAAAACACAATTTAAATGACAATATTTAAAAGAAGAAAGATTAATGTCAAAAATGCTTAACTTTATTTATATTTGTGCCACAATGAAAAAGAAAACAATAAAAAAGCCTATTTGTTTTAATTCACATAAAGTGCTCCAAAATAAGATATTATTTTTTTTCTTCTTTTTTCAATTTAATTTTATTTGATACTTAATGTTCCTTATTTTATAGACAGCTAAAGATTTGATTCTCTGTAATATACAAAACATTAAATATCTAAAATATCCAAACAAATCATTAAATATCAAACAAAATTGTTAATGACAGTCTTTAGAAACTCAAATTATTATTGGAATTAGTTCAAAAGTACTTCTTTCATTAATTTTAACAATACAAATTCAATACTTAAATGTTATTTATTCGTATATTTTGTATATTTAGTTCATGCTTGTGAATTTTTATCACAGCAAAGCCCGTAATTAAAAAAGAGATTGAAAGACATTGTTTTATTTTAAAGTCTTTTTATAAATCCTTTAATTTTGTTGACAGGTTTTTCGAATAATGTCAGTGAACAGAGGTCCCTTCTAAAAACTGTATTACCAAAGATTCGGTTCCTAACCTTTTCACTGGAAGTTTTCTCGAAGGAAGTTGCTCCATGTCCTCTTTTAACTCAAGATGAATGCTTTGCATTGTTGTTGAATTTATCATCAGTAAAATCAGCACCATCAGTTCCAGAGGATTTTTCTATTTGTAAAGAGCTTCGAAAACCTCCTAGTGTAACAATTCCAAATGGTTATGAACGTTTTTGCTCAAGAAAAGTGCTTTTTGAAACACTGTTGCTGAATGATGGAAGTCTGACATGTTCTCTTCGTTTCCACACCAATTATTCAATAAACATTTTGGGAGTTGAGGTATGTTAATATCTTTCTTCTATGTAGTTATGACTAGAGACCGGAAAAATATCTAGTATGAAACGTCAAAATATGTACATAAATATATAATAAAACAGTAAGAATATGTAATAAATATGAAAAATTAGATATAATATGTAATATTAAAATACTCTAATTATAAAACACATTTATATAATTCGAACCTTACGTCTATAAAAAATTACCTATACAAATTTTAAAAACAATGCAAATGTTTTAAAATTCATTTGGAAAGCACAAGTTGATGCACACTTGCATCATACAACTTTCCCATCAGTAGTAAAACCTTCACAAATTGTTATCCAGGAATGTAGTTTAGCAGCCAGACTAGAGGCAATAGAAACTAACATAGTACAAACTGGCGATATCTACAACCAGCAAACAATCACCGCAACATGGAATATTCTCATCGAAGTGTTATGCAATGACAATCGCCAAAGTTTGTTGGAAATTCTAGTTAAAGGTCGCCAAACGTGGCGTCAATGATACTTTTCACATCTAAATGTGAAAATGATCTGTCACAGACGTGCACTTCCTGCCTCTGAGATAACTAAAGCAGGCATGCCAGATTGTGAGAATATCTGACTGCATTTTCACTTATCGTACCTCGAGTAGAGTACATAGTAGCACGCAGAAATAATATAGGAAAAATTGCTGAATTTTTTGAAAATAGTAATTACATAAAAATCCGGTCTCTAGTTATGACTTTCTACATATTAATTTTGATTTTAAATAAACCTCTTAGGTTCGTACTCAACTCTTCTCCTATGATGTGGAATTGCTGGATGTGAACTCCCTTCCAATGGTTCATTGTGGCACTCATAAAGAAGAATTTGATGTAAGAATTGAATATCAATATAACACCATGTTTCCAAAATCGTCCTCTCATGCCCAGAAGTCAGTTACAGTGAAATATGATTCATCGACTAAAATTTTTTTTGTTAGTCCACAAATGTGTTCTCCAAATACTGATATTGATTTAACTGTCACATTTAAGTCAAAAGGTTGGTATCCTGCTGGATTATGCTCTCCATTAACTCAAGTTAAATCAACAGTCTTTACATTTTGCAATGAAAACAAACAAGGATCTGCCACAGAGGGTCTCATTAAGTCCATCATGTTCACATTCTAATAAACTTTAAAATACCCAATAAACAAAATGTTTTAGTAATCCTTAAATCCTGAGTATGGTTGAAATTGTTTCTTTAGACATTAGTTTTTGTATAGAACGTTCAATGCTCTGCTGGGTCAAAATTTTCTGTGGATAGAATCTAATCATTTGCAGGTACGGAGATTTAAAACTTTTTGGGACAACTATGTGGAGACCTACATCACATCAGGGTGGCCACTTTCTGGAAAGCATGGAAAATGGAGAAAATCAGGGAATTTCATTGATTTGGAAAAGTCAGAGAAAACTCAGGGAATTTGTAGAAGAATTATTTAATCTGAAAATTTTGAAAGGTTATAAAACTAGATATTATTTTGTAAAAACGTTAGTACAGTGGATGTACAAATCTTATCAGGAAAAGAAAAAAAAATGCATTAGAAAACCGGGAAGAGTGGAGGAAATGAGTGGCCACCCAGTACATTATTTATATCATTTTTGAAGATGTAAGAGCACAAATTGTTTTATTACATAGTCAGCATTTAATTTTGGTAATGAGTCTATGAAATATTTCATTCCTTTTATCTGTTTCACTCCTATTTTCAGTTCATTCATTCTTTACTGAAACATGTGCTTTTGTGTGATTTATCATACAAGTTCACTATTTGTCATTTTCTAATTTGCATTATCTCTAATGATAATTCTTTTAATAATCCAGAAGCCTTCCAACTTGCTTCATCCTTTAAGTTTCAAATTAAATACAGTAAAACTTCATTTATATGTTTTTCAGGGGTCTGAAGGTTAAAAAAAGTATAAGTGAGAAAAATGCCTAACTGAAAATTAAGAAAATGATGATGCAAAATAAAAATTCAATATTTTGACAATACTGTTGTATTAGAAAATAGCATGAATATAATATTCTCAATACAAAGATAGTCCTCACTTTTGAAAAGAGTCTGATCTTTGACCATTTGCTTTTCTACATGTCTGAAGTAATCTTCTCTCAAAATGTGCCAACAGCCCCGTATTCGTCCAAAATTACTTGATTCCCTGATTTCATACAAATAAGCCTGATGTTTACTGTGCTATGTAGACCAACATTAAGCAAAGCCATATTGGGCAACACTCACAAACATTGCACGTAGCCATACCAGGTGACATTAACGCTAACATTATGCCACGCCGTTAGGTCACTGGTGGGCACTATTGTCATTAACCTTGCACCCTGTGGTTTTGTTCCATCTTGAGAGTTCCTATTAGGTTCCAATGGAAGGTGGACAGACCTTGCCTACCAAAACACTAATCAACCTGAACATTGAACCAAGCCCAAATTCCTTGGACTCTAGGATGATGTAATCATTCTCACTTACTAGTCATCTATATCAGTAAGTATAGAGCCAGGACTTTTATGTATGTATGAAATTATTTGACATGGAAAGTATAGGAATTTAGCTTGGATTTATAAACAATTCATAAATGTGAAAAGCATTTAAGGGCAAAATGTATAAATGGATTTTAATTATAATTTTATTGCAAAAGTCTCTCCACATTTGAAAATGGCTTCCTAAGCGTAACCATTTAATTTCCACTTGTGCTTCCATGTATGTGTTAAGAGTTCCAGTAAAAACTGTTTTGTAATACTGAAGTTAGTGAATTTTAATATTTTTGAAAAAATCTGTTAATGACCTAGGTTAAATTTTCTAAGATATATATATATATATATATATATATATATATATATATATATATATATCTCATATATATATATATATATATATATATATATATATATATATATATATATATATATATATATATATATGATATATATATATATATATATATATATATATATATATATATATATGATATATATATATATATATATATATATATATATATATATATATATATATATATATATATATATATATATATATATATACACACACACACATACATACACACACACACACATTCATATTAATAATTAATCGATAATTTCATGTTTTTACTTGCTATGTTCCAATGTTGACAGAGGTATAAGAATTACATGTCTCATCAGTTCCTTTTTAGTTATAATAGAGATTAACAAAGATACTGCTGCTAAGTTCTGAATTGCTCTAATGGGCAGTTTTTCTCGTTCTCCCTAAGCCATTTTTTTATTACTTAAGATTGCTTAACGCAATAATTTGACATTTTATGAATAAAAACCTGTTATTTCATATATTTACAAAGACAAATATTCTTTAATAGCATTATAGAAACTTAATTTTATTTAGATTTATTTATTTTTGTAATTACTACTTTTTAACACAACAATGTCTATAAGTATTTTTAAAAATAGACATTTTTTTCCTCTGTAAATAAACAAATGAATCTATTTTTCAAATGAATCAATTCAAATGAATCTATTTTTTGTATTAATTTTCAAAAGATGAGTGTTGTATACCTGTTAAAACTGGTTGAATTGACATTTGAATTTTTCAATTTCTCATACATAAAATAACAATATTTTAATAGAGTTTACTTGCAATTTTAATTTCCAATTGAGCTTTTAAAGTAGGAAAATAAAGTAAAGCATCAAATCTATGCAACTATTCCTATTGGGTTCCTGAATACCATTTATTTTCTTTTTGTATTTTTTAATTGATTAAAAAACAAATAATTCATTATTTAATAATTAAAATAAATCAAATTTGTATCTATTTGAGAGCTCAACTTAATATTTTATGCTTCCAAAATGTACCCTACCAATCTTCCATTGTATAGTTAATTTTAGCATTCATGAAAAGAGACAAGGGAGTATGATTTGTGCTCCTGGTGCGAAGGTGTTGTTGGTATATAATTGATGTGTAAAAAGAAAGAGTGAGCTATGCCACACCAACACTTAATGAAGATATTTAGAGTTTTGTGTTTCTTGTCAGGGAAAGAATTTGAACATAATCATCTGTGTTTGATATTAAAGTATGATGACAAATTTTGTTTTGTATTTAACAGTCGGTAATCTGGATCATTCTCATCTTCATTTTCATCTTTTGAAATCAGTGATTGAAGCTCATAGTATACTCTGTGATGACATTCTGGCATGTAGGTAATAAGAACCTTATATTTTGTAGCAGCAATCTTTCTTCCCGCTGAATGGTGTCTCTTCCTATTATTAGTTTTGAAAATATCTAAGAAGATATTTTGTTGCTTGCTGCACTTTCCTTTCTGCCGCCTTCCGCTACTTTTTACATCAACTTCCATGTTCTCTCATTAACCACTATTGTTCAATAGTGAGACTACTCTTCTGCTTTGCTGGCATAAGTTTACTTGTTGTTCTTCTTATGTATGATAATTCTAAGTTCCTGTTTAATTTAGATTTTACTTTCTATCAATCACTCACATTTCTTTTCAGATTCTTTCATTTCTCACAGCTACTTGGAACACAGTCAGTTTCAGAGCCAAGCGTCAGAGTCTTTAATCACAGTCAGTTTCAGAGCCAAGCGTTTAAACCCATGATTACCTTATCACATCTTGGCATGGTATTGGAGAGAGGAAGATGAAGCTCGGTCTAGCCCACTATAGATAAGCAGAAACCCAAGTTTTCATTTTAGTGACTGTTAATGCTGAAAAAAAATATGGGAAGGAGGTGAAATTTATTAATAACATTAACAACACTATCAAATCTGTACTACGTAATCACGTAAAAATCTCAATTTTGCAAAAAACTGTGGCTTAGCTCACCGTTCCAGTACAAAACAACAGTAGAAAAATGTGAAACCATAGAGAATCCCGTTAAATCATGGTAGATGACGTCTAGCCTTTACACAGTCAAAATCATGCTAATTTTTCTGGTATTATTTGCCCACATTCTTTTCACTAAATCTACTGAACACCTTAAGACTGTCTTGAAGTGGCAGTTGCTTTAGAATTCTTTGGTTTGTTTCTGTGCCAAAGACGTAAGTTTGAGGTGGGATAAAATTAAAATACATTAAATTTCAAGCAACACAGGAAATATTTTAATTTTTTATGAGTTTTAGCTGATATTGTAAGGCCATTTCAATTATAAAATCAGCAGAAAACAAAAACATATACTGGCAACTTGTGAATATAAAAGCCAGGTCAATAAAAGGGTTTTAACACTCACTTCACAGAGCAACTTGTAAACCCATATTAAAATCCTGGAGTAAACTTTCTTTTAGCAGATAAATTTAATAACAAAGACCAGGCTTCTCTTCAAGGTTAAAAGCTTCTCTTCCATTTACAGTTAACCAATTTATTTTGTTTCAAACTACATTATAATCAAGTTCCCCCATAATACTTGACAATACCACTCTGTCATGACTTGTTGCCATGAGAACACAGAGAACAATAATTTGAATAATTTTATTTCCCATTGAACTCTAGAGAAAGTGCACAGGTAATGAAGATACATTTATCTCCAGAAGCAAAACAAGGAAATTCTCAACATTCGCTCAAAGGATCAGGGAAACTGGAAAAAATCGTGATTGAGATGAGAGTCTTTGATACAAAAGCTGAGGTACAATACTTGTTACATGCATATTTACTCTGTTAGAATTATAGTGTCCAAATGGTAACTAATATAGAAAATACTATTGCTACAATTACTTTTAATCTCCTTTTTAATGTTTGGTGTAGTATCGAATTGTATAAAAGCAGTTACGCCACAAAAGATTTTACTTGATACTTAAACTCATGTATCAGTTATATATCTTGCATAGTTCCACAGGGGTCCCTTTATCAAACAAAAGTTTTCCCTTTCTCAGTAGATAAACTGAATTTATTTCTCCATGCATCTGAAATTACTTACAGCTAGTTAATTTGAATTAGTAGTAACTACATTTTTTATGTTTTAAGTGAAAAAAAAAAACAAAACAAACAGGATTCCAATTAAGCCGGACCAATTAAGCAGACAAGTTGTCCAAGCAGCTCCCCTTCCCCCGGATGCCCCTAAGTAAATGAAAAGGAATCAGGATCACTAAAACCAGCATCATTTTACATAAAAAATCATACTGTGAGTTCTAATGGAGCATTTTGCCAGGATGCTGAACAGCCAAGATTCACCAACCATGGTGATGATTAGAACTTATCTCCATACATTAGAATATGAACTGCTGTTGAAGGTTGAGTCACCAAGAATGGCGGCAGTGACCTCTGAATTTGATGTGCTAATATTAGCGAATTCTTTGTTATATTTTCATGATTTTATGGCTATTTATCCAGTTGTTTTCTCACATATATGTAGTAAACTGTTTTTTATTTTCCTTGGTCATTGCCTTATCTATTGATGACCAGATGCTGTAACTTATTATTCGACATTGTCTTCTCGTAAAGCAAAATCAACCCCATTTCCTCAGTCCTCCCAAAGGTGCCAGTTCAGAGTCACATAAAGAATTATATAAAACATACAAGATGGAATTTAGAAAAGAACTGAGAAACCTACAGGCAAACAGGCTAAATGATGAAATATTAATTTACCAAATAAAATTAGAACTACGTGGAAAATAATAAATAAAAGTAATAATAAAATTAGTAAACATAGGAATAAGCAATTGCAACATGATGACAAACTGATAAATAATCCCCTAATATCTGTGAAGCTTTCAATGAGTTTTTCTTAAACCTAGGATGTGTAACAGAATATATAAATAACTATATAAACAAAGCAATCTATTTAAACAATACAGATGTAAGAGGTAGAAAAGCATATCAACATGGGAAGTAACAGTAGATTGGCTGGCTGGGATGAGATACCAGCAATTATACTGAAAAGTTGCAAAACCTCACTAACTGATGTTTTAGAGCACTTAAGAAATAGCTCATTGATTGTATAGTTCTAGGTATCCTAAAAATTAGTATTGTGAGACCCAATTACAAGAAGGGTAATATATCTGAAATTCAAAACTTTAGACCTACACTGGCTTTGCTAAACTTTTGAAAAAATTATTGCTGAAAGAGTAACTTCTTTGAAAATACAATATACTACTCAATACTCAACATGGTTTTAGGAGAAACAAACCCTCTATTACAACTGCAGCTGATAACATACACCTAATACTCAACAATCGTGAAAATAACCTGAAAAGAACTGGAAAATTTATAGACCTTACCAAAGCTTTTGACAGTGTAAATAACAATTTATTACTTACTAAAGTGCAACACTTAGGGTTAAGAGGTAATATGCATGAACTACTCAAATCATACTTAACAGATCAGAGACAATGTATACAAATACTCTGGGAAACTGACAACAGCAGTGATAAAACATAATCAAAGTTCAAAACCATAACCTCAGGTGTTCCACAAGGATCAGTATTGGGTCCGTTACTATTTCTGCTATAAGTCAAAGACTTCCCATTGACACTGAAATATAAACTAATAACTTATGCAGATGATACAATTATAATTTGTGGCAATAAAGATCTAAAAACATTAGAGATTAATATTCGAGGCATTACATCAAATATATACATACTTGAAAAATAACAACCAACATCTAAATGCAAATAAAACTCAAATGATACATTTTTGACAGTGTAACCATAAAAACACAGGCAAGAAAATCATTGTCAAAATAAATGACAAGGTTATTTACCAGATGGATTATTACAAGTTTCTAGAAATGTATATTGATGAGAACTTCATCTACAGTAGACATATTGAAGAAATCTGTAATAAATTAAGTACTAACATTTACATTTTGAGAAATCTTAAAAGATACATGACAATGGATTTGCTTATGTCAATATATTATGGAATCATCATTCACTTATATCAATATAGTATAGAACTACAGGCGACAACATGTAATAGGAATATTGACAAAGTTATGGTACTTCAGAAAAGACCAAGCGGATGAATTTTCAATCTTAATCCCAACAAATCTTGCAAAAACGTATATAAAAAATATGAAATAATGACCGTAGTAGCATTGTGTGTATACAGAGTAATACTCTTATTGAGAAAAAAACACTAAGGTGTGCTCCATACAAAACAATTCAGTACATAATAACTATACTCGGGCACAGTTAAAATACCACAGGATGTAAGTAAATAAAATGTTAGCAAACAAAAATCCCTATAGAAAAACAATAATACTGTACAATAAATTTCTTAATAATATTAAAACAATTAAACATATTTTCAAAAGTTTATTAAAAACATACCTAATTGAGACTTGCCCATATAAATTAAGTGAAATTAAATAAGGATTATTGTTACTCTAATTATCATTGTCATTCATATTATTAACGTTGTAATGACTAAAGATTTTGTAAATTTGTGCATTGATTAAAGATTTTGTTCATTTTATAATATTAACCATTAAAGTTATATATTCAAGATGAAGTTGAATGTAATTTAACTTTACATAAAGTATATACTGATATTGTTTGATGCTTGTAAAACCAAGTTATATAAACAAAAATATATTATCATTATTATTATTGTGATCATCATCATCATTATGTTATTATTATAATATTATATAATAGTAATAATAATGATAACAACAACAACAATAATAATAATAATAATAATAATAATAATAATAATAACAATAATAATAATAATAATAATAATAATAATAATAATAATAATAATAATAATAATAATAATAATAATAGCAACTGCAATGCCAAGGGTGCGGATCACTCGGCACCCAGGGCAGATATTGCTACGAGTGATAGCAAACTTCGCGGGACACGTATGGAAGTTTGCGATCCCAGGGTTGAGGGATCCCTTAAAAACTCTCGTCCAGAAATAAGTTCTGAGTTTAGAGCAAAAAGAATGAGAACTGGAAGAAACATAAACCCTGATGACTTCTTCAAGAACACATCAGTGGTACCAAAGTACCTTATAGTTAAAAGAAAGGAAGGAAACTTTGAAAAAGTAAGTCCCTTTCTAATAGAAAAGTGTGTTAGCACCTGTGCTGGATCTGCCGTAAGAGAGATAAAGAAAACTCCGTCTGGACTCTTAATAGAAACATTTAATGACAATCAAGGTCAAAAGTTGTTAGAGTTGAGCAAAATAGGTACTATCGAAGTTGAAGTAAATGCCCATGGTACGCTGAATACCTGTAAAGGTGTTGTAGTTTGCAGTGATTTACTAAACTGCAGTGAAGAGGAAATAGTTCAAGAACTGGCTCATCAAGGAGTCATTGCCTGTCGTAGGCTAACGATGAGGCGAGACGGGCAGATAATTCCTTCTGCATCCCATGTTCTGACGTTCAACCGCAGCACGTTGCCAGAAAAGATTAAAGCTGGCATTCATCGTCTGAGCGTACGAATGTTCATTCCTCAACCAATGCAGTGCTTTCAGTGCTTACATTTCGGACACACAGCATCTAGATGTGCTAAAATCAAAGCATGTCAATGTGGAAAGTCATTTCATAGTGGTGATCCATGCATGGATCCTATCAAATGCATCAATTGCAGCGGGCAGCACTCATCAAGGTCAAGGGACTGCCCAATCTATAAACAGGAAGCAGCAATACAACAAATAAAAGCCAGACAAAAACTCAGCTATCCTGAAGCAAAAAAACTTGTTTGTCCTGAAAAAGGAAATATCACATACGTTGAAGCAGTTACTAAAAGCACACCTTTGCCTTCACTAGTAGTGAAAGAACTAATGCCTGTAATAACTCACTGTATAGAAAAGTATTTCAATGAAATTTACAAGAACAAAGTAAACACAAGAATTAAACACAAACACCCAAAGTGAAATAGTTCTTGAAAAGCAATCTTCAGCACCTCAGTCAAATGATGCAGAAAGAAATCCAGTGGCCGCCGCCGCAGCCACATCCAATAAAGGTGAATCGGCAAGGGGCCACCGAAGTCTATCACCTCGTTCTCCAAAACACACCAAGGAGGACTTGCTCAAACAAAAAACCAATGATCAGGACACGACCACTGGCTCAGAGACAAGCTCGATGATAAGTGCAGAAAACAACGATTACCAGTCAATCGATCCAAGCAAAATTCCGCGCAAAAAGAAAAAGAAGAAAGGATGGCCAAGAGGAAAACCCAGAAAATAAGCAGGACCCATCCATGCCACAGCAGCAGAACTTCATCCCAACTATGGAAAATATTATTCAATGGAACATTAACGGCTGTATCTCACATTATTGCGAACTGAAATTGCTACTGGCCAATCACACACCAATGTGTGTGTGCTTACAAGAAACCCATTTTAAACCAGAAGACCGTTTCAATTTAAGAGGTTATAAGATCTTTCGCAATGACGTAGAACCTGATAGGCGCGCTAGAGGCGGTGTTGCCATATTGATCAGCAATACACATTCTGCTAGTCAAGTTCATCTCAATACACCTCTACAAGCAGTAGCTGTAACATTACACCAGCCATTGAAGATGACGTTATGTAGCCTTTACTTACCAGACACCTCATGGCAAAATGAAGACCTACAAAACCTGATTGATCAACTACAGCCTCCATTTCTTATTCTAGGCGACTTTAATGCTCACAGCACCACATGGGGCTGCCCTAGAACAAATGACGCCGGTCGCAGAATCGACGAACTGTTACTCAACAACGAATACGTGCTCTTAAACACAGGAGCAAACACTCACTTCAACGCTAGAAATGGAACATTTTCGGCCATAGACCTTTCAATATGCAGCCCAAATCTTGCAACACGCTTGACGTGGAAACCACTTCCCGATCTTCATCAAAGCGATCACTTTCCTCTGTTGATATCATCAAACATATCAAAGAACGCCGTATATTTACAGAAACGTTGGTGTACTGAGCGTGCAGACTGGTTCAATTTCACCAGTCATTTAACACCAATAAATGTCAGTGGAAACACAGAGAAAGACGTAACAGACTTCACCAACACTGTAACTTCTACTGCTGGAAAATACATTCCACAAACTACTGGTCGCCCATCCAGAATTCCAGTACCATGGTGGAATACAGAGACCAAAGAAGCAATAAGGGAGAAAAGAAGAGCCCTCAACACATACAGGCGTTCACCAACACAAGACAATCTAATTGCTTTTAAGCGTTTGCGTGCACTTGCTCGCAGGAAAGTACTAACTGCCAAACGATCAAGCTGGGAGAAGTACGTGACAACCATAACCAGAACGACCAAAGTCACAGAAGTATGGCAGAAAATCAGGTCAATAGCTGGAAAAAATGTTTTCAGTCCTATTACATGCATAGAACATGAAGGACAACTAGTATGCAACCCAGAAGAAATAGCCAATGCCTTCGCGTCTCAATACTCTAAAGCCAGTAACACAAACAGCTATCCTGAAGAACTCATCGAGAAAAGACAGGAAGAAGAACAAGTGCTAGATTTCACAACTGATACAGATATGCCGTATAATTCTATTTTCACACGAAGAGAATTACAAGATGCTATAAATGCAGCCGGAGACACTGCAGCAGGATCAGATAACCTCCCCTACAGCATACTACGTCGGTTGCCAGAGGAAATACTTTCCACCTTATTAAATATATATAACAACATCTGGGTACAAGGCAACTACCCCAAATGCTGGAAAGAAGCGATAGTAATCCCACTTTTAAAGACTGGTAAAGACCCGCGGAAACCTGAAAACTATCGGCCAGTGTCACTGACATGCTGTCTAGGAAAAATCCTAGAAAAAATGGCCAACACTCGACTAACATGGTGTCTCGAAAGAAACAACTTCCTGAATAAACATCAGTGTGGTTACCGACAGCATCACTCTACTACCGATCAGTTAGTGTTTCTAGAAAACGCAATACAGAACACCTTTATTAAAAGACAACATATGGTGGCTGTATTCTTCGACCTAGAAAAGGCGTTTGATAAGACCTGGCGTTACAACATCTTGAGACAACTGCATAATTGGCAAATCAGAGGAAACCTTCCAAAATTCATATCCAGCTTCCTTAATACCAGATCCTTCCAAGTTCGTGTTGGGCAGTCTATCTCAGAAAGTTACGTACTTGAGAACGGTGTACCACAAGGTTCTCCATTAAGTGGTACGCTTTTTATCATAGCAATCAATGAGATGTTTGATGGCATAGAATCATCAGTTGGAAAATGCATGTATGTTGATGATATTGCTCTATTTTATTCAGCCAAATCGCCGGCAATGATTAAATTGAAAATGCAAAATGCCATCAATACACTGGTACAGAACGCAGAAAATATCGGATTCTCATTTGCAGCAGCTAAAACCAAATGCGTCCACTTCTGTAGAAAACGGAAAAGATACAGAGATCCAGATCTAACGTTACATGGTGTTCAACTGGCGTACGATGAAACGGCAAAGTTCCTTGGTCTGATTTTTGATAGGCATTTAACCTGGAAACACCATCTAGAGTATATCTTGTCTAGATGCAAAACTTCTCTGAACGTGATCCGATGCATTTCGCATATAAATTGGGGAGCAGATAGAGACGTCTTGCTCCGTCTCTACAAATCCCTCGTCATGTCCAAAATAGATTATGGGTGTGCAGTGTACTCCTCAGCCAGGAAATCAAGCTTAAGAAAATTAGAACCTATTCACAACGCAGGCCTCCGTTATGCATCTGGAGCGTTCCGCACTAGTCCCTCATTAAGTGTCTATTGTGAAACCAGTACCATGTCGCTACACCATAGACGAGAAACACTACTACTCAGATATCGAGCAAAAATGCTGTCACTACCAGAACACCTAAACTATCCATTGATGACAAGGCCCAACCTGGCAAATATTTACAATCGAAGACCTACAGCTACTCGTCCAGCCAACATCCGTGCAATAGAAATAATCCGATGCTACAACTTCATTCTACCACCGGTTTTCAAACATAAACCATATGAAGTCCCACCTTGGACGCTTAAAATGCCAGAAATTCGACTCGACACCACCAGTGTAAAGAAAAAAGAAAGCCTTCCCACGGAATTAAAAATCAGATTCAGATCACTTCTTGAAGAGTACATGACAGATCACACAGTTATCTACACCGATGAATCAAAAAGCAAACATGGAGTTGGAAGCGCATTTGTAACCGAAGACGCATCAGAAACATGGACACTTCCACCAGAAGCGAGTGCGTACACAGCTGAATTGTTTGCAATATTACAAGCTTTGCGATACTGTGAAACTCTCGGTGCAAGAAAATTTGTGATCTGCACTGACTCGCTCAGCTTTCTCACCGCCATAGACAGACGCCTACCTGTAGACCCACTACTACAGATGATTCTCCTGTTATGTCACAAGTTAAAACTGCGAGGAGCGTCAGTTACGTTCATCTGGTGCCCTGGGCACATAGGTATCTCAGGCAATGAAGAGGCCGATTCTGCAGCAAGAAATGCCGCAAACAAACAATCAGGAATCGAAATAGAAGTACGTCCTCAAGATGTAAGAAATGCTGCTTTAAAGTGCATCCTCAGAGCATGGCAGACTACGTGGAATAGTCTTCAAACAAAATTAAAGCCAATCAAACAGAGAGTCAATGAATGGTCACCGTATGTCAGCTACACTCGTCGAGAACAAGTGTGCCGTACAAGACTACGAATAGGCCATACAAAGATAACCTCTTCATACCTGCTGAACAATGAGGAGCAACCTATCTGCGACTGCGGTGGAATTCTCACAGTGAAACATCTTCTGACAGACTGTGCAAAGCTCTCAAGACTCAGAGACAGATGTGGTGTGAAAGGGAACTTGCAGGAAGACCTTGGAACAGACAAAACGGCAACAGACAGAACATTACAATTCCTGAGAGAGGCGAATCTTTTTTATAAAATTTAAAGTGTACAGGTTGAGTTTTTATCACTAATTAGTAAAAGGCTAAAGGCCACAGCCTCAAAAAAAAAAAAAATATAATAATAATAATATATAATAATTATAATATAATAATATAATAAATAATAATATAATAATTATAATAAATAATTAGTGCGGTCGCCTATCATGAGGTAATCCCACACTGTTGAGCAACCGGTTTTGCTCTTCGCCTTTTGAAGGTTTTTTTCCACCTGCGCAAAAAAAAATTAAAAAAAGAAAATAATAATAATAATAATAATAATAATAATAATAATAATATTTATTGAGTCGCATGTACGATTACAATCGTGTATGACGAGTCAAACATGATGTATATGGAGGGAGTACAGTTGCATGCATCTTCTTGAGTGCAGTGAATGAAATTACATTCAAGTGTCCAGAAGCAAAACAAGGGGCCATCTCAACATTTGCTCAAAGGACCAGGGAAACTGGACAAAAAAACCTGATCAAGATGGAGTCATTGCCCCAAGGATTATACTACAATACTTATTACAGATATCTCAAGATATTATATAGTAGATAATTATTTTTAGTAGCAAAATAGTGAAACATTTAACATAATATAATTTAATTTAAAATAATTTGACATTGGAAGATTTGAACTGTTTCATTTTTTAAAAATAACATTTAATATAAATAATAATAGATAACATTACTTATAAAATAACAATATAATAATAATAATAATGACAATACTAATAGTAATATTAACAACTGTCCAGTAGAAAGAAGAATTACTGTTCCCCGCTGTTATAAGTGTCTTTGCTACGGCCACGTGCAAAAAGACTGCAAAGGACCAGATAGGAGCAACCTGTGCTGGAGATGTGGTAAAACCGGGCACAAACGTACCGAATGCCAAAACAGCCCGTCGTGCGTACTATGCGCGACCCGAGTCGACGCAAGAGGGACAGACCACATACCTGGAACAGGAAACTGCATTGTATACAGAGATGCATTGAAACAGAGGAGAATAGCGAACGCAAGGAAATGAAGAGAATATTACAGGGAAACTTAAATCGTAGTAGAATTGCCTCGGAGCTTCTCGAACAGCTAATTAATGAGCTGAAGGTTGACATCATATTGATCTGTGAACCGTACAGGGCTAAAAGTTCGACAGCATGGTTCTCTGATGACTCAAGCACTGCGGCCATATGGATTCTCGACACAAGTCGAATCCGAGTGGAGCGCCATGGAGCGAGCTCACACTATGTATGGACGAGGATAGGTAGAATAACATACGTGAGCTGCTATCTGTCCCCAAATGACACCGTCGGAGAATTCCGACAGAAACTTGAGGACCTCGAAGACTGCCTAACAGGCATTCAAACTGAGGTCGTATTGGCCGGGGACTTTAACGCGAGGGCATTAGAATGGGGTATGCCTCGAACAGACACAAGAGGAATGTTAATTCGGGAAATGGCCGCACGATTGAATTTGATAGTTATAAACAAGGGCTCCACCCCGACATATAGAAGACCTGGATTCGGAAACTCTATTCCAGACATCACGCTCATGTCGGAGAGATTAGCGACTAAGGAACGAGGTTGGCGAGTCATCGAGGATTACACTGGTAGTGACCACCAATACCTATTATACCAGATATGTAATAATGAAAGACGAGAGAGAGACTTCCACCTCACCAAAAGTTACAAACAATGGAACACCGCGAAAATGGACAAAGGAAGGCTTCAAAGTGTGATCCAGAGCGGACTGGAGTCTAGCCCTAAACGGCCAGCAGGGTCGCCGGACAGGGCACAAACAGAGACCCTCGTAGAGGCAACCATGAACCTCATCACTAAAGCATGCGACGCCTCTATGCCCACTAAAAAGCGAGGAAACGGAAAACATCCGGCCTATTGGTGGACGGAAGAAATAGCTGAATTAAGAAAACAGTGCCTCAGACTACGCAGAAAAGCACAGCGAGCGCATAAAAGAATAAATCCTGCAGAGTTTTTAGAGCTCTCAGCGGAGCACAAGGCTGCGAGGAAGATACTCCAGAACGCTATCAAGAACAGCAAAATTCAATGTTGGAAAAAACTATGCGCGGAGGTCGATACCGACCCCTGGGGATTGGGGTACAAAATTGTCAACCAGAAATTAAGGGCTCTTGGACCTACAGGCATCCTCAACTCAGAAGATATGACGAGCATAGTGGAGGTTCTCTTCCCAACACACCCAGTGAGAAGCGAAACCAAAGATGAACCGGGGAATATTGAAGCACATATCTTCACCAAGGAGGAGCTGGTAGTGGCGGTATCCTCTCTGAAGAATAAAAAGGCACCAGGACCAGACGGCGTACAGGCGGAAGTTTTCAAAGCAATTGTGGAAACATCTCCACAATTACTATTGAATATGTACAATACCTGCCTCAAAGCAGGGGTCTTCAGCAGTCGCTGGAAAATTGCACGTCTGGCCCTTGTAAGCAAGGGAAAAGGCGATACGAACACGCCATCGGCGTACAGACCTCTCTGCATGCTAAACGTAGCGGGAAAAATCCTGGAGAGACTCTTAAAGCCACGATTACTTGCAGCAATCGAAGCTGCAGGAGATCTCTCTGATCAACAGCATGGATTCAGAAGAGGGCGCTCTACGATAGGAGCCATACGGGAAGTAATCGGGGCCGTCGACAGAGCGAACGAGGCATGCCACGCGGCCCGCCCAATCGTTCTTCTTGTGACTCTCGACGTCAAAAATGCCTTTAACTCGGCAAGGTGGGTCGATATTCTAGAGGCACTAGATAGCACGTTTGCAGTTCCCAAATATCTTACCCGTATGGTAAGGGACTATTTCAAGGACCGTTTCCTCTTATACGAGACAACAAGTGGGCAGAAATCCATGCGCGTTACCGCTGGTGTTGCACAGGGATCAATTTTAGGCCCATATTTCTGGAACTTGGTGTATGACAGCCTTTTAAGGACACAGATGCCAGAAGGTACCATCCTGGTCGGATATGCTGATGACACAGCAGCCATTGTAGAAGCCCGTAGCGTTGAGCTGGCCCAGCTCAGGCTAAACCAGGTGATGAGGCGCGTCAGTGACTGGATGGAAGGCCACGGCCTACAACTGGCACTTGCTAAAACGGAGATCGTGGTCCTTACCAGAAAAAGAATCCCTACCATCTTACCCATGCAAGTGGGTAAAGAAAGAATAATGACAAAGCCGTCTGCAAAGTATTTGGGGGTAACTCTGGATACAAAGCTGACCTACTGGCCACACATACAGAAGACTGTTGACAAAGCCGCAACTACAACTGCAGCACTGAGCAGGCTAATGGCTAACGTAGACGGCCCACGGCCGAATAAAAGGAGACTCCTGATGTCGACAGTACAGTCAATGCTTCTGTATGGAGCCGAATTGTGGGCTGAAGCACTGACTGTAAAGAAATACAGAACACGAATCACAGCGGTGCAGCGTAGGGGAGCGTTGAGAGTGGCATGCGCTTACCGAACAGTCTCCGAAGACGCTATCCTGGTGATCGCTAGAGTTATACCTATTGACCTGCTCGCGCTGGAACGCAAGCGGATATATGATAGGAGTGGAGCCGAAGGAAGAGCGAAAGCGACACGAGAGGAACGACGTACGACAATGGAGCACTGGCAAGAACGCTGGGACTGTGGGACCAAAGGAAGGTGGACGCACCGGCTCATCAAGCAACTGTCACCATGGGTGCAACGGGAGTTCGGTGAAGTAAATTTCTTTCTCTCACAGTTCCTGACAGGCCACGGATACTTCAGAGACTATCTCTACCGCATGGGGAAGGTTACATCACCCCACTGTAATTACTGCATAAATGAATTAGACACCGCTGAGCACACCATTTTCCAGTGCACGAACTGGGAAAGAGAACGCGATAGGCTGGAGGAAAAGACAGGTAGCCTCACGCCAGAAAACACGGTGGAAGTCATGATGAAAGATGAGAAGTCCTGGAGCGCAATCTCCCACTTTATAGAGAGCGTCCTGCGGACAAAGAAGAACGAAGGCTGTCTAGACAGTAGTGTATAAGAGGGAACAAACGCAGTGACACCCATCAAGAAAGGCCCCAACCCGAAGTAATGCGAAAGCCGTTCGAGGTTGGGGTCAGAAGAAGAAAACAGGTGGTTGTTTTTAGTGCGGTCGCCTATCATGAGGTAATCCCACACTGTTGAGCAACCGGTTTTGCTCTTCGCCTTTTGAAGGTTTTTTTCCACCTGCGCCAAAAAAAAAAAAAGTAATATTAACAGTACATGATAACAATTATGGTAACTACATATGAATTAACAGTATTAATACATTCCTTGTTTAAATCTTGAAATGGTGAAGAGGCAGGTTATGGCTAGATTTTTTTCTATTTCTACACCTAGCCCTACTGCAGCACCTGGAATCACCTTGCACATATTAGTCATTGAGGTATTCCTGAACGCTATAAAAACGTTTTTGCCCAAGGAAGTGTTTGAGTTTATTCTTGAAGTTGTGTAAGCCTGTTGGGTTTCTCAGATGTATTGGTAATTTTTTGTAGAATTGTATACCTGAAGAGAATGTTCCCTTTTGGTATAATGTGCTTATGCACATTGATTGATGAAGGTTACATGCTATACTTGCCTTTTGTTATAGGGGTGTAAGCTTGAGTTAAATTTGTAAAGTGTGTCTTTGGTTACTAGATATTTCTTTACAAACATCATAACTTCATAAATGAATATACAAGGCAGTGGAAGTAAGTTAAGTTTCTGGAATTGAGGTCTGCAGGACTCTGTTCTTTTTGTATTTGTTATTGTTCGAATGTTTCTCTTTTGCATTTTGACTGTTTGCTTAGCCTCTGGTGCCTGGCCCCATATTATTATTCCATATTTGAGAATAGAGTGCACGTTTGCGAAGTACTCTGTTCGAGCTGTCGCAATGGAGCTGATTCTTATTATTATTCTTAGAGCATAATTAAGTTTGCTCAATTTTGAATTAATATCTTCTAGGTGTGAGTTCCATTTGAGGTTGGATTGTGTAGTGATTCTGAGAAATTTAGTTTTCTGTACTTGTGTGATGCTGTTTCCTTCTAATGTTAAACTTGGTGAGTATTATTGTGTTGAGTGGGAGTTATAGAAGGATGTTGTGATTGTTTTGTCTCTGTTTAGGATTAGTTTGTTGTGGTGGATCCATTGTATTAGTTTGTCGATGGCGTAATTGGCTTTGTCTTGTAAAGCTTTGGTTATTCTTTCTTTGAATATAATATTAGTGTCATCTGAAAAAGTACGGTTTTGCTGTGTTAATAAAATTACATTATTTTCTTATCTTTATTCTTTATTGCCATACCAATTGAGCATAGGATCCCATTGGGTGTGATCTTACGCCGTGACCTTTTTTTTATTTTTTTTTTTATTTTTTAACACATAAATGATTGATGATTGTCTTCTACTGAAAAAAGATCCATTCTCTATGTTGATAATACCAATATTCTCCCCCCCCCCCCAAAAAAAACAACCAAACCCAATAAGTTTTTTACAGCAGGTATGAATCATGGCATAATGATGGAATTGCCCTTTAATAAACAGGAAAAATGGTTTCAGTTCACCTTTTGCATTTGAAACAGGTAAGAACATGTGCCATTGAAATGGAATGATGCATATTTGGCTGATATTAAATACATACAAAATAGGAATTCATCAAATGCAGAAAAATTTTGTATAAATAGAACCAGGAAATATCAGCACTGTGCTATCAATTGTGAGCAATTGAATCAAGTGGTTCCGTATTTCCTCCTGCTCTCTCTAACCTATTTTTTCTTTACTCTATCCATTAAATAAGTGTTATTTTAAATGCTAGCCCTGATATGTGCGTTACGGAGTACCATCATAGAAAATTTTATAATTAGGTCGTGAGGGCGCGAACTGATCCTCTACAGGAAATCGAAACAATAATTATTATTATATGAAAAAGGAAAGGAATTCATCAATAACCCAGTTTTCATGTAAATGTCAGCATTCTGTCATTTATTGCTGCTTTCCTCAGTGATCTCCTTGCTAATAAAACAGAACACAATGCAACACAAGATGTAACAATGTAACAATATTCCTTACGTACTATTGCAATTATATCTGCATTCACGCATCATACATTTACCTCCATTTTCATTCTAACTTCATTAATTAATTATTTACTTAACGATAACAAAATTCAATAAACAAAAATTATTCTGACATACTCATTATTAAACAAAATCGTAACATTCTATCTCCACTAACTTACTATTTATTACTTCCTCGCATGAATCAAATTTATAATATTTTATTGCATTAATATTTCATTTGCTCATAAACGGTTTTGCGTGAATAAAATTTATAATACTTTATCCGTTAAATTTCTTTTACTTAAAGAAAATGTTTGCGTGAATAATTTCCATAATATTCTATTTGTTAACATTTCTTTTACTCAACAAAATATTTTGCGTGGCCATGTCTTAAAAGAATTAAACTAAAACACGTATCTTGGCCTTCTCATATTAGCTCCAATGTAGAATCAATTATAATGTTTATAACTACTTCCCTTTCGATGCATTCAGCGATCTTGCTCTGCACAATTCCAATTTCTCCTTTCACCAAAGTTTTTGTTCATCTACCATTAATTAATTAAATTCACATAGTCAACATATTCCAAAAACAAAGTTATACTACACTGCATTTTATATTAACATTATAAAAAACAAAAAACAAAAAATTCGACTCATAAGAATCTACGTTGCGACCCACTACCCATGACATCAAGTAGCATTCTGACCAATTTTTTCATCTCCCGTTTCCCTAAAACAAAAGACGGCTTTTCTTTTATTATTTCACTAATTCCTTGTAATAGTCTTTCTACAATGCATAGTGGTTTTTGTTGTCATCTACCCATTTCACAATTCATTTCACTGTTCTTACTTTGTCCCTTGAACATTGCTTTTTTAAATTCAACACGTTTTTCACTGATTCTCTATTTGCCATTTTAAACAGATGATCATCTGTCCTTCTTCGTCAATATTTCTACAAGTTTTTAAATTTATTAAGATTTCAAATTTCTTTTTTGTGACACACCAGCCGTCACGAAAATATGCCTTAAATTGTCCACAAACATTTCAAAGTCCGTTTTGGATCTTCCGCTTCGAAATATTATTAAAAATTTGCCAAAATATGCTATAATGGAACTTAATTCATCTGTTTATTTTTACTGAACCAAGTTTTTTTTTTCACTGAACCAAGTGATATTTGGCAGTTGGTTCTGTTTACAGAAAGTATTGTATGGCTTTTGTAGATAAGGAGCCAAGCATCATTTTTATTATTTCAGAGAAATAAGCATATCTAACAAAATAAAATAATACTAACAAAAGACTTCACACTGATCTGTGGCAACAGATGATCGTGCAATTTTAAAATTATATATTATTTCTCAAAAAACATAGGTTGTTAAAAAATATGTTATTTTTTACTCATTTTATATTTGTTTAGTAAATATTCTTAATTTTTTCTTCATGGTAAAATCAGCTGGCAGATTAGGAGAAGATACTAAGTCTCGCTTTTATTGAATGTTTTCTTTAAATAGTATGAAATCTTGTAAGGGAAAAATGTACCTGGAAAGCCAAGAAAACTAAGGGAAATTTGTTTTATGAAGAGTGGCCAATTGTTTAATTTTCATTACAAGATCAAATCACAGTTATCTATTTTTTAAATCATTTAAATGTTTCTTTCAAACAATTATTAAAGGAAGTCACATTCTGATAAGTAAAAATTGCTCTTGAGGAAGCCAGGAAGTTGGGAATGCAAGATTAATAGTTGGAAAACAAGCGTTCACTACAGTTGTTTGCTAAGTAAAGGATATGTAGCTGGATAATTTCTTACATTTGCAAAATCTTATAAACGTATCATATCTTCAATAACCAGTTAATATGTGAAATAAAATTTTTATTGTCTCATTCTGAACAACAATTGGAACAGACAGCAAGCACACAGCATCTTTATAAAAAAAATAGTATTCACTATAACATTTATTATAGATAGTATATTTCATGTCTGAAAATAAATAAATTACTGCTCAGTCAAGATGCATGTAAACTTTCCATTTAAAATACAGGAAAGGAACACATTGTAAGACGCAGAGCTAAGTATCACAGCATAGTTGCTCATATTCTACTAGCAAAAGCTACAAATTCAATACAACAATGAAAAGTGCACATGTAGCTAGTACATTTACATGAGCGAAATTCAAGCATTACAAAATGGAAATGATTTGAGGTTCATTTCATTGGTTGTTGGGCTCATTCATACATCAATATTGAGATAATTTTTAAAACAAACTTATTTGAGGAAATATTGAATATAATACATATTCTTTTGTTATGATTAACAATTGCCATAAAAAACAGAAATTGTGTTTATTTTTTGCCGTAACCCTGAGAGAAACCAGGTTTACTGTCTGTGTCAAAATCTGGACTTTGACCGACAGTCTCTTTGTGTCTTGCTTCCTGTTCTTCTTCCTGTGCTACTTCATTTACTGGTTTGACAAGCACACTCTGTATCCAAGTGATGTCAATGCCAGCCAGAACAGCAGGGTTTGATTTCACAGAACATCCAACATCCCAGCTGTATAAACCAGCAAGAAAATACCTACCATCACCACGATCACAGCCAATTGGACCGCCAGCATCCACCTGCAGAAAGTAATGATATACTATTTAATATTCTTAATTCCAGCCCTTGTGGGATTAACTAAAGAGTAATGGCACTTTTTGAAATATAATTTTCTTAATAGGCAAATAAAAATAACCCTAAATTGAAGACATGTTAGTGTTCTCCCTTCTGCTAGATGATGTGCTGAATATTAGATGAGTACAAGTCACAGCAGTTCACATATTGCAATTTGTCACACTTCCCTTTTTTTATTATTTTTTTTATAGTCTTTGTTGATTTATCATTCAATATATCCCCAAGGTGTTTTTTAAAATATTTTTTTAAAAATTGTTTAATATATTTCAAGTGGAACTGGATTTGTTGCTTACCAAACAGAGGTCATGTGCTGGTGATTTGGGTACAGCACACTGGAAGCTCTTATTAAGAATGAAGTATTTTCCCAGATGGGTTTGACGGAGGGTTTGTTCACACTGGGGTTGTGGAACAAACGTCACAGGTACTTTGTTTAATGGGCTGCCTCGAATATTGCCTGAAAACAATGAACATAAATTAATGGTATTCATCTGGAAAATTTAATTGAGAAATGTTTTGTCTAAGGACTAGTTCAAAGCAAATAATTTTTTTAACATAATTATCACTAGAAACAGAATTTTTAAGATTTTATAACTGCAATTTTGGTTTTTAATGGTCATGATTAAGCTGTGAAATTTATATTTCTAGCCACACTTGTATTCAATTGATCGTTATTTGTATTTGAATGAGGAGATTTCAACCAAAGAATTTTTCAAAATAAAATATTTGAAAACAGTTTCCCAAACACAGCATGATAAGTGGCTAGGCTAGGTTCCTGAGGCTGTACTAGAGAAGAACCAGCCTCTAACTGTGATCAGCAAACAAAATCAGTTTTAAGTTTAATGGGTTTACATCTTATAAATTATATGCATACATTAACAATTATACCTACAACCTAATACTTGCGTTTGTAGGAATTTGAATGAAAATTGTGGCAAAAAATGAGGGTTATTTATGTGCTTGGGCTCGTCTATCATACCGAATGTGAATTAGTACAAGTATAAAAATATCAAAATATAAACTGGAGTTCAAGAAATTGTTTCTTCCCTGAAATAAAAATATTTATATAAAAATTAATCTTTTGGCCCCTTTCTGAAAAATTCATATATTGAAAATACCTTCAGCCGATTTATCAAGAAAAGAAAAAGAAAAAAAAATTCAAAAATTAATTGAATTTGATTTTTTAATTTAATTTTACTTGCTTTGACATTTTGAAACAACTGATGTGTACACTTTATTTCTTCATTACAAATATATTTCACTGTTGGTACTACAAGACGTATTTTCTCGCATAATTAGTGTAAATTAGGGTTGAGGATAAGGCAAGGAAAAGGAAGGAAAGTTCGCGCGTGGTCCGTGGCCCGATTGTTTAGTGTACTGCTCCGGCATTCGTATCGGAGAACCCATGGAAAACTACCGATCGGAATAGGCGGCCGTTAGAATTCTCCTGCAGACAGTGGCTGAAGTCGACCTAGCTATCTACCCAGTGTTACAAAATTCTGCCACCATCGTGACTCCCACCGAGGTCCTCCCGATCAGAGGCACTGCAGTGTTCCCGCTGGGGGAGATATCTGGAGGGAAAGCTACAAGCCGTCGTAGGTCGTCGCCGGATCTCACCATCCAACGGGGGAAGAAAATCGCTACCTACTTGGTTGCAACATTCACTACACTAACGGGCCTAGCCTCAGAAGCTTGGTCGCGCTCCAAACTAGAGATGGGCTTAACAGCTTTTCTTCAATAGCTGTTATCACAAAAACAGCTGACTCGTAATAGCTGTTATTAATAACACTTGAAAAATAACAGGTCCATGACCAGAAACCTAACATGGCCGACTGCTAAGAATTAAAGCAGTTGTAGCGACTGCTAAGAGTTAATCCACGCAAAACGAATAACGTTGGTAGCACCGTAAAGCTTGTGCAGCTACCTTACGGCGCTTCCTTGCACTACTTTCCCTAACATGTTTGGACAGAGAAGCAGCTGATATAAACGAGCTGGATGAACCGCCAAGGATGACTAGTAATTCATATAATATGTAGCGAATGTATATAGAATATTACTAAAATGAAAGTGATTTGGGTTCAGATTGCGAATATTCTTTCTAATATGCAACTTGTGCATAGTGAAGTGACGAGTGCCAAAAATAATAAGGAGAAACAGTGTTTTTGCTTACCTATACCTAAAGTGTTAATGACTATCGAATATTAAGTATTATAATGTGAGTTATTTGACCGTAACTCATTTTATTTTATTGGACCTAGGGAAATATTAGTTGATCTCATATAAGTAGCAATGGGACAGAAATAAGTTAACATATTGGACGGACTTAATTTAAAGGACAAACATCTTGTTGTAGTATATACAATAAAATATAAAAATATTGTGGCACATGGTGTGTAATAATGACGAATTATGTATTAATTAATCTATAATTTGAACACTGGCAAATCATGATTGATGATCGTACAAAATGGTTGCCACAAAAGCTTGTAGTAGTTCGGATTAGGCCCAGTAGGTTGCAGTTCTATGCATTTCAACCGATAACAGCCAATAACAGGATAAACGAAATAACTGTTATTTCGCGTAACAGTTACGAAACGTTAACGGTTAAGAAATAACAGTTTAGTTGTTAAGGGCACGAGCGAGGCGGGTGGCGAGTGGCTGGCTCACCTTGCAGCGGCGTCTTGCCCCACCCGGAGGCGACGCACGCGTGCTGCTGCGCGGCGTCGAAGGCGGCCGGCGACGGCGGCAGGCAGATGGGCGTGGCGGGCGCCAGCGCGCGCTCCAGCAGCAGCAGCGCCAGGTCCTGCGCCAGCGAGCCGGCGTCGAAGGCCGGGTGGCGCGCCACGGCCGCCACGCGCGCCTCGTGCGCGCCTGCGGGCACCTCGCCCAGCAGCCACGCGCCCACCACCACCAGCAGCTGCGACGACCGCGCCCTGCGCAGCCACAACGCACTTCAAACGACGCTGTCACGTGCACAAACAAATAGTGGACTGCAGCTGCAAACATGCTGCGGAATGCATCACACGAAACGCTAGTAGCACGCAGCGCGGGCCGAGTGCATGGAGACAAAAATACACTTTTAACAAGGTTGTCAAGGCGGTCCAGAGCAAACTAGTGGCCTGCAGCTGCAAACATGCTGCGGAATGCATCACACGAAACGCTAGTAGCAACGCAGCGCGGACCGAGCGCATGCGTGGAGACACAAGGCACTTTAAACAAGGCGGTCCAGAACAAACTAGTGGCTTGCAGCTGCAAACATGCTGCGGAATGTCACATGAGTAGTAGCACGCAGCGCGGACCGAGCGCATGCTTAGGAGCATAAGGCACTTTAAACGATGTTGTCAAGGTGGTTCAGTACAAACTATAGGCCTGCAGCTGCAAACATGCTGCGGAACGAATCCGCACAAAACGCTAGTAGTACGCAGCGCGGACTGACCGCGTGCTTAGGGATACAAGGCACTTTAAGCAATACTATTGTCAAATGGGTCAGAACAAACCAGTGGCCTATAGCTACAAAAATGCTGGCACTCCAGCCCTGAAGAAGACCACTATATGTTGGTCGAAACGTCGGCATCACTACCCTCCACGCGGTTCACCCGGACAGCCAAGAGCCTTCACATGACTGGCCTTGGAATCTTACAATTGTGTTTCACAAAAATATTGAGGACAACTTTTGAGTGAAGGAAGATCACATAAACGAGAACATTTCCCGCAACAAGTCGAGTTCAGACCGTCGTGGATGACACATGGGCGAGTCTACTACGCCAATTTATTTTGATTCTCATATTCACTATAAATCAGTTTTGAATATTTTCTTCGTAATCTAACAGATTCAGTGAATACATCGATTATGAAAAACATGTTCCCTTGTAACAATTTACGCATAATTTTTTAATTTATTGATATTAAAAGATATTTTTTTAATATTTTCATGTTTAGTTTACGTCTTGAAAAAGGAATTACTTCAACAAATGTTCAAAAAATAAAATAAAAATGGGTGTAACACTAAACTAACGCCCTCATACTCTTAAGCGTAACGCTGCGTGAAACCCAGTCCCCGTCTTTACCGTTACGTAATTTATTGACGACCCATATGGTTTTATTTATTTATTTATTTTACGTCAAAAACAGTTAAAACTGTGTGAGACGTGCTATTGGGAAGTGAATTATATGCACATTTTCAAAATTCTGTGATCCCTACACTAATCCATATACTACTTGAAGTTTGAAAACAGAAAAAATTAGAAATATTTTTTGCAACTATTGTAAAAAAAGCTCCAATGTAATAAAATCTATTTTCAAGGATAAATAAGCAATAAATTTGGGCTCTTATCCATTATGTCCTTCGGAATAATACTTCCTGCCGCGAAAACATGGAAACAATAGCTTGAATAATTGTATTTTCCACTGAATTCTTGAAGACGTGCACAGAAAATGAAGTTACATTTATGTCCAGAAGCAACACAAGGGGCCATCTCAGCATTTGCTCAATGGATCAGGGAAACTGGACGAAAAACCTAATTGAGATGGGGGTCATTGACCCAGAAGATTTGATCCAGGTTGACCAGGTTGGTCATTGACCCAGGTTGGATTTGAACCTGCGGCCCTCGAGTCGAAGCAGTCACGACGCTTCCGCTTTACCGGCCCCGGTTATCCAGGCTAGCGCCATAAACGAATGAGGGAGATGCACAAAAGGAAAGTAATTGGGGGGAGGCTTACCCGTCAATGCAGTGGGCGGAGGTGGCCACGGCGTTGGGGGCGACCAGCACGCCGCTGCACAGGGCGCTGCTGTTGCTGGCGGAGAGCACCAGCACTTGCCAGGGCAGCTCGTTGAGGCCGGCCTCAGTATCCCGCTGGCCAGGCTTCTACAGGCACATGAGCAGACAGTTGATTGAACGTCGACAATGCGACTCGGTCAGTGACAGAAGTAGTACAGAAATGGTCCAGAGGAAATTATGACAGCTTCCCAAAATGAAAGTAATGTTTACTGGTTTGTTTAAATTAGTTCACGATGATGATAAGAAGTTGGAAATAATTTTATATTTACAGCTAAAATAAACGTGAGTAAGAAACGATCAATGTCTTTCACAACTTTTAGAGGTGAAAATTAGTACATTTTTGTTTCTTGAAATGACCCTCTAAAATTCCGGGGTGTATGTTTTTGAGCGGTTTTTTGCAGTCATTTGTCTCCGAATTTCTGGATTTCAAATTCAAAGTGGAGAAGTCCTCCAAATACACTTACCAGAATGGGTCCTCCGATGCCGCAGTTTGGTCCGCTAGGGTTGTTTGAGCCGATGGGCTCGTAGTAGATCGGCTTGGGGGTGGACGGCTGGGGCAGGCCGCCTGGCTGATAGGAACCGGGAGATCCGGGCCTTCCTGGCTGATAGGACACGGAGCCAGGGGAACCTGGCGAGCCGGGGGTGTGCGAAACTGAGCCAGGCTGAGCAGGTCTTCCAGGAGTGTAAGACACTGAACCAGGAGTTCCAGGGGATCCAGGAGTGTAGCTCACGGATCCGGGTGATCCAGGTGATCCGGGAGTGTAGCTCACAGATCCAGGGGTACCGGGAGTTCCAGGGTGGCCAGGAGTTCCGGGATGTCCAGGTGTTCCAGGTTGTCCGGGGATACCCGGTTGGCCAGGATGTCCGGGAGTACCAGGGTGTCCTGGAGTTCCAGGTTGACCAGGAGCACCGGGGAATCCTGGAGTTCCAGGTTGGCCAGGGGCACCGGGGTGTCCTGGAGTTCCAGGTTGTCCAGGAGCACCGGGGTATCCTGGAGTTCCAGGTTGACCAGGAGCACCGGGGTGTCCTGGAGTTCCAGGTTGACCAGGAGCACCAGGGAATCCTGGAGTTCCAGGTTGGCCAGGAGCACCGGGGAATCCTGGAGTTCCAGGTTGGCCAGGAGCACCGGGGTGTCCTGGAGTTCCAGGTTGGCCAGGAGCACCAGGGTGACCTGGGGTGCCAGGCTGATAGGTCGCAGATCCAGGCTGAGCGGGTTTGCCAGGCTGGTAGCTCACTGATCCAGGTTGAGCAGGACTGCCGGGAGTGTATGACACGCTACCGGGTTGAGCAGGACTTCCGGGAGTGTATGACACGCTACCGGGTTGAGCGGGGCTGCCGGGAGTGTAGGTTACGCTTCCGGGTTGAGCAGGACGGCCCGGAGTGTAGGACGCGCTGCCAGGTTGAGCGGGACTGCCAGGGGTGTAGACGACGCTTCCGGGCTGAGCGGGGCTGCCGGGAGTGTAGGACGCGCTGCCGGGTTGCGCGGGTCTGCCAGGCGTGTGCGTGATGCCGCCGGGCTGCACGCCCTTGCCGGGGGAGTAGTAGTGCGAGCCGGGCTTGACGGTGGGCTGTGGGGCGCTGCCGGCCCCCGAGGGGAAGGTCGACCCGTCGAAGGAGCAGCACACGCCCGACGCGCCGTCCAGAGGCACGCGGCAACCCTGCGGAACACCAGCACATCAGTGCACCAACGAACATCAGCACGCCAGATCAATGCACGGCAGCGGACATCGCAGCAATGCACGCATATCAGTACATTAGTATATCCAGTACTACATCGTCGTAGTAATAAAATCGTCTGTTCACAAGACTTCTAAAATGATAATTTGCAGAACGGTTTTATTCTGAGCAAATCAGTTTGTTTCATGACCCAAATAAAAGAATTTTATTATAAATAACCGATTTCTTATGAAGTACCTTTACACATTCTTTACGAAAACAAATAGCCTACCGTTTTCTGAACATATTTCGTCACCAAACACGAACATGAAGATTTTAGAAACTTTTAGAACCTGATTTGGAGGGTACTGACGACAGATATATTGTTTGAAATATGGGACCCCGAAAATCTACTACCTCAAATCTCTTCTTTGCAATGCACGTTCCCGGTCTTTCGTTGAACTTTCTTACAAATTTGTTCCTACAAATCCTACGAGCAGCTACACCAGCATCAACAATCTATTTCCTTTGCTCAGTATTGGGTTAATTGAGTAATAGATAATTTTGTGTTGCGGGACGAATTGCTATGGTGAGTTACATGTTACGCCCGTAAGTGTAGTGCTTATTTCCCTGGGCGCGCCGGTAATGCCCTGAGCGTGCCGGTAATTTCCTGGGTATGCCGGTAGGCAAGGTACAGCTCCGTCACCGCCCATTATTCGAGGAATCTCGAAAAACAACGGATTAAAGTAAACGGTTAAAATTCTCCTTCAAACACCGGGTGAATAGAACGTACCTATCTAGGATCGAAAAATCGCCATTTTCAAGACCCGAATTCTAGGACCTCCGGGTCAAACGCTGCAGTGACAACCCTCCCAATGAGGATTCGGAGGGAGAGAGGGAGGGGGGCTGCTCTTACCATGGTGATCGTGACCTTGTCGCGCGTTTAGTCCTTAACTAGACTCGAAAACCCGCCATCACCGAGACTCGAACCCTGGGACGTGTCGGTCAATCGCTGCAGTGGCAACAGTTGCTGTCTAGAGTCATCCCAATTAGGATTGGGAGGGCGGGGGGGGGGGCTGCTCTTACCTTGGCGATCGTGACCTTGTCGCGCGTTCAGTCCTTAACTAGAATCGAAAACCCGCCGTCACCGAGACCCGAATTCTAGGACCTCCGGGTCAATCGCTGCAGTAGCAACAGTTGCTGCCCAGAGTCACCCCATTGAGGATTGCGAGGGCGGGGTGGGGTGGGGCTGCTCTTACCTTGGCGGGCGTGACCTTGTTGGCGTCGGCGCACTGGTAGGCGTGCAGGCAGGTGGCGGCGGGGCCGCACTCGTCGGGCTGGTGCGGGTGCGCCGGGTGGGCGCCGGGGTGCCCGCCGGGGCCCATCATCATGCCGGCGGGCCAGGGGTCCTTGTAGTTCGGGTCGCGGCAGCACTTGCCCAGGCGGCCCGTCTCCGGGTCGGCGCAGTCCTGAAGAAGCGCAATTCATGAGCACCGATCAAAATAACCTACGAAGAGGGATTCATGTCCGGTTTATCCGCCCGGATTTACCGTGTCTTGTTCTTAACGAATCTACTTTCATAAAACTATGCCCGGCACGAGTTCAGCGCATGGACGTTAAGAGTAAAATTCAAATTTTACCCCCTCGAGGTCATGGGCAAAAGTTATAATATATTTACCCGAACGGATAAAACGTAAGTATCCCGAGCGTATGTATGTGTTCAAAGTAGGGGCCCTTTCAGGATCATCAATACGCCGTTGTTAGCTCAAAATCCCTTCTCAAAAATGTCATATCCGTGCTAAGTACGAGTATTTTCTAGGGAAATTATGAAGCGGTTATCTTGAGGCCGTTTCATTTAATGGCGTACCCACCAACTTCCGACTTACGTCATCCACGACCTGCTAGTCAAACGACCAGCTAAACATACTCCGTTTGTTACATTTCCCCCTTAGAATAGAGGACATTGATTGCATCTTGAAAATAAAAATGCAAAAATATATTATTGTTTTATTTTTACCTGTGAAGGCGTTTGTGATGCGATTTGTTTTGGGGTAAATCGGGAAAGCTATTGTACACGTGAATATACAGGCTAAATGTTTTGAAATTCGTGTAGGGGCCACGGCTTGGAGTGCGAATGAAGTACGTTTCTCTTATTGTGGGGAACAGAAACTTTTTCATACGCATGAACTACGTGAAAAAATCTACGTTTCATTTTTTTTCTTTGAGTAACTTAAGTTTGTTTCAGCAACTACAACTTGCAACTACCAAGGAAAATACCAATGGGTGACTCGCTTACTTTTATTTCATTTTATATTGTTAATAACGAGAGGGAGGTGGATTTTGATGACTTAAAAAAATCGCCCAAAATGAACAATAAAATGCATCTAGAATGTATTAAAAGTACCCTAAAAGCAAAGAAAAATGACGCAAAAAAGTGATCAAAACCAGTTCAGATGAACAACTCAAGTTGTTGGACATGTTACTGACGTAGTCGAGGCTTCTTCCTTTTCGTTCAAGTGAATTAAATTAGCAAACGTTTGGTTTGGACCGTTCTTTACCAAGAAATCTCTATCTTTAACTCTGAAATTGAAACTTTTAAACGAAGAAATCGAATAGGCTTCTAAGTAATTCTATGTGGACCATTTGTTGCATCTCATAAATATCGTTTGTAGCAAGTACCATTCAAATGATATTAAAATCGATTAAATAAGAGAAAAATACTTTAAAAATGACGGATAGGGTAAAAAAATACTTATTAATAGAAATCGACTAAAATTCAAAAAAAAAAAAAGCCATATAAAAATGGGTCATTTGCTTTCGTCATAACATAAAATTAAAGTCTAGTCTATCATAAAAGTAATTGTTCTAATGTGAAAAGAAAGAATGACATTTCATTAATATCCACCCCTATTAATAACTATTTATACTATTTACTATTTCACTTTGAAGTGTGCTGTAAATCTTCGTTGAGTAACAAAAGAAGAAAGCTCACCGTGAGCGGCACGCGGCCCTCCTCCTGCTCGCGGGTGAGGGACACCGGCCGGTCAGTCATCACGCCCTCCGCCGTGCACAGGTTCTGCGGCACGCACTTGAGCGCGGCGGCGCAACCGGGGTACGGCGTGGTGTTGAGCGGGCCGGTGTACGGCTGCTGGGTGGTGCCGGACGGCGCGGGCCGCGGAGTGGCGTCGTAGATGGAGCCGCCAATGGGGACACCCGAAGTGCCGGGCCGCTGGGGTCTGGGAGGGGAGATCTGCACCGTGCCGGGAGCGGACGGCTGGCCGGGCTGGTAGTGGACGGAGCCGGGCTGGGCGGGGATACCAGGAGTGTACGAGACGGAGCCGGGTTGAGCGGGTTTGCCCGGGGTGTAGGTGACGGAGCCGGGTTGAGCGGGTTTGCCCGGGGTGTAGGTCGCCGAGCCGGGTTGAGCGGGCTGTCCGGGAGTGTACGTGGCCGAGCCGGGCGTTCCGGGGCTGCCGGGGGCGATGTGGATCAGGCCAGGTTGGCCGGGAGTACCGGGGTTGTAGGTGGCCGAGCCAGGGCTGCCCGGGGAGCCGGGACGGATGTGGATGAGGCCGGGTTGGCCGGGCTGGCCTGGGTGACCGGGTTGGCCGGGCTGTCCGGGTTGTCCAGGCTGACCTGGATAGCCGGGCTGACCGGGCTGTCCGGGTTGTCCAGGCTGACCTGGGTAGCCGGGTTGTCCAGGCTGTCCGGGTTGTCCAGGCTGACCTGGGTAGCCGGGTTGTCCAGGCTGCCCGGGCTGTCCGGGGCGGCCGGGCTGTCCGGGAGCGATGTGCACGAGGCCGGGCTGCGAGGCGCCCGGCTGGCCGTCGGTGCCGATGCCTCCGCACACGAAGTTGCCCGGGGGGCCGGTGCAGCCGGGCGGGCTGGGCTGCGAGGCGGGCCGGAAGCAGCACGCGTGGGTGGAGCTGTCGCACTGCTGCTGGCACAAACCACACAGTTACACACTTCTCCGCGATGAAGGAATCATCATGTATTCAATGTTATCGAAGTTAACTGTGAGTAAAAAGTAAATGTCTGGAAATTAACTAATTTCAACGAAATATCTTTGATCCCGGTGAATAAGCTGATAAGTCATAAACACTTAATTTTACAGGAGAACAAAAAACAACTTGTAACGGAATTAAATAAGGGTTTAATAACTTTCAAAGAAAGGTGATAGTTGAATGAAACTATTTGTGGGTAGGTTTTATTTTAATATTATTAATCCCTGATATACAGCAATAGTTTAAAGTTGTTTTTTGCTCCCCTAAAAAATTAAGTTTTTTTGACTTATCAGCTTATTCACCGGGGTCAAAGATATACGATTCATATTTTCACTTTGTTTTACTTTATTTAAAAACAGTCTCATTCTTCAAAATATTATTAATATAGGAGAAAATACCTAATAATTTTTGAAGATTCACAGTGTTTCTCACAGAAATCTGTGACATTTGCAGTTAATAAAAGTAGTGAATATCCCTTTAATCTCAAAATTAATATTGACGAAAACCCAGAAAGAGAAAAAAAGTGATAAGAGGTACACGTTAGCTAATCTCTACGTGTGAAACTAGCTCTTTGGAGTTCTATTTACGTAAAAGAATATTTAAAATATACGTGCGTTGTGATGAATGCAAAGCCATCTCCACTCACCCCGCTTCGCAGATCGAAGAGGTGCCTGCCGTCCTGCACGACGACGCCGTTGCGGCACTGCTCCTTGGGCACGCACACGTGCCCGGCCTGGGTGCAGCTCACGAACTGGGAGCCGGGCCCGGAGGGTTTGGAGCCGCCTCCGAGGAACGGGTTGTTGGGGTAGGAGCCGGGTGAGGCGCCGCCGCAGCCGCCGCTGCCGCCCGCGCAGCCGGAGCCGGGTGACCCGGGGGAACCAGGAGAGCCTGGGTAGCCCGGTGAGCCGGGTGAGCCAGGAGAGCCAGGAGAGCCAGGAGAGCCGGGGGAGCCTCCGTGGCCGCCTAGGAACGGGTTGTTGGGGTTGACTCCTCCGGGGGAGCAGCCGCTAGAGCCGAGTCCTCCGCCGCAGCCGGGTGATCCGGGTGAGCCAGGAGAGCCCGGAGCGCCGGGCGACCCAGGGCTTCCGCCGTGGCCTCCCAAGAACGGGTTGTTGGGGTTGACGCCGCCGCAACTGCCGCCGCTAGCGCCTCCGCATCCCTGCCGACATGCGGTTAGAAACGTAACTAACAAACCCAGGGAAGAAGGGCAATTACCTCTTTCCAAGATTTTGAGCTTTACTGAATTTTCTTAGTTGTATAAAATGCTTAAATTCATACGCAGTGTGTTAAATACGTTTAAAATTTGTTTATATTATATAACCGCATAAGTAAAAATGAACATTTTTATGTAATAAAGAATAATACGAAAGAGGCTCGTACATTTAACACCCTATTTATTCTTTCATCGAATCTTTCTTTACAAGATTTTGAGCTGTACTGAATTTTCTTAGTTGTATAAAGTGCTTAAATTCATATGACGCCAGTGTGTTAAATACGTTTAAAATTTGTTTCTATTATATAACCGCATAAGTAAAAATGAACATCTTTATGTAATAAAGAATAATACGAAAGAGGCTCGTACATTTAACACTCTACTTGTTCTTTCATCGAATCTTTCTTTTAATTGTTTAAAAACATTTTTTCGTAAAAAATAAGGTTCTCCCCCAAAAAATCGTAACAGCAGTCTATTCCAATTCTACGAAATTATCTTCCAGCAATTTTTGGAAGCGCCAAGCCGTAGGAGCGACTTAAGCACCTCCGCGATAAGAACTTCCAGGTACGTCTCCACTCGTGGGCTGCGACAGTTCGGCTCGAGTGACTTTGTTTTGCAGATTCGGCGCTCGTCGGGTCCCGGAAAATTACTTCGTACATTTAACACCGTATTTATCCTTTCTTCGAATCTTTCTTTTAATTATTTAAAAACATTTTTTTCGTAAAATATAAGGATTTTTTTTACCAAAAAATCGTAAGAGCAAAGTTCTCGGACGCGAGACAAAAACAAACAAAAGACTAACAGGCCGTTGATTGCACGTGACCCCTTGTGCCACTAGAAGTAAAAATGCTCATTCAACTAAATCGAACATTCTGCTCAACCTAGCCACTATTTGATAACACATATTCCAGAAATGGGATGACCTGTGCAACGATATTAGAAGTTATGGCTGCTTTTGGACATGTTTGTACTGTTGTGTTTGTTTTGAGGCATGTAGGGATGACACTATTTTGAGCCTGTTAGAACACATGTTCCATAATCATATTTTGGAAGCTATTAAACATATTTTTTTCAGAGCCATATAATGACTAAAAGTATGCTTACAAATAAGTATATTGTTCAATTCAAATATAAATGTTCATTACGAAAAGTTTTACTGAAAATCCCAGTTTTTTTAAGTCAGCACGTAAGTCATAGTTTCATAAGCCTTACTTATCTTGTTGTTTGGTCGCACTTTTTAATAATGCCATATTAACGGCATTGAATTAACTTTATTCTTCCCCTTGAAACGTACGCCTCCGCGAAGCGCCCGTGTGTAGAGTCATCGTGAATTGCGAGTCGATCTCGCCGGCGCAACTCGGAGAAAGGTCGTGGACAAAGGAATGGTTCACGACAAGTAATTGCGTTTTGAATGGCTTTGTTTAGTCGTGATTCATGTTCTTAGGAAGCGCGTCTTGTACGGAGACGGCAGCCGGACTTGGATGCGGGTAATCGATGTGGCATCTTTCATATTGGCCTTGGAGTGGCACGGAGTCAGAAGAGATAGTCATCAGGATTTACAATTACGTAAAGATGATCGTTAATTTGGCAAAATGTATTTCCAAGATTGTCTCGGAGGAAATGAACTATCAGCAATTGTTGTTTGTGAACAAATGTTAGTATTTACATATACTTGCAGAAATAAAAGAGTATGCAAATTACTCTTTAAATTTTGCTTTTCAGTTATTACACGCAAGGTCAAAATTCTGTATTAATTTTAATTTTGTTAAATAAAGATACATTTGTGAACAATGTATTCTCACTTTAAGATGCAATTTTGTAATTTTCGGCATTTTCTTACTAGTCGAAGCTTGTAGCATCAAAGGAATTACTCCTACTGAGACCTTAATAGGACGATTTGCGCTTCGAATGCCTACGGACTATGATGTTTTATTTTCTTCACAAGATCCTTGGAGGTTGTTGCGTCTCAGAAAATGACGCTTACTGCGTAGGGCTCACAGCGTGAAGATTGTATCTTGACCTTCCCAAATTACAGGATGAAATATTCTACGTTTCTTTTGTACTATCTTGAGCTACCTCTGCTCAACTTCAGTTCAAGTTGAGACCTAATTGTTTTATTATCAATGCTAATTTTAATTACAAATGGAATAACTGAAAACTTTAGAAATGTAACTTTGTAGGTGAAAACTTTAATTCTAATGTATCAATTAAAAGCGAGAAAAAATATATACTGTTCACAATTCAGTTTTACCCATCAGTATATGCTGCGCACAAGAAATAACTATCCTGGAATACAGGCAAGTAGTCTTATAAGTTTTAATAATGGAATTCGAAAGTAATTTCAAATTTAATTTTCCTACGAAATAGAGGTTTTCATCTTTAGCATTACTTTGAAAGGTTTATCTATAGTAAAGTTATGTGAAGGTTACTACTGACGAGATGTTTTACTACTGACATTCTTATTGACAGTTCAAAATCATAGTGATTCTACTGAACGTAATAGTATTGCTAACAAGCTAATGCAGACAGGAATACTGTGAAAACCTTCGAAGGCATTGTTGGTTCTTGGATTCTACATTTTTTTATATAATCGCTCATTTTTATTATTAATGAATGAAAATTCAGCGATACATTAATTTATTGGAAAAACTCGACTTTAGATAATTCTGTGGCACATTTTTGAAAAAAGAAGATAAACTACTCACATATGACTCCAATAGAGATGATCTTGTGCAATTTTTGTGCTACCAGTGTAATAAATGACCCTATGCTACGGAGACATTTCTTCTTTACTCTGTGACGAGGAATGTTGGATTGAAACCTTTATTTTATTTCTGAAAATGAAGTCGATGTGGCGTAGGGCTACTGATAGCCAAAATCTTTATTTATTCATTTTCTGGTTTGATGAAATAGTGTAACGAATTCGCTGATTCAATGTTTTTTTCATTCATTCGCATTTTATTTTCTAAAGTATTTATAAGTTAAATTAGTAATCTAATTAGAAACTAAGATCATTCTTTTGCTCAGTATTTTTTTCTCACTGAATCACTGACTTACTCGTTCATTCGTTGACAAACTTACTCTTTCATTCGTTCACACACTCGTGCTTTCATTCATTCACACACTCGTGCTTTCATTCATTCACACACTCACTCACTCGCGCATTCAGTAATTCACATTCACTAACTCGTACATTCATTCATAAGCACGCTCGCGCGTTCGTTAATTAATTAATTAATTAATTAACCCACCATTAATTATTCATTCATTAATTAATTCATCACACACTCACTCACTCGTTCATTCATTCATACACTCACTCTTGTATTCATTCATTCACACACTCACTCGTGCATTCATTCATTCATTCACACACTCACTCGTGCATTCATTCATTCATTCATTCACACACTCACTCGTGCGTTCATTCATTCACACATTCACTCGTGCATTCATTCATTCACACACTCGTTCGTTCGTTCACTCGTTCGTTCACTCATTCATTCACACATTCACTCGTGCATGTATTCATTCATTCATTCATACACTCGCGCGTTCGTTCATTAATTAATTCATTCAATCATACACTCCCTCACCTGTTCATTCTTTCATTTAATCATTCAGCCACGCTTTCGTTCAGCCATTCACCGGGCTTTCCCTTCTCGTCGCGCGCAGCGGGCGTGTGGTTACCTGCGGGGGCGCGGGCGGCGCGGGCGGCGCGGGCCCGGGCTGCGAGAAGATGCTGCCGCCGCTGGACATCCACCAGTAGTCGCGGTTCTGGTCGTCGAGGGCGTTGCTGGGCGGCGTGGAGCTGACGTGCGGCGCCGAGGGCAGCGGCAGCGGCTCGGCCGTCGACTGCTCCAGCGGCGGCAGCGGCGCGTGCGGCTTCTTCTTGCGCGGGGGCCCGTACTGGCCCTCGGCCGGCGGCGGCACCAGCGCGGCCAGCAGCAGCGCCGCGGCGCCCAGCGTCGCCACCTGCGCCCTCATCCCGCCTGCGCAAGCCACGCCCGCCTCATTAGTCCCCTGGGCGCAGGGCAGGTTTGTACTACTCGCGCAACTTTTCTTGAACGATGACCTGGCTTCCCCCTCCCTTGAGCAATAAAGTTGAAGGCAACAACTCGCAGCGAGCACTGATGACAACATTCCAAGCAGTAAAATTTCGTTGGTGCGAAACAGAAGCTAGTCAAAGCTAGATGCTATCACAGTAAAGAACTTCTGTTCAAGTTTATTATCAATATCTAAAGAAATGGCTGAGGCAGGTCCAGGTCCTCCAAGGGAGGCACCTAAAACTCCTATCTAGTGTCCCTGCTGTTGCCTACCCAGAGCGATGACCAGGCCGCACACGTAGCAGGTTGACTTTGATTTTTCAGAGATTGGCGTTTCTGTAAATACTCTTGTGGCCAACTTTGTAACTCATACCCCCACTCCGCCCGATTTTCCTCAATCCATCGTTCAAGAAAAGTTGCGCGAGTAGAATCAAGGGAAGTGGCGGGCGAGATCGGGCGCCGACCTACACGTCCACGGTTGTATACAGACTTTCCTTTATTTTTGTGACATTAATTTTCAACTTGATGAGTTTTAGGCTAAACAAAGCATTGATTAATGTAAGTAAACTATCGGATTTTGTTCTTTCCACTTTGCTAACCTTTTATCATCACTCTTCTTCCTTGCATAAAATCTGTTGGCATATCCTGACTCTAATCGTTTTTTAACACCATTACGAAGAAGTACTTCAAATGTTCTACAGTATGGTATCAGAATCTGAAATATACCGACTCTTTCCATTCCCGCAACCCATTAAATGCTTTTCTTCATGTTGGGGGTGGATAACAAATTTAAGACATCTCAAAGTTCGTTATTTCAGCAGGGGAACGGTTTTACATTGCATGGAACCGTATTTCGCTGCAAAAGGGAAACTGTTTTACTCATACTTGTAACCTTGTGATATTTCTCCTCTATGATTTTCTCTAATAAAAATACACTATTTTCTAAAACATTTTTTTAGAACTTAGAATGTCATTTATAGATACTCGTACGTCGCTTTTCTTTAAGCACCGGCGCTAACCCTACTGTTTGTCGCTTGTCGAAGAAAAAGGAAGAATTTCGAGTAGAACAGTAAGCACCGGCGCTAACCCTACTGTTTGTCGCTTGTGGTTTCGAAGAAAAAGGAAGAATTTCGAGTAGAACAGTAAGCACCGGCGCTAACCCTACTGTTTGTCGCTTGTGGTTTCGAAGAAAAAGGAAGAATTTCGAGTAGAACAGTAAGCACCGGCGCTAACCCTACTGTTTGTCGCTTGTGGTTTCGAAGAAAAAGGAAGAATTTCGAGTAGAACAGTAAGCACCGGCGCTAACCCTACTGTTTGTCGCTTGTGGTTTCGAAGAAAAAGGAAGAATTTCGAGTAGAACAGTAAGCACCGGCGCTAACCCTACTGTTTGTCGCTTGTGGTTTCGAAGAAAAAGGAAGAATTTCGAGTAGAACAGTAAGCACCGGCGCTAACCCTACTGTTTGTCGCTTGTGGTTTCGAAGAAAAAGGAAGAATTTCGAGTAGAACAGTAAGCACCGGCGCTAACCCTACTGTTTGTCGCTTGTGGTTTCGAAGAAAAAGGAAGAATTTCGAGTAGAACAGTAAGCACCGGCGCTAACCCTACTGTTTGTCGCTTGTGGTTTCGAAGAAAAAGGAAGAATTTTGAGTAGAACAGAGAGCACCGGCGATAACCCTACTGTTTGTCGCGTGTGGTTGCGAGTGCGAGTGCGAGACGAGGTCGCCCGAGCAGACAGTGAGCTCAGGGGGCGATGGGCGAGGGGGGGGGGAGGTGAGAACCGCCCGCGCACACACGCCCAACGCTCAGCCCGGGAATCCCACTCGGCGCGTGACGGAACGCTCGCAAATACCGGCGCGCTACTCACTCAAATATTATGGGCTAGTCGAGCTCACTCAAATATTATGGGCTACTCACTCAAATATTATGGGCTAGTCGAGCTACCGCGAGTGTATTTTTTCCTTCTCCAGAGCAGTCTTCTCGAAACGAATAATGCGGTTCGTATATAAGAAGCAGTAAATTGAATTTTAAAAAAAAATATCAATCTCCAAATGTTTTCATTCATTTCCCAAATTTTCAACTAACAAAATTATTTGTGCTTCCCTCCTTCATTGAAACTCGCGCGTAAATCATTTTAGTATTAATGTAATATTAATATTATGAGGAATTAAAACATTTACATACTTATTTAGTATATTTATATTATTACATGTAAATTCTAATATTTAGTTTGGATAATCAAGAGAACCATTTTTGTTCGAAACAGGTATGAGACAAAATGTATATATAAATAAAAGTAAAGAAAATTGATTTTTATATATTCCTTGTGATACGACTTCCATTCGCTATTCGAGTTATTTACACTGGTAAACTTCATTTATTTTTCAATGGATTTTTGCCGCAGAAATAACATAACCTGTGCAATGTATTCTCCAATTCCACAGTAGCTTCAACCCTACTGATGTATAACACCTCGCGGCGAAGGTCGATCTTATAAATAAACATTTTAGTTTAGGTGAGTTTTAGAGTGCTGTTATATCAAGACTAGGTCTATTCCCTTATCGGATGGAAATCAGCTGTTCTGGTAGAGGTAATTTTTCCGCTAAAGCCATTTATCGTGGGAGATCTAACTGTAATGACTTTTATGTTACTCTTCTCAGCGTTCTTGCCAATGTATCTCAGCTGATGAATCATACTTTTGTACTTGAGAGCTACATTTCTTTTCATTTTCCCTTCCCTTTTAATACACCTAGCATATTGTTCTAAGCACGCAAAAAAGAAAAAAACAAACAACAAAGATGGAAATTCTAGCAATCAGAAACTAAGACATATCTGAAAAATATTTGTATCCATTTTGAGGTACGTAGATAAAATGTAGCTATGTTCTTCTTATTAACATTGTATCCACTCAAAACAGCAGCCCTTTCCTAGTTGAGGAATCCTTGCGTTAGACCTCTCCATCAGCCATCTTGGCCAAGAAAGCTATCAATGGATCGGCGGCGTGCATTGAAACCCCAACTCACACACCGGCTTACTCATACGTCCGCACGTGTGTGCACGTGCGCGTACGAGGCCTGTCTGCGCCTGGCACCGGCACCGTTGCCCCCCCCCCCGCCACCGCCCCCCGCTTGGGCCATTGGCCCTTTGCCAGACCATGGCCTACCACGCTGTGCATCGCGCAGCGACAACTTCCTAGCAGGCGTACGCCAGGGACGGGCAACAACGCACGCGGCGGGTGGGGATGCGACATCGATGACCATGTTTCAAACATCGATGTATTGATGCTGATGTTTTGTGCTCGATGTTTTTACCTTTACAATGATTTGTTGAAAACGTGGATTCCTATGATCGCAATTTTGTAAAAGTTAAAATATGAAATAATAACTGATGGTTCCACTATGTGCTTTGTGTTCTAACCAAACGAACTTGGTTTGTACCATCTTCATCGAGAAGGTTGCTATCTCTCGTCCGAGATGATACTGAAGTCCTGGCGTTTCCTTCTCCCTGTCTCGTATTTCCTGCAAGGAGAGGCGTTGTAACTTTTTTTCAGTTTAGTGTAAATTAATATACACGGCCACTGTCAAATTAAATTTTTTTGCGCACGAATTTAATGCTACAGGTTACTAAACCAGCTTTAAAATAACGATGTTTAAAAATCGATCGCGAGGTCCTAGGGTCGAGTCCCGACGGTGGCAGGATTTTCGACACTTAGCTTTTCGGCTAGGGCGAATTCAGTTGCTGTCTACAGGAGAATTCTAGCTGCCGGCTGCTCTGATCGATAGTTTTCCTTGGTTTCTCCGATCAACACCAGGCGAACATTGGAGCAGTACCCTAACAAACGGGCCACGGACCGGTCGCGATCGTTCCATCCTCTTTCTTGTCCTATCCTCACCCCTTACACACACACTTACACTAACATGCACTTCACTATCACACATGCCGGGAGACCGGTTGGGGACTTAGAAATTGTCCCGGCTGGGGCGGTGCCCAGATGGTGGGAGATACCTGGTTGGGGAAAGTCCCGCTAGTCGACGGGACAGGTCGGCACCGAATCTCGCCATCCAGTGGACGAAGATCACTGCCATCTCCCGATGAAAAATAACGGGACTAATGACCTCAGTAGTTGATGAGCCCGAAATCACTAACAATCAATCAACTACCGGCGGGCAAGGGCAATAGATTGCTGAGGGCAAAGCGGCGGGCAGACGAGCGGGCGTCAGCGACGTCCGACAGGAAGCAATACGATGATTGGCGGAAGTTGCCGAAGTTGTATCAAATACGTTAATATACTTGAATGTCCGAATTTGATGCTATGAAAATCAGAAGAGAGATTCTTGATTTTTAGATATTAAAATTTTGCAGATGGCATTTATTAAATTTGGTACTATGTATTCAGTAGATATTGTTACGATACCTACAGATTTTCAATTGGAATTAATTGACCACCGCAGTAGTAATTAAAAAATCAATTCCTTATGGCTTTATGCAATATATTTATTAAGTTTTTATATAAATTTCTCTAGGTCATGCTCTCCAGCTTTGTTCAAGTCTGATCGTATCCGTGTTTGGGTTTACTGCTAATTTTTTCTGAGAGTGAAATTCAAAAGAGAGAAGTCGTTTCTGATCGCAATTAGAAGAGTTCTCTCCTTCTCAATACTCCAACTGTTGCTCTGTTGTTCCAAATATAGATGAAACCATAATGAAAATGTGTCCTAATTAAAAATGTCTATTTACTAATTCTATTTATGATTCATTTTTTCTGGAGCAATAACACGAATATGAGCCCGAGTGGGCAAAACCTTCACTTGGGAGTGGGAGCTTCACTTGGCGCACGCAATCTGAAGAATGTATCCATTCTGTTTTTACCCGACAGTGCGAAGCAAAAAGTTGCTAGGCTAATTAATATATACTGTTTATGTCAATTTATCTAAATACTATAAGCAACGTTTATGCTATTGTTTCTAATAACGTGTTACAATGTTACTTGAATACATAAATACTTATTTTATCTATCAAAATTGTCAGAGAAATCTTTGTGCATGTTATATTCTTACATCAGAAAAGAAAAAACAAACCAACGAAACAAATAAATGTTTTTCTGTGGGTGCTTTTAAGCACATTTAATCGCTCTTAATCATATATAAATTTGTAAATTGAGAATAAAAAATATGGACAATTTGAAAATGCTAGTATATTTACAATATTTTCCATAGTGGCAGTTCAGTTGGTTCAGATGCCAAGTGTGTGATTTTCCAGACAACAGAAACGAAGGATCCGATCTCATTTCAAATTATACCTTTAATGAACGTGATTCCTTTTCGAATTATCTCGGAGATCTTGTTTCACACCAACCAGTTTTAATGTGAGAAACAATTTGTACTTATTAGATAACTAGGCGTTTTGATGAAGTTCTTCCTTTCTCTGTTACAAATACGCGCCCTGTTACTTACAGAAATATACTAATGATTTCAGGGAAAAAATGCGCGTAGGAGATTTGATCGATGAGGGGGAATTCCTAAACCCAAGAGAAGTTTCTTCTGAAATTCTAAAATTAGAAAAACATATTACATAAAGTCCAAAGTGAAGAACATGAGGAGATGGTTCGTTCTATCAATACTTACAAATGGTCGTATAATCTAAATCCAAATTCTTATCAATGAAACCTAAGAAGTCCATACACATTATTGTTAACATCTATGTTAATAATATTTCGACCAAAATCTATCGATATTTTTAAACATTGATGTTTTAAAGGTGGTTTAGTAACCTCGAACATTAAATTCATGCGCAACAAAATTTAACTTTACAGTGGCCGTGTATATTAATTCATAGTTAACTGAAAACAAAATTTAATAACGCCACTCCATGTCGAAATTCGAGGAAATGCCAGGGCTTTAGGATCACCTCGGGCGAGAGGTAGGGACGAAAATCCTGCCACGCACCATCGGGACTCGAAGCCTAGGACCTCCCGGTCATAGGCCCAGCCGTGATGTCAATTGATGCACTGAGCTACCTATGCCAGGAGGTCCACTGTTCGCATCTGCCAACGCCGACGAGCTCTTCAGCCTCGAGCACGCACGCCGGATCTTGAGCGCCCTCCGCCGCTGCTTGCGAGGCGTCGCCGCAAGGCCGAGGGATTTTCCGCGCCGCCTGCCGTCGCGACGCCCAGCGCCTCGCTCACCGCGCGTCGCGACGCTCCTTCCTGCTCCCGCACGGCGCCGCCACGCCGCGCACAGTGGCTCGGAACTTTAAAATAATCGAGACGAAAGGAAACGCGTGCTTCGTACGCCTCCCTTCCGAGGGGAAGATAGGGAGCGGTAGCTCAGTGTATCAACTGATGTCACTGCAGCGCCTCTAACCGGGAGGTCCTAGGTCCCCACTCCCCACGGCGGCAGGATTTTCGACACTAGCTTTTCAGCTAGGTCGAATTCAGTCGCTGTCTGGAGGATAATTCTAGCGGCCGGCTGCTCTGTTCGGTATTTTTCAGTGGTTTCTCCGATCAACACCAGGCGAATGCCGGAGCAGTACCCTAACAAACGGGCCACGGATCGTGCGCTATCTGTCCTTCCTCTTCCTTGTCCTATCCTCTCCCATTACACACACAATTACACTAACATGCACTTCGCTACCACATATTCCGGGAGATCGGTCGGGAACATAGAGCTTGTCTCGGCTGGGGCGGTGCCCCGCTGGTGGGAGAGTCCTGGTTAGGGGGAAACCCCACTATCCGTCGGTAGGTCGGCGCCGGATCTCACCATCCAGCGGGGAAGATCACCGCCATCTCCCGAGAAACTAACGGGATACTAACGGGACTAATGACCAAAGCAGTTGACGCGCCCGGAAACACGAAAAAATCAATCAATCAACCGCGGGGAAGTAAAGCCGGAAGTGCCATGTTGTAGATTTTTTGCATGTGAAAGATCCTCAAGTCTAAAAGAAGCGTCTGAGCCAAATTTAAATCGCCTGTTTCGTCCGGGTGATATCTTCTTTTCCCGCTAGTTGGTGAAAGGAGCGAAGCGAAATTTGACTGGTCAGACGGAAGAGCAGGTCTGATGGATGAGTCGCCACGTACAATAAGGCATCACTGAATTGTACTGAATCTTTCTTCTGTTATTTGTTGAATTTACATTCACGAATATTCCTGCGTGGAGATCTTATATCGTCTGTGCAGAAAAGAAGAAGTGAAGTACCTCAAAAATTTGGTAGAACGGTTTTATTCTGAGCGGAGCGGTTTCATTCTCAGCCAAGGGCAACGTTCTCTATTCTATACTGCCTGTCACACGAGATATATTTATGAAATTTAAGAGTAAAAATAAGCACCTTTCTACCTGAAGAAATACAAAGAAAACGTTTCATACATATTGTGTGGTGATGTCCATGATACCAGGTACTGTTTACCTGTTATATCATGACGGCGTACTTCAGAGTTTCGTTCATGATAAGTGTATTTTAGTAGTTTATTTATTCTGTAAGTGAAAATTTGTAGCATTTAATACATTAGGATTAAATCTATAATGACTCTAACGAAGATTTAATAAAAGTAAAAATGTTGGCGATTTGACAAAAAATATATATAACCTACACTTCAGAACATTGTAAAAATACCCTTTGATTTAACGTATTTGTATAATGATAGTTTTAGGTTTTAGAAAAGGGTGATCACTACTCAATAATTTCCACTCAACAATAAAATAAATTATTTTAATTTCAAGAATTGACACCGCTATTTTGAGCTTCTGTGAATTCAAAATTAGTGAAACAAATTCATCCATTTCTTCCGAAAAAACATTGAATGACCGACGAGGAAACAAAGAGGCTTGTTATTACGCATGATTGTACATTCACAAGTACTTCAAATGTAATATATTTTTTGCTTTTAGGGACATCGATTTTTTATTTGTCGTTTTGGAAGGGGCAGAGAATATAAAACAACACAGAGAAAAAAATTAATTACCAGTTTTCTGTTAGAAATGAATTACTCTTTTTGGAATCACTACAAGTGAATGTTTTAGGAACCAAAAAGGTCTCCTTTCTTTTTCCCGTTAAACTTTTTAATTTAGTTCCTCACGGATTAACTTACAAACAGATCAGTGAACGGTCAGAATACGATTTTTAACATGTCATTAAAACGACTATTACGCAAGTTTACAATTCCCCCCCCCCGCCCAAAAAAAAATAACGTATTTTTTTATTTGAAAGAAATCTGTTATTCCGAAATTAGGAAGGTTTCGTTTTTTTACGAATTTAAAAGTCCGCCAATCCTAACAATACATTTGCAAACAGACATAATTGCACTGCCGTACAGCAATTACTTTTTTCTTTCTTTTTCTTGTTTTCTTCTTTTTTCCTTTTCTTGTTTTCTTCTTTTTTCTTTTTCCGTTTTCCTCTTTTTCTTTTTTCTTTTCTCTCTTTTTTTCTCTTTTCTTTTTTTCACTTTTTCTTTTTTGTTTTCTTCTTTTTTCTTTATCTTTTTTTCTTTCTTTTCATTTTCCTCCACGTTTCTCTCCTTCGGGTCCACTGGGCCCCTTGCCAACCCGCGCGCCGGGGCCGTTTCCTTCCTACTCCCCATCACACGCGGCGGCAGCGAGCGCCGGGAGGCAGGCGCGTCACCTTCTTGGACGGAGGCCGCTGACGGCGGCTGCTGCGGGCGCTGAGTCAACGGGCGTCCCTTTTCTAGCGACGTCCGTAACGGTTGATGGAAACGATACCGGGTAGTGATGGCAAAAAACATCCATGTTTTTAAAACATCGATGTTTTCGAGCACAAACATTAACATTATAGATGCTCTTAAAACATCGATATTTTCGAGCACAAACATCGATCTAATAATATCGATGTTTTGTTTCTATGTTTTCTTCAAATCGATACATTTGTTCAGAAACCTGGACGTTTTCAAAACAATTTCTCATGATACAAATAAAATATCCAATATCAATTTTTTTGTCCGGATTGAACGAAATCAACAGTCATTCACAACTCTCATTGTTGTCGATCCCCAGTCAGCACGAAACCGTTTGCTACTTGAAACCCTTCTCCAGTGTTTTTGCTATTTTTATTATTTTTTACCTGGTAATATCGTTAAACTGGATTTTGAACCTTGATCACAAAGAACATTGACTAAAGAATTAAGATGACGGTGAAATTTAAGGCAAAATATACATTAAGCTGATATTGACGTATTATGTATCACATTAGAACCAGGATATTTTACTTCGACATGTTTCATCATATTTAAAACCTCGATATTTTAAACATTTTTGTTTTTTGTCGACGTTTTCATAGACAACGAAAACTCTTTGTTGATGTATCAATGTTTTGCTAAAATTTGCCATCACTAATACCAGGGGTCATAGCCGCCCTAGACCCGATTTACATGCCTCCTTTGGGCGAACGATTTCGGGAGTTTGAATGAATGCGCGCAAGTGCTCAGCCATTCAGCCGCCAAAAAGCTGCTGTGGCTGTGCACGCGTTCTCCAAAACACCAGAAATCGTTTGTCAAAAGGAAGCGTGTAAATCAAATGGTAGGGTGTTGCGAGTTTGCAATTGACATTTGGCTAGCAGGGAAGTCGAAAAGGATCGAATTCCCAATCTTCGCGGTGGAAATTTTCTGACCATGTTAAGTTGCTAGTGCAGTCGACGCCATTGTGTGGGTGATAATTCTGCAGGCTGAATGCTCAAATTCGCCGATTTAAGTTTCATGCCCTTAATTTCAGGTAGGGTAGAACATAAACCAACGAGCCATGGGCCAAGTGCGATTATTTCTACATCATCCTATCGTAGCAGCTCAGTGCAAAGGCAGGTGAGGGCACCTTGTCTGGAGCGAGAACCTCGATCTCTGCGGCTGATCCTGCTACCAGGCAAGGGAACTCCTCCTTGAGGGAGCAAAAACTCCAGAAAGATGGCGGTCTTCCACTATCCTACCCTTAGGTTTGGACATAAGGCTGATTCCCCATTCCGATGCGCCTAACTAGCTGGGTCAGACGATGTCGATATACGGTAAATAATTTTTAAATCCGCTTGCTCTAATAGGTTGTTTATACTGAAATTTGTTTGCTAAAGCAGTATCCTAAACAAGGCGCCACACATCGCACACGATTCTCTTTCCCCATTTTTCCTGGACTCTTACCCTCACGGCTGGGAGGTTAGCATATCTCATATGACACATGATTCTTCATCTCGAAAGACCATTTGATAATTAGAAGCACGTACAAAGCATTAGAATTTGGTGGGATACAGCGGTACGTATGGTTTTTTCTCGATTAATTAAAGAGCAAACTGTGTTGAACTTGCTTGGAACATTGAATTCTGCAAATCTCGATGAATTGAGGTCAAATTATGTCCGTTTACATGGCCAGAATTCCTGAGGGGGGTGGAAAAAGATTTTTTAAGGGAGAAAGTAAGACATTTTCGAGGTTTAACAATATTTACATCACTTTTTGAAATAAATTTATGTAAAGATAATAAATGCAATAAAAATTGTAAAAAGTATTTTTAAAGATATTTAAAAAAATATTTTTATCTTTTAGTGAATTTCTACTGACAGGAGCAAGTGTTCGTATATGCTCTATCTTAGCTTTGCGCATGTTCATTAACAAATTATTATTGTTTACTTCCGAGAAGGAAGATGGCAAATTTCTTCCTCCTGTAACTTTTTAACCCTTCGTGTATTTTGTTTTCGTCAAGAAACACTACGGAAAAGGAGATGAAAGAACTAACTTATGCAACGGCCGAGGGTAGTTGAAGGCACATCGCGAACCCCTTCGGTTCACAGCAAATTCCAAAAACCGTGACAGGAATTCAAAACCCCAGATGGAAAACATATTCAAAGCACGCGACGATTCATTGTAAGCTTGCCCCACCCACATGCCAATCACTTGCAACTCATCTACTACATTTCAAAATCCGGGAAAAAACATGTAAAGAATTAAAGAAAATTGGCAACGAATTTCTGCGAACCTCGCTAAAAAAATACACCAAACACATGCACGAACTTTCTCGAATCCTAAACTCATTCATACATTTCGGCCAATGTCTGGATTCATATAGTACATATATGTACAACTCATGGTATTTTGAGATTTCAAATATCAAGTAAATTCGACCTTTTTTGCTGTTCGAAAATCAAAATGGCTATTTCTTAAAAAAGCGATCACTTGCTTCTGTACGTGAACAGGCGAAGAAAGCCCGCGCCCCGCTCCGAGCCACACGGTTCCATGGGGTGAGCCGCCCCGTCGCACCCACCTGCTTGCGAGTCTGCTTGTCCTTGGGGTGAGCGCCCTCCGTTCGGCGCGGTGGGGCGGAGGTGAGCGGAGGTGATGCGGTGCGAGTCGCGACTGCGGCGGCCGGCGTCGCCCCGCGCCTATATACCCCGACGCCCACCCGCCCCGCCCGCGCCCCGCCCCAGCCCCGCCTCGAGGCCTTGGGCGTCTGTGCGTCCGCGGGCGCGCCGCGGACGCGTCATCGCCGCCACCGCCGCCCCAGCCGCCCCAGCCGCCCCAGCACGCCTCGGCGGCTGCGCTCCGGACGCTGCGGCGCCGTTGGGAATGGAACGCGAACATAGGTAACTCCAATCCTGATGACATGGATTTTGATAACTCAAATCCAGACAATTGGAACCCTGTTAAATCGAATCCTGATATCTTCAAACCTGATATCTCGAAATCCACAAATTGGAACCCCGATATCTCGAAATCCGCAAACTGGAACCCTGATATCTCGAAACCCTCCAACTGGAACCCCGAAATCTCGAAATCCGGAAATTGGAACCCCTATGTTTCGAAACCTGCAAACTAGAACCTCGATATCTCGAAACCCGCAAACTGGAACCCCGATATCTCGAAATCTGCAATCTGGAACCCCTATATCTGGAAATCTGCAAACTGGAACCCCGATATCTCGAAACACGCAAATGGGAACCCCGATATCTCGAAACCCGCAAACTGGAACCCGATATCTCGAAACCCATAAACTTTATTCCGATAGCTCAAACCCTCGTCATTAAAACCATGATAATTGCAACCACTGAAACCTTCCGTAGCCCCGACGACGGTGGCGAATTAACGGCACTAGCTAGTGAGGTCGAATTCATCCGCTATCTGGAAGAATATTCTAGTGACCACCATCCGATACGTGATCTTTCCTTCCTCATATTACTACCTTCCACTCTCCTCCCACACACATATGTACACACACATGCCTCACAGTTCCACACACACCGTGGGACCAATTGGAAGCATAGACCTTGTCGCAGCTGAGGCGGAGTCCACAGAAGGAGATGCCAGGAGGGGGGAGTCTCCCGTAAGCAGGCGTGTAGGTCGGCGCCGGACCTCACCAGCGTAGGAGGAACATCGCCACATCCACATTATATATATATATATATATATATATATATATATATATATATATATATATATATACACACACACACGCTGCACTTACGGAACTAATGATCCTGACCATCGTTAGTATACAGCCATGTAATTAGTTGACGTGCCCATAAACACAAAATAATCAATGAACCCACATAGCATTCACCTAGATAGCGATGAGCGATAACTCAATCATTTAAATCACAAACCCTGTATATTCCAACCTTGATATCGTAAATCCCAATAACTCGAACGTAATAACTATAATTTTGCTAATCGAATCTCAATAATTATAGTTTTGAAAATTCGAAACTTAATTACTTGGATGGGAAATTAAAATCTCAATAACGAATAAGTGATGTGGAACGAAAAATACATTATCTTTAAAACGAACTTTGATAACTGAAAGCCCTTACCTTTTTCAGAGAAAATATTGTTCGCATTCTCTAACTTAACTTTCAAGAGCGTTCCACAATTTGCGCAGTTTCTTTGCGCTTCCAGATACAAAATTTCTGAGTAGAATTGTGCAAGTGCTGTAGGACGAAAACTCGAGTCTAAAGGAGAAAAGAAAAAACGTGTTAATTGAATATTTTTGTGCTAGGAGATTAAAGTTACTGAAAGTTTGCAGAATTTAGAACTAAATTGAACGATGAAATTGTTGCAGCTTTTAAGTGCACTTTAAATATATACAATTGATTCAAAGTAGAACGAGAAGGAATAATCCGTCTCAAAAATAAACACTATTTTTGCATTACAGCGACCACTTGCAGGCAGATGAGAATAATTGTATTAATAATATATTAATATTTGTATTTTTAATATTAATTTAATAATAATTTTTATAATTAATGATTGTATTTTATTAATAATTTTTGTAGCAAATATACGAATTATACTATACATGAAATATACTCGTATTTATTAGGTGTATTAGGTTCACCACCGTTTGTGTGCTGTGTTTCGCTAATCGCGGTCAAAATTGAGAATTGGTCTACCATTCTCCACGTTTGCACTAACCATTCCGTCGCATCTTTTGTGTATCCTTTGAGGAGAATCTGAATTAACAGCCTAAGGAACTGTAGAAGGAAAATCAATTGGTGTTTTTGGTCAACCACCTTCCCCACGAAGTCGACCACAAACGTCACTTCAGGTGCTACTGTAGCTACAGAGAGACTAATGACAACACCCGAGTACATCAACCAGCCTCACCCACCGCCAAGCACATCCTTGACCACTGCTATGAGCAGCCACCATCCTCTGACCCTCTCATGACGACCACTCCTCCACCATCACCCATCCCTCGCGACCATCACTTCCACCTACATCACCTCGATTACCATGACAGTCATCATTCATATCCCCCTCCGATAATGTTATTTGAACTCGCATCCACTGTGCTTGCTATTCAAACCGCCAGTTCTACAACCACACAATGTCGATGGTTCCCGACACTCCTACATCATTTTATCCTAGGTTACGGCAATGCTCATGACGATGAGTTTACGGTGCGTTCATTTCCTGCCATAACTGCAGGTTGCAGCGACGCAGGTGTTGGGTGCGATTAGATTAATATCTGTTGTAGTAAATAGTTGTTCAGCAATCCGCGCTTAACACATTGCAGAAATCAGTTGAGTCAACAACGATGACTGTAGTCGTCGCAGCAATACCCTGCTCTTTTGTCATTATATTCGTGAACCATCCCTATAGTCATCTACAATCCACCAGATGAGATCTATTTTCTTGCGAGTACTTGAACTGCTTCCCTCATCAGTTTAAAGTACTCAGAAACATGACTGAGAACTCATGCTGCTCATATCAAGAATCTCAATGAGCTATTTCTAAACGTTTCAGATATTCAATCGAAAAAGATTCGTAAGAAGATAATTAATGTTAATTTTTTTCAGCTTGTCATATGGTTACAAAATAATGAAAACTTAGTATAAAAAAAGAGAAAATCCACGTTACAATAACATAATAAATTTAACTGAACCAAACATAATTAATAGAACTGAACTCAATATTTTTTACACGTCTAAATTATCGTTATTATTCAAATTATCGTTTCCATGTTGTCGCGGCAGGAAGTAGTATTCCTTGGCGAAGGACATGGTGGATAAGAGCCCAAAATTTGTTGCTGATTTATCCTTGAAAATATATTTTATTAAAGCGGAGCGTTATTTTATTTTATTTTTTTTTTGTTTTTTTACTCTTCAGTATTCAAACTTCAAGTAGTATATGGCTTAGTGTAGGGAACACAGAAATTTGAAAACGTGCACAGAATTCACTTCTCCCCATAGCAAGTCAAACACAGTTTTTAAGTGTAAATAGATAAATAAAAAATAAATAAATTTTACAGAATTAAAGCAAGTGGACGACTCACTTGGCTTGCCCTGGAAAACGGTGTGGTTCTCTGCTAGACGAATCGGCTCGAAGTGAGGAGAAGGAAGATTCTCGGACGGAATCGGCTCTAGTCTAGCGAAAGGCTAATAGCACGCGAGAAACTGCACAGTTCGGCCCGACTTCTCCCATTCCATCAGCCCTGTCTTTAAAGTCTCAGGTCCTCTTCCTTGCTTGGCGAGGCTACTCAAGAGTTCTCATTAATAAAAAATGTATTGCTAACATTTCTGCCAAAACTACCATTGTTGTGATCACGACTATCATTTCATTTTGAATACTCACACTCGAGGTTGATTGGGAGCCTATTTTTGTGGAAATGGCAGTGGAGCAGTTCGGTGTAGGTGATTCCATTTAAAGTATATCTCGCAGTATCACAATACAATTAACTCAAAGTTTAGAGAAGGAATAAAAAAAGTAAAATTGTAACCGATTTAAAAAACTCACTTCTTGAAAAAGCCAAAGAAAATAATACTTTTTCTTTGGTCATCGGTTATGTCTATGTTTGTGTAGTTTCTTTTGCTCTAAAATAAAAGAAATTCAACGGTATAATGGTCCTGATTTAGTTTATGTGGTAAGAGAATTGATGTATATGCTCCCTCAGAGTTTGTACACAACTTCTGCTCCTAACACCAGCAAGAGTTCTTTGTACTCCCTAGAAGAACTGAGTAAATTCTCATACACTAGAAATGGCTGCGCAGACAAAAGTAAATTTGTATAATATATTTTTAAATGACAATCTTTGTAGTTTGACGAAACAAATACTTTTTAGTTGGCTTAATGTGTAAATTGATGCTTGCAATATTATGTGTATTAAGAGTTACGGACAGTTAAAAATATTATGTATTTTAAACGTCAATGCAATGTTATTTTATTTGACATTTATTAATGGGCTCTAAACAACAAAAAATCGTACATGCGCACTCTAGCGCCAAAAAACTTTAAATACATGATAATAGTACAAAAGTCACTTATGTGTTGAGAGTATTCATCTGCACGTCTATAAGAATGACTTTTTATTGTTACTGAGAATTAATCGTAGCCAGGAACAATGATCCAAACTAGAATATTTAATACAATACAATAATATTCTATTTTTTAAAATTGTTTTTCTACAAGTGTTTAAACTTGAACTTAAAAAAAAGATTACGTGACTTCTATTTTCATTTGTACGTTCTCCAGTGAACTTTTGCAAAGAAGTCTCCAAATGCATACCAGGTGCAAAGACTTACACCCAAATCTTGTTGAAGAAATTATTTTAATTTTTTTTGTCGGAATCTAATTTCAAAGTAGGCATTGTTTTTGGGCCTCAGAAAATATGAAGAAATTACAAGAGTTCATAGAAACTCAACGATCAAGGAAAGGCAGCCTGGAGAAAATTTAATCCCGTTATAGAAAACTTCTTCGGCAACCATAAGACACGAACCTATCAAGGCCCCACCGCCAAAACGCAAAAGGAGCTAGTGGACAATTTTGGGAAAATATGATGGCAGACTTCTTTTTGAAAATCACTTTGAATACAAGCAAAAATTGATATCGTGTAAGTATTTTCATTTTAAAGCAATGTTTTAAATTACTTTGCAATGTTGTCAAAATTAACCAAAAATTGTGTGTTTTAATAGTGAAGATCAGTCTCGTTTTTAATTGGAATTGCTAATATCACTAAGAACAAAGCATTAGCAGTTCTTACCGATATGGGGAATGGTCAAAATGCAAAATGCACATAATACGTGCGTTAAGTTCGCTAATCAGCTTTTAATGTTATTAAGCAATAAAGGTCGCAAAGGGTCCACGTATTATAATGATCCCGTCATACAAAAGGAAACATTATAAACAGTTATTTAGTAATGGTGCCATGGGAGGAGAGCGGCGTCAAATGTTTTTGAAGCGTGACGACAGGCGAGAAATCGCATTTAGAAATTGAAAGAATATTCGTGTACGAGTCAAAAGAATACAACAATATGTGGACAGTATTTCGGAAATGATACGAATTTCTAAAAACATTTAGTTGTGTATAATTAGTAGAGGGGAATTGGAAATGGAAAGGATAAACAGCGTAAGGAGAACCGTCGACTGTTTTTTTTTTTTTTTTGAAAGAAGCGCTTCGAAAAAGTCGAGGAGTTGTCAGAGGATGATTAGCCGTTGTAAGGCACGGACGGAGACGCGTGGTAGGCGCCGTGAATTCTAATATACAGTTTTGTCAGAGGCATAGTGCTAAGTTATTCGTGAAGAAAATGGATGGAATTGGAATGTGTGGTCGCAAGAAGGTTTGTGGAAACTGATGGGGCCGTGAGTGTACAGCAGCAGCTACTCCAAAAAGGGAAGTGATAAAACCTTTTGACATTTTTTTGTTTTTGTGTAGCAAGACCAAATTTAAAATACATTGTAAGACAAAAATTGTGAGATTGTGGTTGGAAGCAACGCTAAATGGATCCAATAATGAGTAATAGTATAGTAAATTATGGAAGGTGCACCTATAATAAATTAAAGAAAGTAATTCAAAATATTTAGTATTAATTAGCAGTGTCGTTAACTTAAAAAAATATTTGTGATTGTTGTATTTTTCTTTGGCTAAAGTAATCCTTTTAATAATTACGAGGAAATAAACGCAGTTGTCGTTATTCAACTATAGAAACAAATTTCAGATTTTTATTTTTAATTAATGAGAATTAGTCCCTACAATAATAATAGTGTTATTTACGGTTTCCCGTATGGGCCGGTTCTGCGTACCCACGGATATAAATTTGGTGATGTAGCTTCCTATTATTACGACGAGCTAGTAAAACAGGATAATGGTATCCAATATCTTGGGAGAGATTGATGGAAATATAATATTGTTATTGTGATAGGAGATAAGGATAATAGGAATTATGACAGTATATGATACGTTGTCCTCTCAGTAGCGGATCCAGGGGAGAGCCGTGGGGACTGCCCTCACCAAGGTCTTCCTTTATTTGACAAAATTGATTTAAATATTTATTTACATTAGGATTATGTAATTGTTGTAAAATAATATAGTATAGTATCATATATAAACTACAAAAATAATGTACAATATAATAACAAATGTTTATTATTTAAGAAAAATCGATGATAGCCACCTCGAAAATAATTGTCTGAATCCGCCCCTGTGTCCCCTGAATCCGCCCATACGTAATTGTCAATTAAAGCGTTTTTATGCGTCCGTTCGCATTTTAAAAGAGTAAAATGATGTTTTTGTGGAAAAAATGAAATAATTATTAGAAACGGTTATTAAAAAAAGGTTAGAGCACTTTTATGCTACATAACGACTCTATATCCTTTTTTTTTTGTTTTTTGTTTAAGCCTTTTAGGGTGTAGAAATACCTTGCTGGTCGTCCGGAGAAAACTCTGTGGGAAAAGAATAAAAAAAGCAATAAATATCCTGACCGCGAAAACAAATATGGAACTTTATTCCCCTATATTTCTTTCTTTCGTTTTGGGGTAAAAAAACAGGCACGGGTAGTTTACGGAAAATCGATGCACAAAATTGTGAAGACAAGTGTAAATAAAGGATTAATGATTTCCTAAGTAATGGGATCAACCTACAAGGTTACACTGGTTACTGGAAATTCAATCCACGATTAAGACATTAATTTACTCTTTAGGCATTCGTTTATGAATTCTAAGTTTCACTGATGATCATAATATGATATTCACATTTATGATCTGGCCACATTTGTAGTTACGTAACTAGCATAATTAGAAGATAAGCTGACCGCCAGCAATTCTTCTTCACAGATTTTCATTTCGTATAGAGTTTTCGTTCAATACCATAGACTGAAACTTGCATTGTACTCCTTTACTACTGAATATGAAAATTATGAAACATCCTGAGACAAAATAATGTTGTGACTACTCAACATTATACTTAGCAATCCTAAAAAGATCACGATTGCCCAAGACACGATAATCCACAACGGAAACTCCTCTGAGTACGACAATTAAGAAACCTATGAACATGGAATTCCCCAGGAGCGAGCGTTATTCACGCGCCCGTGGCCTTAATCTTCAACGCCGTGACCGCTCTCGCCTCCAGAACCGGGAGCCATTTTCGCTTCCATTACCCCCTACTCGCAACCAGCTGAGCAGTCATCGCCTCTCGCCTCTCGCCTCTCGCCTCTCGCCTCTCGCCTCTCGCCTCTCGCCTCTCGCCTCTCGCCTCTCGCCTCTCGCCTCTCGCCTCTCGCCTCTCGCCTCTCGCCTCTCGTCTCGCCTCTCGCCTCTCGCCTCTCGCCTCTCGCCTCTCGCCTCTCGCCTCTCGCCTCTCGCCTCTCGCCTCTCGCCTCTCGCCTCTCGCCTCTCGCCTCTCGCCTCTCGCCTCTCGCCTCTCGCCTCTCGCCTCTCGCCTCTCGCCTCTCGCCTCTCGCCTCTCGCCTCTCGCCTCTCGCCTCACGCCTCACGCCTCACGCCTCACGCCTCACGCCTCACACCTCTCCTCACCTGTCTTCACCTCTCACCTCTCCTCACCTCACCGCCGCCTCCGCAGGACGCGGAACTGGAGTCATACGCGGAACTGGAGAAAAGCCGTTTAGCAACAAATGGAATCTCTAGACGGACACTCAGCGGCCCCACGCAGACAGCGGAGTTTCGTCATTATCACTTTCGTAAGGTAAATTTATCGACAGCCCGAGCCACTACTAATCCGTTACGTCCTGCGCTAGATTACAACTCGATAGTTTCGGACTTTCATTCAGGATCTGGAGGGTGACGTGGTTCAATGTTCAGCCCGCAGCCCTTCCACTTCCATTAGATATTTCTGTCAATTTATGACTAGTTACGGAGACGCAAGATTAATTAAGGCAAACGGTAGATTATTTTCTCCTACTACTTGATTCATTAAATTTCCATGCAATGCCAACTAAGAGTATTTTATAATAAATAAATAATTGCATGTAAAACCGTCTCTCGTTTAAGTGTCCGATATATTATTGATACGGATCGCGTTTAAACTATATACGAAATACATAAATTCTACGGAATTGTTTTATTGGATGGGTGATGAAGTGTTTTGAATGATGATCGAGCAACGGCAGAATGAGAGGTACGTGAAACGAGTGAACCCCGAGAATTGCCACAAATATGCTTTGTTTACACGTTTCTCATGTGTGGATCGGGATTTGAATCCAGGTAGCCAATGGTGAAAGGTGAGCGCTCTAGCTACTTCACCATAGATAATCCACCCTTCCCAAATAATGAATTAACACCTCATACTACCGTTAAACTGATCTTTCCATCATATTATTATTATTATTATTATTATTATTATTATTATTATTATTATTATTAAAAATGCGATGTTTTACATTGTTAATTTTGACCCCTGCAACTGAATCATCAAAATTTAATTCCGAGGCGAGTGTGTAAAAAGAAAATTATTTATAATATATTTATAAAGGAGTTTAAACAGAGATTTATTCACGAAGATTAGACTCTGAGAAGGACAACGTGAACCGAGTGAAAATGGCTCTGTTAAAACTTATATACAATATTTATTTATAAATATTTATAATAAAGATTTGTAAACAGTGTTTCTCTAATTTTTTTCTTAAACGCGTTCCTTCTCATTCTACAATGGCGATTCTACGTCTATTGATAGTTGCACTGCAATCTATATTTAGGAGACAAGTAGCTGGCAATGATAGCTGCTAGAGATATTACAGCTGTTCTAGATATACCTACGGTGCCCCTTTTCATATCCCTCCGGGAAAACGGGCACTTTAATTTCGATGGAAATAAATGCAGTTTAACAGAGGAAGAACTGCGATTAAACTTTAATCACATTTAAATGTATGAAGGGCTCAGCTGTAGGTAGTCCTACGTAACATTTCCGTAAAAAAAAAAGATATTCGTACTAATATACTAATATTAATTATTACATTCCGCGATGTTTGTGAAACAAATGACGCTATACCACGAAAATATTTGTTCTTTACTCCTTTGTCGAGAGAAGGTGGATTAAAACTTTATCTACTTATTTCTCCGGGAGAAGACGATGTGGCCCAGGACTATTTAGAGCCAAATCCTTTAAATGATGTAGTACGTACGTCAGCCGCGAAACGGCTTTTTCCAGCTCGAAATATTCTCATCGCCAATGGTGATTTCGCCGCCGCCTTCGAGCTCTGGGCTTTGCAAAGGAACGCGCTGCAAAGGGGCGGTTGCCGCGGCCGGTTCCCACCACAAAACGACCACAAACTGGTTCTTTGTCCGAGGCTCACGGCGCACGGGGATGCCTTTTCTTTTTACTCGTGAAGACGGTCGCGGAGAGGCGCTGCGGTGGGCCTCGCTCGGGCGCAATCGCGAGGCAGCAGCTACACGAGACCCGACACGCGAGCTCCGTGGACTCGCTCATCCCGCGCGGGCTGGTGGTTCACGAACAATAGCAAAGGGAATATTCAGGCAGAGGTATAAATAATAATAATAATATTAGAGTAAACCCTCATTAACGCGAATTCCAAAGGTCCGGAATAATCGGAGTTCGTGTTATAAAAATTCGTATTATCCGAGTATTAAAATTGTTCGCATTTCCGTAATCCCTTGCCGAGGTCAAAGTTTTTTTCGTGTTACGGCAAAATTCGTGTTAAGCGAGATCATGCTGACGAGAGTTTAATGTAATAATAATAATAATAATAATAATAATAATAATAATATAAATAACAAGAACAATAATAATAATAATAATTATAATAATAATGATAACAATATTGAAATTGTTGTTGTTTTTTCTTCCTGCTGATACTAGTTTAATGATGCAAATAGATGGTTCGTTTTAAGTAGGTTTGGACCATACAGGATCAATCTTGTGTAGATATCAAGAATTAAGACTTTTGTAGTTTATACATCAGCTCAACGTTTCGCACATTTAGCATGTGCCTTTTCAAGAGCAATGTAGATTTTGAACAAACGGTTGATAATAGCGTAAACAATACATTTCCACGTGATAAAAACAAAGGAATACAAAATATTAAAATCCCTATAAACAATTTGGTGCTTATATCAGTGTGTAACATATTACATGATTTATTTTTTTAATACGTTGAAGATGGCGTCCAACTTGGTGGTTAAAGCAACTCATGTGTCAGTTGTTGCATGCAGTACAAGATTAGATACGTTAAGGAATGGAAATGAAAAGACTGTAAATTTAGGGCAAAATGGAGTGAGCAGTGGGATTGGTCAAAGTAATAAAAAATGTTTGTTTATTAGTAACGTATTATACATTTGATTAATCTTTTGTATATCACTCTGCAAATTGTAAGACAAATTGCTGAAATGGTGAATATATTAGATGGTGCTGTGAACACCAAAAATGACATACAAAAACTCACTTAATCAAGCGACTCATAACCCCTTTTAATCGTAAATTAGAGGAATAATAATAATAATAATAATAATAATAATAATAATAATAATAATAATAATAATAATATATTTTCTATTCATATACTCCATGACCCTGGTCGGGAATCAAACATGAATCACATCTATTCTAATAAAAGTGAATTCAACGACTTGTAACTGACGTCCATACCACAAAAAGTGGTGGATGAATAGATACAAAATTTTTACATACTCTTCTTCAGAATTGACGCAGTATTCTTGCTAAGTTTTGTAACGACTAATACAATAGAAAGCGGAAAATAAATAATTTAAAAAATATGTTGGTAGATGCACCAACATCATTATTTTTTGCCTGTCGATTAGAGCAGAATTATTATATTACATAGAATATTATACAGAAAATAAAATTGTAATATTTTATTAAAATTTGAACCAATTACATTACAAATAATCTTAAATCGGCGTGGTTTATTTAAAATTAAATTTATTTTTTCCTCTTTCATAGGGATTATATATAAGAAAACCCGAACGACGCCGGGTATTTTGCTAGTATAATTATAATCTCTGATTTTTTTGTAAACGGTCATTTATTTCACGCGGTTGTTGAACATTGGTTTATACACGCTCGTTAATATTTGCATTAAATGGCGTTCAATGATAGATTTCTTTTTTAAAATAAATCGCTTTATTCGCTTCGCTAATTATAGCCTCCATTCCCATACGCTTGCTTGCTCTAGACCACTGTGCATATGCAAACCATTCTAATTTTGATAAGCCCTTAACAAGCATAAAAATATAGAACCGTTAAATTGCACATAATATCAAATAGTCAATTTAAGTTTACATATATTTCGAGATTAATTTTTATTTTGATCACCCATATTACGAACTGGGGAGGCCAGAAGAGCTAAATCTTCGAGGTTGTAGTAACAGAAGGTTTTAAGGTCTCATTTTGTAGATTACGGTTAAGTAGAGACATAACTCAGGTCTCGGTAGGCAAGTGATCAATGTGAACAGAATTTAAGAATAAATATGAAAAAATGAACCATTTGTTCTTCTCTTAATTCTCCAAGCACGTTTCACGCATTTTTTGCACGATCTCCACATATTTTCCACACGTTTCCCAGAAATTCCCCTAGATATTTTATACATGAACTACACATGTTCTTCACTTGTTCCACAGCATATCTCCCACTTACCCCTGCATATTCCTCATATATTTCCTTGTAAATTCAGATATCAATTGTTGTTATTTTTTTGTTACAAATTCTTTTCTAAAATATGCGGCGTCGGACAACAGTGGTTCCACTATCGGTTGAAAATGGATTATGAATTCCTAAAATGCCCAGAAGAGGTGAACCTCTGAGCATTACGAGTAATACACGATATAAGCTGGTTGTAGTGTGTTGCGGATTGCATGCATGCCTACGCCTATCAATCTGATTAGTAATTCCGGGCGCGTCATCTGCTAAGATCATTAGTCCCGTACGTGTAGTGCATGTTCTTATCGCAGGAGATGTAGGTGCCCTTCCTCCGCTGGATAGCGAGATCGGTCGCTGACTTACGTCGCATTTGCGGGGATTTTCCCCAACCAGGTTCCAGACTGGAGAATCTCCCTCCCCAGTCTGGAGAATCTCAAAGCTCCTGACCCGTCTTCCGACAAGTGGGGGTAGTGAAGTGCATGTGAGTGTGAGTGTGTGTAAGTAAGGGGTGAGGATAGAAGGAAAATGAAGGAAATATCGCGTGCGGTCCGTGGCTCGTTTGTTAGGGTACTACTCCGGCATTTGCCTAGTGTTGATGGGCGAAACCACGAGCAACTACCGATCAGAGCAGCCGACTGCTTGAATATTCGTCCAGACAGCTGCTGAATTCGGCCTAGTGTCGAATATCCTGCCAAGGTCGCGATTCGGACCCTAGGACATCCCGGTCAGAGGCACTGCAGTTGTATCAGTTGATGTCCTGAACTATCTTTGTAGGTCTTAACAATCGGCTTGATGCGTAATACTCAATCCAGCAGCACACTTACTTTGCTTCGTGTCGATTGTGTCATAAATGGTTTAAAATCGTAGTCTTTCCTTTGGGTTTTGGGAGTCCGATGCCTTCGAGAAGATTCGTCTGCCTTATGGAGATTCTACGCCAGTGTAATGCTGCTGCTACTACTACAACTACAAAGCTACTAATACTAGTAATAATAATAATAATAATAATAATAATAATAATAATAATAATAATAATAATAATCTATTATTTAGTATATGTAGTAGTACTTAGAATATGAAGACATCACTTGAATCCATCAAATGTAAAAGACTACAAGTTGTGAGAACTGTACTAACACAAGACCATAAGTAAAAGTATTTCTTCACCGAAGCTCCATGACTTCGTACTGACAAATTGTGTCTTGAGATTGTCCTCCGACACTTTTTGTAGTGAAAAGAAAACAAATAATGATAATGATAATAATAATAATAATAATAATAATAATAATAATAATAATAATAATAATAATAATAAATTTATAAATGAAATAGAGGAGATTTCGAATGTCTCAATTATTTTAGACCATGCCTGAATTCAATGATTTGGAGGGTAATAATAATAATTGATGATGATATGACTTGCTTCGATCAATGAAGAAATGACAGACAGAATTCCGAGAAAACTTGCTGCAAATCCGATCTTTCCACCAAAATTTGCTCGTTGATCATACGGGATTTGAACCCAGATCGCTGAGGTGGAGAGTGAGCCGTCTAACTCTGAAAACCGACAGGCATCGAAGTGCCTCTAGTCGAGTTTGTGTGAGATATCTATGCACTCTGTGGCCGTTAAAGCGCCAGCGACACGCACGAGAAGGGAGACACCGCGCATGCGCGGTGGTCATCTTCGGTTACTATCGCTGTTCAGAAAACATCGGGTGCAATGCAAGCCAGGAATTGTAATCTTACAGAAATTTGTCTTTTATGCTTTAGATATTTGTTTCATTGTGTGATTTCTTATATGAATGCCTAAATCTTTCTATTAAAAAATGTAATTGTAAATGTTTTTGTACCCGAAGTGCCTGACGAAAACTATGAAGTCGATGTTTTTGTGACGGCATTCAGTGTGGCCGTCTCCTTCCTCTACGATGTCGGTCGAAAGCTTATACTCTTGCGTGAAGTCTATTGCAACTGTGGGGGCAATATCCAACCCAACGTTGAGAAGCTGAACAAAATCTACGGTCGAGTTGGGTCCTTCATTCAAACACCATTAGCGCATTTTTAAGAAGTAACAATTTAGAAAAATATAAATATTATGATCTAGACAAATTTACGAATTTGAACGATTAAAAAGTAAAAAAAATATATTGAAATTACGTTTAAAATTAAAAATATAAAAATAAAATTAAAGTCAAGAATTTAAAAATCATGACAGTAAAAGGTGAAGAAATGAGTGGGTGGGGGCTGGGGTGGAACAAATGAGAGGAAATTTACAAGGAACAACAACTGTTGTGTAATTATCCCAGTTGAGTACTTTCAGACATTTCACGAGAATAAGTGATTAGCATCTATGTAAAATTAACTACCTGTCTCATTTACAAGACATAAACAATGCTCAAACTTCCCACAATCAATATGTCATGGTTAAGATCATTAGGCTTCTCTTAAGTTAATTGTGCTGTATCTTTTCAATGGGCCCCGAACAGTCTCCCGTTCCTTTATCCATATGGTTGCTAATAGTAAAGGACTGAGGAATCCGACAAGTTTCCATCATCAGTTGACAACAAAACTTAACACCTATGAAAATAAGCATGACACGACGTGATGTTCTTGACATTCACAACGCACATGACGGTATGTGTGATAATTGTAAAAAGAGAAACTGTTTTCGCAGGAGATTTGAAGTTCAAGGAAATGTTCTCGACCGCAGTGTGGGTCTAACCAAGAAAGCAATTGTTATTTCAAACATGAAAAGCCTAACTGCAATAAACTAATTTTGAATAAGAAAATGAAGATTAGAATGATTGATTAGTAGAAGAATTGCCAACAGGATCTAATTTAGATACAACACATTATACCAAGGTTAACAACTGCTATATTCATTACACAAATTACTGGCTTATCTGTTACTTGAATGTTGCATTAATTTTCTCACATCTTTTCTTCATATTTACATTCATGCTTTAAGACACACCGAACACAGCAATTTTATTTCGAATCGAAAGTCTAAAACGTTCTACAACTGCAAATATTATTAAAAGTTGATTCGGGAATTATTCAAAGAGTCAATCAAGGGTCATTCCGTTCGAATATTGAAGTAATCTTGACTCAAACGCATGTTTTGTTTTTGTAAATTTTCATGTCGACATCCTTTTTTTTGATCTTGTATTGTTTTCTAATCACGCTTTCGTTTCCTCGTTATTTCATAGTACCACCATAGTCTGCATACGTCAAGATGAAAACAAAATATATATCTTCATTCATACAGAACATCTATTATTACGACAAAATTTACATACAGAAAAAAAAATTAATAAATTTTAAGCAATGTATGGAACATTTCAAAGAAACCTTAAGAACAAAGAAAGGAAGGACACTTAAATGAAATTTTATAAGATGATGGCGGTTCCTATACTTGAATACGGTTGTGAAAATTGGAGCTTGAATCACTCGGACAGAAGGAATATTCGGGCTGCTGAAATGAGATTTATAACATGTGTTTCAGGATGTATGCTTCTAGATCACAAAAGAAGCGACGAGAATCAACAAACGAACAAAAAAAGAACAAACGAATTGAAAATGTTCAACCCCAATATGAGAATTCAAGAGCGAAATGAGAAATGGTTACATCATCTCCAAAGGAGGACTAGTGAGAGACTACCAAATGAACTCATTAATAAAGACATTATTATTATTATTATTATTATTATTATTATTATTATTATTATTATTATTATTATTATTATTATTATTATTATTATTATTATTATTATTATTATTATTATTATTATTATTATTATTATTATTATTATTATTATTATTATTATATTATTATTATTATTATATTATTATTATATTATTATTATTATTATTATTATTATTATTATTATTATTATTATTATTATTATTATTATTATTATTATTATTATTATATGAACTCCACCACTACGCACCCGGAGGAACTCGCGATCCAGCTAGATCCAGAAGAAGATGGAGACACGATCTTCTTGGCAACGGAACAGACCCATTGGTTTAGACCTTGATGACGATGGCGATATTGATGAGGTTTCCACACTTCCTTTCTGGGAGTGAAGAATTTTGTTAACATATGTTTTATTAATCGAGGGAATAATATGTTATGTAAAGGTATCAACACTAACCTGTGCCTGTTACTCCTCCGTCAATACTCCTTAATTGGTATTAAATGGTCTGTACCCCATACTGTGACAGAACCTGCCATTATTTGCTATTATTATTATTATTATTATTATTATTATTATTATTATTATTATTACTATTATTACTATTGTTATTACTATTATTATTATTATTATTATTATGCATTTATATATAATTCAGTAACAATGTGGTTATAGTTGTACAATGGTTTATTATCGGTTGAATATACTACAGGTTGAACTTCTAAAAGAAGTGACTGAATTATTCAACCGTTCCAAAAACAGGAGGTGCTAAAGTTACGTGTCCCACTCGCTCTATGGACACATATGTGCACTTATTTTTTCGAAAACATCTGAAGAAAAAATATACGACGCTAATTACTGATTGTGCTATGATTGCTTCAAATATTTTTACATTTTCGAATAGAAAACGCCGGGCTTTAAAATTTTATTGTAGTGGCTGATCAGACATTCTGCATCTAAAGAAATAATTGAACATCACACAATGAAGGTTTTATACAAAAAATAGAATATCTACATCATATATGTGATAGGGATACGTCAAAATTTGCGAATTATCCGGTTAATCCGCACATTATCCAAAACGTGTAGATAACGTCAGAAGTACAAATATCTTCGAAGTCTATTTCGTACTTCATTTCGCTGGATGAAGTGCGCATTAGCCAACGCGAGGTGAATAGGTTACATTGCGGTAAATAGAAATAGCAGACAATCTACTGCAATAAACAGGGATCACGCCGCTAGAGGGAAGTTTGTAAGGCAAGTGAGAGGCGTGGGTGTAATTTCAAGTTCCACTGTGTAAGTCTTAAATGTCTATGTTGACGATACCACCTAACCTTATGCAACTTAACTTTACTGTGTACCTCAGGGGACGCTTCGTCGCGTATTTTCGAGTTGGGGCGACCGGACTTTGACCTTCGCGATTTACGCGAGACATTTAATCTAAGCAACGACTAATTGCCTACATATTTTCATGTCCTAATGTTTCCCGGGGGCACACGGCATGCCTCAGACTCTTATGACCACCTACTTAAGCCTGCCCCCGGCAGCTAATTCAAGAATTAGCCGGATGATGTCCGCAACAATCTATTTTTATTTATTTATTTATTTATTTATTTATTTATTTATTTATTTATTTATTTATTTATTTATTTATTTATTTATTTATTTATTTATTTATTTATTTACGTGCTATGGGGAAAAATGAATTGTGTGCACATTTTCAAAATTCTGTAATCCCTACACTAAAGTCATATACTACTTAAATTTAAAAAAAAAAACTCCCATGTAATAAAATCTATTTTCAAGGATAAATAAGCAATAAATTTTGGCTCTTATCCATGTTGTCCTTCGGAATAATACTTTCTGCCGCGGCAACATGGAAACGATAATTTGAATAACTATATTTCCCACTGAATTCTAGAAGACGTGCACAGAAAATGAAGTTACATTTTTGTCCAGAAGCAAAACAAGGGGCCATCTCAGCATTTGCTCAATGGATCAGGGAAACTGGACGAAAAACCTGATCGAGATGGGGGTCATTGACCCGGAGGCTGTAGTACAGTAGTTGTTACAGGTTGTTTATACACATTTATACAGTCCAAATAGTAAATAATGCATTATGTATCATTGTTAAAATTAATGTTACTTTTCTTGTGATGCTCAGTTATCCATTCATCGGCATTCACCCAGCACTATCCAAATCCTTTGGCTAAGGTTCGAATTAACCGGATAGCTTGCGCATAAGGCGTATTTCGAGCTTTCTCCGTGACATATAGAATATTGTTTACCAAGACCCGGTGCACCAGAAATAGTGACACCACCTGGCCAGTATCGAATCTAGAGAAAGGGGCTACGAGAACCATGATTTTGATTGTTGAAATAATTTCAATAAAACAATTACCACGTATTGATCGCAATATATTCTAAATGGGTATTACAATTAAACCCAAGTGAACGGCATTTTAGGAGTAGGTTCCAATTTCTGCATTCCTTTCTGGTTCTCGTGTCTCGCTGTTCTCGTTCAGGTGTCTGGTTCTCGGCGGGGTGCGGTAAGTGCGATAAAACAATCGTCTGTAAAAAAATTTTGTTAGATTTTGATCGAATTATGCATGGGACCTACGAAACTCGAGAAAGAATGTGGTTGTGCTTCTCAACTTCTACTTTGCAAGAACCAATTCGTACTCGATTCCGAGTATGCGATTTCCGGGAAACTTTAGAGTAAGTTTGACAATTCACGATGAAGGTCCGGAGGTCATAGAAGCACAGTATTACATTGTTTGGCTTCACAGAAAGATAATTCCGAGAACACCCACCCACACAAAGACACCACACATCTAGAGAAAGTCGTATACGAAACATTCCATTTCGCTTCATAAATATATTGAACTGCAACGAAATAAGTAGTAGCAGGTAAAAATGTAATTATTGTAATTGTACCAAAAATATATAAAAAATGTGAATTAAAAATGTTTTCAATTCATTTAGAATGTTCTGCAAACTCTAGAAATTTAAAGTATCTTGTTCTAGTAAAAATACGAATGCATATGTGAATCCTTTTCCAATAAATATTGTGGGAATTCTGATGTGGTATTGTTGACGTTCTTATGAGAAGAAATAAAAGAGGTCATCTTCGTCAACATATTATTTTTATTAAGATAGAAAGCTTTCGACGGCTTTGCCGTCATCGTGAGACTGACGATGACGGCAAAGCCGTCGAAAGTGGGCTATCTTAATAAAAAATATGTTGACGAAGATGACCTCTTTTATTTCTTCTCCATCACATATGCCAAACTTCGTTGATAGATTGATTGATTGATTGATTGATTTTTTCGTGTTTCCAGGCGCGTCAACTACTTCGGTCATTAGTCCCGTTAGTGTAGTGCATGTTTTTCTCGGGAGATGGCGGTGATCTTCCGTCGGTGGATGGCGAGATCCGGCGCCGACCTACCGTCGGCTAGTGGGGCTTCCCCCTAACCAGGGCTCTCCCATCAGCGGGGCACCGCCCCAGCTGGGACAAGCTCTAAGCTCCCGACCGGTCTCCCGGAATATGTGGTAGTGTAGTGCATGTTAGTGTAAGTGGACAGGCTAGGACAAGGAAGAGGAAGGAAAGATTACGTGCTGTCCGTGGCCCGTTTGGTAGGGTACTGCTCCGGCATTCGCCTGGTGTTGATCGGAGAAACCACGGAAACTACCGATCAGAGCAGCCGGCCGCTGGAATTCTCCTCCAGACAGCAGCTGAATTCGACCTAGCTGAAAAGCTAGTGTCGAAACTCCTGGGACCTAGGACCTCCCGGTTAGAGGCGCTGCAGTGACATCAGTTGATGCACTGAGCTACCGCTACCGCTACCGGTGCCAAACTTCGTGATGACTCCTCCATTTCTTCCTGGGGTAGCTCGAAAGCGCCATCGAGCACCGGCTGCTGCTGGGCGTTGAGCAAGCGGTCTCGCGTCATGTCGCGCCGCCTGTGCGGGACGCCGCCCTCGCGTGGGCGTTGCCATGATGAATGGGGGGAGGGGGGCGCCCAGTGACGTCGTCGAGGGGAGAGGCGAGAGGCGGAGCGACCGAGAGCCCGTGAACGAGGTGACTGAAATCCAAATGAAAACGTACATTCGCGAATAACGGTACACTGGGAATTGACTACTTATGCTTATCCAAGTGCTTGTGCCATACAGAAGGTTCCATATTACTATTATAGAGTATTTTGATTGATTTTTTCGTGTTTCCGGGCGCGTCAACTGCTTTGGTCATTAGTCCCGTTAGTGTAGTGCATGTTTTTCTCAGAAGATGGCGGTGATTTCCTCCTCGCTGGATAGCGATATCCGGCGCCGACCTACCGTCGGCTAGTGGGGTTTCCCCCTAACCAGGACTCTCCCACCAGCGGGGCACCGCCCCAACTGGACCAAGCTCTAAACTCCCAACTGATCTCTCGGAATATGTGGTAGTGTACTGCATGTTAGTGTAAATGAGTGTGTAAGGGGAGAGGATAGGACAAGGAAGAGGAAGGACAGATCGTGCGCGGTCCGTGGCCCGTTTGGTAGGGTACTGCTCCGGCATTCGCCTGGTATTGATCGGATAAACCACGGAAAACTACCGATCAGAGCAGCCGGCCGCTAGAATTCTCCTCCAGACAGCGACTGAATTCGACCTAGCTGAAAAGCTAGTGTCGAAAATCCTGCCGCCGTCAGGACTCGAACCTAGGACCTCCCTGTTATTTTTATAGTGTCGTGTACAGAAACTTCCTGATCAATAGCGTGTGAAGTCTAAAAAGAGTTTTTGTACATTTAAGTAGAAATAGAAGTTCTGGCAGTGGCGACAGATGAGGGTGCATTAAATTTCCTTAATGCCACCATTTTTATTCACATTTCTTCAACGAGAGCTGTTCAGAAACATGATCTGTACACTTATTTATAATATTATAAAATGGAATAAATTTACGTAATATATTTACAGATAATATTTACACATTAATACCACGGCAAAGTTATATTGCAAGAATGTACAATTAACACCATTCTGCTGCCACAGTTGGGAACAAATTCCAATTAACACAACCGATCCATAGATTAGCATTCGATAAAAATCGGTGGCTACGGCCCGCAATATACTAGTCGAAAAATGAGGACAGAGACTGGTGAAGATGCGTCCATACACTAGAAATAGGTTATTCGATGTCTCGAAATGCCTCTAGGCGTCACAAACCGAAAGTGGTGACAGAAATTAGCTGTGAGATCAGCTGCGAGCGCCATTTCTTGTTTTATTAAATGCTCTTGTGTAATTTTAACCCGTGAAATCCATTTTGTTTCCATAATCGTAAACCATCTGTTTAACGAGTTCGAATTACCAAAAGAGAAATGCATTAACGCATCGCATACAAATCATTATTTAATGTATAAAACTGGAACGTATGTGACGTTTAAGTTCAATCTGTGAATATTTTCTTGAGTTCCATAATCTCTCCTCCCTCTGTTTTACTGTATTTGTTGGTTGAATAATGAATATATTGTGAACGATCCAATAAATTATAATAAAATTCACAATTAAAAAAATCATTCATAAATAATAAATACGAATTAAGAAAATAATATATTAATTCAATTATTTCAAAATATCCCTGCAAGTTTTTTGCGTCAAATTTTTATTTTTATACAGTAAAGAATATCTTTCACACTACTTTTTTCTTGTTCATTTTCTTTTAAAAGGAAAATTCAAGTAACCAATTAAAAACTGGTTGTTTAACACATCATTTACTGCTAAATATTATAACCTCACTCAGTTCTACGCACTGATTAGTGTTTTCCTACGGTAGCGAAAGCCTAAATGTCAGCTTCTGGGTCAATGACCCCCATCTCGATCAGGTTTTTTGTCCAGTTTCCCTGATCCATTGAGCAAATGCTGAGATGGCCCCTTGTTTTGCTTCTGGATATAAATGTAACTTCATTATCTGTGCACGTCTTCTAGAATTCAGTGGGAAATATAGTTATTCAAATTATAGTTTCCATGTTGTCGCGGCAGGAAGTATTATTCCGAAGGACAACATGGATAAGAGCCCAAAATGTATTGCTTATTTATTCTTGAAAATAGATTTTATTAAATGGGTGTTTGTTTTTTTTAATTCAAAATTCAAGTAGTAAATGACTTAGTGTAGAGATCACAGAATTTTGAAAATGTGCACACAATTCACTTTTCTCCATGGCACGCCACACGCAGTTTTAACTGTTTTTTTTACGTAAAAATAAATTTAAAAAAATAAGAAGTGAAGGAGTAGAAATGTGTTTCAGAAAACTCGCCCTCTGACCGACTCCAGCACTTAACTCTTTCGCCTCCGCAGAGGCGAACGAGAAAACTCTTTCTAGTGTGTGGGGGTCGATAAGTGTCCCTTGTTTAAATTTTCCAGATTTCTCATCGCGCATTTCTCGGTGTATTCCGTTACGGGCTTAAACCTGATGGAATAGTGAGCTCTGTTAACACTTCGAGACTGAGTTGGCGCATGCGTAGGGGCTCAAATATGGTATACGCTGAGGTGCTTCATGGTGTGAAAATCCTGTCTACTGTTGAAAAATCGGAAGTCGAACTACCGAAACCGGTGGTGCTATAACATCGCGTACTTTCTCGACCGTATTTTCATGTAAAATTACGCGAAAAGTACTCAAATTTTCGAAAAATTGTACAAGAATTTATTTCAAAATATATCTTTAAGGAACATATTTAATTAAAGGGAAATCTTTATCTTTAATATTTTAGAAAGACTGAAAAAAAGTTTGAACTTTGGCAATTTTCGAAAAATCAGGGTTTTCAACGAGCATGAGATCTGCACCATTCTCTTGAACGTTCTTCACACTATCAAAAAAATTTAAATCTAAAACGATGGAGCCATTTTTTCAAAATTTGCAATATGTCCCAGGGGATTCATGCAAAGAACCTCCCAAAATTAAAATATTGGTTTCAAATTCAAGGAACCGCTACATTACCAGATCGATTAAAGCAATATCAATTTTGGAAAATATCGGCTTGACGGTCTAGCCTCTAGCGTTTTTCACAGACGCACAGACACACTGACACCAGACATCTCGGACAAACATACGTTTTGCCGTCATTCAATTTTTTGGCATCAAGGACCCACAAAACATAGATTCAGGCTACTCCACGCATTAAAAGATTTTTATCTAAAATTAGAAACTGGATTTATCCAGTTTTTCTTTACCGGGGCCCTGTAATACGAGATTTTTTGCCCCAAATCTGCACTAGAGTTTAACGGCATCATGTAGCAGTCGTGCTCGCCCTCTATTCGTAATAGACCCGTTAGTTATGCAAGCTCGCTTTTGTGAATTATTACGCCATGTGCAAGAGTAAATGAAGCTCCGACAACTCGCACATATCGTTATGAGCGACGCATGCGTGATGAGAAATGGCTTCTTTCCCCGAGAAAACGATACCAAAATAATGTATGCATAGTGTAAGTAATGTATGTATAGTGTACATAATGTCAGTAAAACAATTTTTTGTTTCTTGCAACGTTGCATACCATTTTATAAAGCAACTCCCTCCTTGCTGAACAAAATGGTATACGCTTATAATGTTATTTTATTTTGACAGATAAGAGTAACACCGTGGTCTGTCTTTCACTTGCAAACTTCAAATAAAATGTTTACAGCATGTGATCTTTTAATTAGTAACTTTTCATGTATGGGAAAAAAGCATATGGTCCCCCAAAATGTTATTCAGCGCAAACCAGCGGTTTGGGAAAGACCACTATGGCTATGGCAGAGACAAGTGAGCATTTGCGGTGCCATGACATTGGCAAGAAATCACAATGAAAAACATACCTAAGGTAGAATTTATGTTCTATTTACGGTGTATGGTTCATAGGTAACTTTCTTTATTTGAAATAACCAAAAGAAGTAAAAAGTGAAGTGCCCGACTATGGTAACTGAAGCACATACACGGATGATTGTAGCGACTTGATTGCAATGATTGTTGACCCTTTCCCCAGATTGTACAAGGAAGTTTGTGATGACCTTGTGATGGATACATGTAGTACTCCTTATTCCTGCTTATCAACCATGAATTCGAACAATATATTTAAATATACACTAGCAACGTGATATGTTATGCTGTAATCCGTCTCTGACGTTAACATGATCCGTAGCTGCTCCGATAAACGAGTATATAATATAAAAATATATTAAACATCCATAATGAGATTTGCACAATAATTTTTGTGGTTTCTTGTCTAAAAAAGTCTCCAAGACATTTATTTCGTTTTGATGATTATTCATTTACCATGAAAACCTATAAAACTGTAAAACCATGTGATGCTTGGGACGAAAAAAAGCAACATTAATGTATAGAAGTAAAGTAGGGAACATTTGAGCTTTTGTTCAACAGATCAAGGGTATCTATACGATAAATCACTCCGAACAAGAGATACAAAAGCCCTATGGTGTAAAAGAACCTGTTCCTCGTGGAGTGAATGAACTCGGTACGTCAGGTATTTTACTTTATATTTTCTTGTTGCTTTAACAGCAGAGAAGGACAGCGCAAGAGAGCATGCGTCCCGTCGCTTGAAGGCATCATTAACAGCGCTAGTGCAGCGTCCAGCCGATGACTTACAGATTTGTTTTCGGTCACTGACCATCAGTCGTGCGGTGCACGTCCTCAGTTACACCGAACACAACACACTCAGGGAATTTCTGAGCCTGTTTCTTTGTTGTTATTTAAGGTCACATCAACATCTAGGTCATTAGCGACCACTATATGAGTTAACGCTATGGTAACTATGAAGATGAAGCGAAATGGTGATGACAAGGGGTGAAAGAACGAATACAAATACAACCGTGCCGGAGGTGGGACTCGAATGCGCGACACTTCAGTTCGAGATCTCTACGACACTCCTGCTTTAGCGATCTGAGCCTGATTGTTTTTCCTTGCATAACGCTCAGCTCTTTCTATTTACAAATAAAAGTAGATAGGTGCAAATAAGGTAGGATTGACAATAATTGTTTTGTTCAGTAGTATTCAACATTCAGCATTTGTGGTAGACCTAAAATTTACTCATTGAAATGAAGTTTAGTGGTACTTCGTACCGCAAATTACAACTTCGCGTTTTTTATGGGCGGTGAGAGTGGGGCTTTTTATGGGCGGTGAGATGAGGGTTGATCAATTAATTAGTGTTTCCGGGTGTTAACTTGCAAGGTCATTAGTCCCGTAAGTGAAGTGCATGTTTTATCGTGGGAGGTGGCGGTGACCTTCCCCTTGGATGACGATATCCGGCGCCGACCTTCCCGTCGGCATGCAGGGTTTTCTTCAACAAGGTATCTCACACCAGAGGGGCTCCACCCCAGCCGGATCAAGCTCTAACCTCCTGGTCGGTCTCCGGACATGTGTAGTGCTTGTAAGAGTAGGAGCATGAAAGTGAGGGGTGAGGATAAGACGGAAAAGGAAGGACAGATCGCGCGCGGTCCATGGCCCGTTTGGTAGGGTACTGGTCCGGCATTTGCCTGGTGTTGATCGGAGAAACCACGAAAACTACCGATCAGAGCAGTAGGCTTCTAGAATTATCCTCCAGACAGCGACGGAATTCTACTTGGATATGTAGCTAGAGTCAAAAATCCTGGCACTGTCGGAAAAGGGACCTTAGGACCTTCCAGTCAAAGGCACTGGGGACAGGGGTTGAGCTTACAAGTATTCTTTCACAAGAAGTCGGTACATGTGCTCTTATTGACAATCTATTTCTGTTTCTTAGCTTCTTTCAGGAAGACCCCAAAGTGAAATAATCCATCTCTGCAACACAACCAACCACTAGTGTGTTCTTGCGTCTTTAGTAACTGTTGCACCAGTATTTTCATGGAAATCTAGAACATTTTTGTATTCATTATTTTTCCCTTGCCCATGTAAGGTGCTCGCGATCTGTCCCTTTTGTTTCAATTATAATGCTCTTGTTATGTTTGCTCCAGTGTTTGTTGGGCATTGATCGGAGAGGCCACGAACAATTTCCGATTACTAAAGCCGGTCGCTAGGATACTCCTCCGGAGACCGAATTCGAACCAGCTACATACAGCGATTGCAAACAATACAACATCGATTTAAATATATTGATGTTAGAATTATGTAATTATTGAAACATTAATATTGTACAGTATCATATATACACTTCAAAAATAACATACAAAATAATAACAAATATGTTTATTATTTAGAAAAATGTATGATGGCCCTCCCAAAATGATCGGCTGGATCCGTCCCTGGCTACATAGCTAGTGTCGAAAATCTGCCTCCGCCGGGGTTTGAACCATAGGACTTCCAGGCAGAGGCAACAGTTGTCCCGAGTCCAATCTCAGCTAATGTATTAAAACATTCATCACTAACCTATCTTCCAAATTCTTCAACTCTTTAAAAGATTATCCTGTTGATCAACATTTCGATCTGGGAAAAAATTATCACATTAAACGAATTCGTTCCCGCTTCCCCAAAGATATTTTTCACCCCCCCCATAAATAATTGTCTACTTTATTACTCAATAAAACCTCTTAAAACTCTAAATTTTTTATAAAAATTAATCAATAGTTATTAAAATCAAATTTTACTCGTAATTAGTATTAAAATGAAATCAAAATTATCTTTAATTATGATATTAATTTCTGGCATCTCCAGAAATGTTATGTATAAAATTATTCATCATCCTGAAAAATTTGTAAAATTGAACAGGAAATAAAAAAAACTAATAGATACTGCGAGAATATAAGGTTTGCAAGTGGCTCTTTTATCAAAGAGCATCTAGGTACGTTAGTCACCGCTCGTCCGAGGCGCGGCTGGTGTCTGTGGGCTGCCAGTCCGCTCGGCGGCCGCGCCGCATCCCGCGCCTCTTGCTTCGCTTGCGAGATCCGCCGCGCGAGGCCATCCCTCCCCTCCCCTCCCCTCTCCCCCCACCCTCCAACGCACGCGTTCCGCGAACGCGCCCTTTCGCGCCCGACCCCACCCGGCGCAGCGCGGTGGGAATCCGGCGAGGCTTCCGCCCGCCCACCGCACCGCGTTCCGACGCCTTCGCCTCCGCCGCAGCCCTCTTCCCGCCAGCCGCCTTCCCCACCAGCAGACCGGCAGCGGTGGCTCAGTGCACCAACGGATGTCACTGAAGTTGGTGAAGGGGGGAATTAATACAGATATTAGCAGTTCAAATTTCGGATTATAAATATAAATGAAGAAATATACATTCTCATATTGCAAAAGAGTAAAAAAATATAACAATATAAAAAATAATAAAAATAAAAATTTAAATGAATATAAAAAATACAAGAAATGGGGGATAGTAATAATAATTAATAGCAAATGATATTACAAAGATGGGGAAATAGTTTAATAATATCTGTATCTAAAAATTTAACTGTATCTATTAATTATAATTTAATTTTCTATCTTATTTTGCATTTTATTTGTAATTTTGTTATATTTGTCTGTATCTTGTAGACTGACAATGACGGCAAAGCCGTCGAAAGCCGGCTATCTTAATAAAACTAACATGTTGACGAAGATGACCTCTTTTATTTCTTCTCATAAGAACGTCAACAACACCACATCAGAATTCCCACAATTCAGGTCACAGTAGCTGTACAGCCCTCAAAGTGGACGCCGTGCCGCTACACTACCTGGGCCTCGTCTTCGTCGCTAACTTCACCGCCACCTCTATTATCCCAACTTCCTTTGCCACCAGGAATGCCAATGTGCCTATTTCGGAGAATATCTATATTACGAACTTCCTGACCTACCATTTTGGTATTTTCTGGGATGAATTAGTTTTCGGAGAATGGATGAACGAAACTGCTATAATTTGAATATTTTTAGAACAATTGCTGCTTATTGGAACAAAACATGCAAAACAGTTTTATTCATCTAATGGAGTAACCGAAGGTAGAAGTTCCCCCCCACACCGGAGGTCACCCCATATTTATTCGTTCAACAATTGACGCTGTAACATTGACACCTTCAACGTTAACAAACCCCGCAACATTTCCTTTGCCTTCGTCATGGCTCTCGCCTATGTAATAGCCATTATGATTCAAAGAGTACCAGGTATTCTACTTCAGTGTTCGAGTGATTGCCCTTTTGCACAAGATCATATAGTATACGCCATGATGACTGAATAGGATCATAATAGTAACATTTTATCATGTTTCCAATCCATTTTATCATGTTTCCTTCGATTCAGCTAAAAAACTGAATTCCTTCATTAACCTATTTTTTATGGCACGTATAAGAAATACTGCATTATCTTAGAAACCTTTATTTAAAATAAACCATCATAAGTTTTACGTGTTATTTATTTTATTTAATAGGTAATTACTACATACAAATTAGAAAACTTGATGCTAAGTGGCTAGGCCGAAGGCCTTTAAGCCATTACAATACCTACATTCTACCGCGTTCTAACCTTTCGAATTCGGTTATTCACCCTAAATGGTCTCTCCATCGCATCAATGCCGCGGAAAAGAGACCATAAGGTACGGTTTGGTTTGGTTTGTTTTTTTCGTGTTTCCGGGCGCGTCAACTGCTTTGGTCATTAATCCCGTGAGTGTAGTGCATGTTTTTTTTCGGGAGATGGCGATGATCTTCCCCCGCCGGATGGCGAGATCTGGTGCCGACCTACTGGCCTCAACAGCAGCACCGCGCACTCTGCGCAGCTCCTTCCCTTTCTAGGACTCTCATCCCCTCCCCTCCTATCGGGTTGCATCGCCAAAGAAGCGGGGCACATCGGTGCGTTTTGTCTGATTTCGTGATTCCGGGCGCGTCTACTGCTTTGGTCACTAGTCTCGTTAGTGTAGTGCATGTTTTTTTTCTCGGGAGATGGTGGTGATCTTCCCCCGCTGGATGGCGAGATCCGGCGCCGACCTACCGTCGGCTAGTGGGGTTTCCCCCTAACCAGGACTCTCCCACCAGCGGGACACCGCCCCAGCCGGGACAAGCTCTAAGCTCCCAACCGGTCTCCCGGGATATGTGGTAGTGTAGTGCATGTTAGTGTGTGTGTGTAAGGGGAGAGGATAGGACAAAGAAGAGGAAGGACAGATCGCGCGAGGTCTGTGCCCCTTTTGGTAGGGTACTGCTCCGGCATTCGCCTGGTGTTGATCGAAGAAACCACGGAAAACTACCGATCAGAGCACCCGGCCGCTAGAATTCTCCTCCAGGCAGCGACTGAATTCGACCTAGCTGAAGAGCTAGTGTCGAAAATCCTGCCGCCGTGGGGAGTGGGAACCTAGGGCCTCCCGGTCAGAGGCGCTGCAGTGACATCAGCTGATGCATTGAGCTACCGCTCGCGGTATAAGGTACGGTAAGTTTTACATGTTGCAATTAGGATATGATCGACTACTCTTCTCCACCAATCTGACGACTTGTTTAATCATCGCCTTGGGGCCAAGGCGCGTCGTGATCCTTGAGTACTTATTGCTCACTCTTCTGGGAGGCATTCAATGTTACATACTTCATCATGGTTGCCAATGCCGCTCTATGGCTGTCGCCTCACCCCTCATCGCCTTCACCGCCGTCACCTCTACTACTGGAGATCAATGCCAACGATCATACGATCCACCGCCGAGATTCATTCGCGGAGATACAGCCGACGAGATTCAGTCATAGAAGTTCGCCTGAACTTTTTAAAATTCACGACTCAGCATTTAGGTTCAATCCTATAATTTAAGTTTCACCAATTCAGGCGGACTCATTCAAATTGACTCATTCACGTCGACAGATCCACAATCCACATTGACCCATTCAGGTCAAATGGTTGACCTGTCGAGGTCGATAGATCGAGGATGACGTATTAACGTATAACAATTTAGGTTTATCCATCCGATGTGATCATACTGGTTTATACAAATTAGTTTGAATCATCCAGTTCTGTTCATGCACAAACACCCATAATACAATTTGCCTCTTGTTTAACCTATGCATTCCTGCACAAATTTTGAAGTAACATTGATAATAGATAACGATAATTTTCTTCCATTGTTTAACTTTTTGTTTAACTATTGTGTTTATAAGAGCGTCACAGACCCGCGGTTTAGAGTATACATTGGGGAAAACTATTGGATTCATCTCAACAATACGATCACAAAGTTTCAATCGTAAAATCCGTGTTTAAGTTCCCATTAAAGTGTAACTTCGCCCAGACGTCAAAACTGAGGTACATTAACGCTATTCCAAAGATTCACTTTTCCCCATAGCACGTCATACGCAATTTTAACTGTTTTTTGACGTAAATAAATAAATAAATAAATAAATGGTTAAGACTGAATTAGGTCACGAGGAAATACATGCAAATTTGTATTCGAAAATTGAGATGTGTGGATGGATGTAAGTATGTGTCACGTATAAACCTGACAGAGAAGAAACTATTGAGCTGAAACTTAAGTACATTAGATGGAAGATATAATTATGGCTTTCCAAATATCAGAAAGAGATTTTAAATTTTACTTTTCATAAAGGCCTAATGACATTTTCAACATTTTATGAAGAATGACTGCAGTCTTTTTTTAATATTTTTTTTCTGGAATGGATGAAAATGCATTTATAAATATGGTATACTATCGATTAGGAATGGGCGATTATTAAATAATAATCGATTAATATCTAATTGACGATTTTTTATTAGATTAATATGCATCGATAAATCGTTCCGAATTAATCGATTAATCTGCAACGTGTTTAAAATCGTTAATTTGTAAATTAATTAATCGTTTAGTAGTGTTTTAAAAGCACGGAACGATTTAATTTATATTTGTTTGTTCTTTATTTAAATAATATTCATTTCACACACGTACTCATGAGAAACGACTATAACTCAGTTTAGAATGAAAAAGGTCCTAGAATTTCTAGATACAGTAACACCAACAATTGTAATCTAACGATGTTCTTGGTTGAGGATGATTTTAGGAAAACTGATAATTTTCTTCCTTGTTTCATAGTGAGTATAATACTATCACTAAAATATTAGATCATATACAACGACTTTTCAGTTTCATTTACTAACATGAAATAAATAGCATATTTTTGTCTCTATTATGTTTTGCAGTTGGAGAGAGATGAACATACGAGAAATTTCGTTACTTAAGCTCAAATAGAGAAATGTACGTTCATATTTTGCAAGTCTTGGAAATTAATATTTAAATCAAAGTATTCGAGCTAAAAATCGGAAACATTAATCGATTGTTCATTAATCGGTATAAAAATAATCAATTTCAATTTTTCGATTATTCGTATAAAATAATCGATTGTTTTACTAATCGCAAATAAATCACCCATCCCTACAACAGAGTCTCATTAAAACTCATTGTTGAAAATTGCAAAAGCGCAAACTTATTTTGAATCTCTCCTACTCTTTCACATTAAAATCAGAGATTTGTTTCTCAGTGTAATTTATACCTCAATTTTAGATCATTACAAGATGTCATAGATTGTTAAAGAGTAGTTGTAGATTGATAATAATACCTGTAAGAGGGGAGCAATGCCATATGCCGCGCATAGCCACTATTACTGGGTTTCTGTAACCTGGCTGATGACAGCTGATCAGCTGTTACGGTTTCGTCCAATCAGCAGCGTAAACGCCACCACAGCGACGCCCCCGTGATGACGTTTTAGCTCTCGATTGCACGGCACCGTAACAGCTGATGAAGTGTCATCGGCCATGTTAGAAAAACCCAAGTATAGTTTCGGGTCGGTGCGCGGCGCTGCACAGGAATTCGCCGAAGCTTCCGCCCGCCCGCCCACTTTCACTGCGCGAAGCAGCGCGACACTTCACGCAGTGCGTCACCCGCCGCGTTGCGTCGCGTCGCGCGGAGGCGCCGCCTGCACACCACGCACGCACGCACGCAGACGCGCGGGCGGTGCACGCGCCTGACCTTGAGCCGCGCTACGTCGCTGCTTCGGGGAAGAGCCCGGCTTCGCCACTTCAGGGAATGAGATTATTATCCTCTTCGGAGGCTGGAGCTACAAGAACTCAAGAACCACCAATACCTGAATGGTCGATTACCAAACATTTCATATTATAATAATTCGTTTTTAGATTCCTTTTTCCAATACATTTTTTATTATTATAATTCGTTTTTAGATTCCTTTTTCTAATGGATTGATTGATGGTTCCGGAGGCGTCAACTGCTAGGGCTATTCCTGAAGAGGCCGGCTCCGCCACTTCAGGGAATATGATTACTATCCTCTTCGGAGGCTGGAGCTACAAGAACTTACGAACGACCAATACCTGAATGGGCGATTATCAAACATTTCATATTATAATAATTCGTTTCTAGATTCCTTTTTCTAATGGATTGATTGATTGATGGTTCTGGAGGCGTCAACTATTCCTGAAGAGGCCGGCTCCGCCTCTTCAGGGAAAGAGATTATTATCCTCTTCGGAGGCTGGAGCTACAAGAACTCACGAACGACCAATACCTGAATGGGCAATTATCAAACATTTTATATTATAATAATTCGTTTTTAGATTCCTTTTTCTAATGGATGGATTGATTGATTGATGGTTCCGGAGGCGTCAACTGCTAAGGCTCTTCCCTAAGAGGCCGGCTCCATCTCTTCAGGGAATAAGATAATTAGCCTCTTCGGAGGCTTGAGCTACAAGAACTCACGACCAATACATGAATGGTCGATTATCAAACATTTTATATTGTAATAATGAATGAATATATATTATAATAATGAATTGAAATAATGAATAATTTATAAATCATTTTAGTATTAAAAATCATTGGCACATACGAGGCAATTTTAATGTTCTCATCAATTCATGCCACTAAATTAATAAATATAGTAGATGGAACGAACTAATAATGAAGTATGTACACTAGGAAGACAAGAGTATACTTATCAGACATAGCACTTGTATTAGCCATTCCGCCACAGAGAGAATTATCATATTACGTATTGAAAGCAGTAATGTTTGCCATTAAGTATGAATTATTTTGTTTTATGGACACTAATTAGTAGTATCTATATAAATCCATCAATTTATGCAGAGTATAATGAAGAAATAGTTTTTACTTACAGTTAGTTTGCAACCGTTAAAAGATTGCACACGTAATATAAAAATATTGCATCTTCTGTCTGAGGGTCAGAAAATAAGTTATTTACGTATTGCGTATCGAACTCGGCCTCGAACAGCTTCGTTTGATAATTCTCCAATCATGTATTGTAAGAAGATCTTACAATACGAATATCATACGTTTTAACAGCTTTATAAAACTTTAAATGTTCCAACTTCCTAACTTTCAATATAGTATAGTTATTAAAATTTTAACTATTCATACTTCGAAGGTGACATAATCTTGATAGAAATCATACATTTATTTTGCTCCAAATGCCTACATTCGATGCTTATGTTCCAGCTTCAATTCTAGAGTTCCCTAAAACTAAGTTGTGTAATATTATTGACATTCTTTCTCATTTATTTGAACTAGCGTGTTTACAATTTGTATTTACACTTCCACATTCTCACTAACACATTCATCACACTTGAGTGACCTTGTGTCACTATCATTTTCGCATACATGCTTACGGTTGCTGGTGTTTATCGTGTTTCCCGACAGACGTGTCTTCCAGTTCACCGACATCAATAACGTTATATCCTCCCGATGATCTGGTATTTCATTTCATTTATTTTCGTCAAGGAACAGTAAAAACTGTGTGACGTACGGAGAACTGAGAAGAATAATCGAATCACGTTTTCTTGCATTCCAGAAACTCTGTCACCCTTTTACTGTACATGGTGAATAACATACACATATGATACATATAATAAATAACATTTTAAACATTTTTTTTCATTTTTTTCATTCAAAATTCAAGTAGTGTATGACTTAGTGTATGAATCACAGAATTTTGAAAATGTGCACACAATTCACTTCTCCCCATAGCACGTCATACGCAGTTTTAACTGTTTTTTGACGTAAAATGAATTTTAAAAAAACAGTACTAATAAAGCGAGATTAGCAGTATATGAAAAGTGGACATTTTTGCTCCTGAGCGAGAGAAAAATCATTAGCGCTCCTAAAAAACTAGTTAAATTTTTTTTACTGCCAACAAAATAGCAACCCAAACACCACAACCCTACCACAACTAGCAAAAATAGAACTCAACAAAACATGTGCATAGCGGAGCTACATTACCGTACAGAGGCAAAACGGGTCATCTCAGCATTTGGTTTGTGGATCACGGAAACTGGACAAAACACCTGATCGAGATGTCATTCTTCCCTCCTTCTGAGAATCACGACCGGGGGAACATGGATTTTACTCTGATAACACCGAGCGAACTGGTTCGGGGCATAGTGCGCTGACTCGGCAATCGGGAGGCCCGGGTTAGATCCCCGGGCCGGCCATCCTGACTGGAATTTTTCGTGGTTCCCATTGGTCATATAGGCGAATGCTGGGATAGTTCCAAAAGGTCGCGTTCATCTTTCATCATCAGCATCATATCACGTCATAATTCACAGGCTGGCATCCAAATGATTTGAATAAACTCTTAGGGGATCACCAAAGAATCGCAATCTTAGTATTACTAGTACTTATTCTGATAAATCACAAAGCTAATTTCAGTATCTTAAAATTTAACTTTAACTAACTAAAGTAGATAAACTAAATTTAATTTTGTAATTATAAAGAGATTTTATGTTGCTTTTTCTCAGAACGAACTGAGACTTTTTCTCGGCAATATAATTTCTTTCAAATTTGCTGTTTCATTCGTGTCAACTCACTTTTCTTAGAAGAAAACTTCATTCGTTTGGAGAAACATCTAAAACCTTGCTGTGAAACCTTGATATATTGGGAAGACATCGTTTTCAAAACTATTTTTGTCACTGACATAAATGTTGGGTTATGTAACAAACAGAATGTTGAGGAGGGATCTTCAAGGGAAAGAATGACTAACTCGACAGTAACCTACTTTCATCCATCTTATTCACCAGTTCAAGGGAACTATTTTCTTTTTCTAATGCACAATCTCGAAATCTTCTGTGAATATCATGAAAAATATTTATACGTTTAGCATTTCGCAATTGCATGAAAGATTCTAAGCGAATAACTGAAGTTCACAAAGAAAATAAATTTAACAAGATGCCCATACTTTGCGTCTCTGCGCATGATATGTTACGAAACGAAACCTAAACCAACTAGGTCTGTACAATATTCATCAACAAATACTATTAGCACTATGTTTCAACGTTCTTATTTCCCTTTTCTTGTTCTTCTTTGGCGTCTCTTTTTTACTTTCTGGCATTCACACTACATTCGTAATAAAAGGAAAGTTATGAAAAGCTTGTAGGTAACAACAGTTAAAGATGTAATAAAAACAGTAATTTTTGGGCTGAAAAATTCGTATTGTAGCTCCCCTGATACCAATACGAGGATTACTCTTGTTCCTAGTTGTAAATTACTTCCTCTAACACGCGTAGACAGAAACCACATTTTGTGGGTCTTTGACACCAAGAAAGAGGTTTATGGCAAAACGTCTGTCTGTCTTTGAATAAACCTAGCGGATAAACTATAGGCAAGATTTTCACCAAAATTGATATTCTCGGATCATTCTGACTGATGCGCGGTCTCATGAATTTGAAAATAATATTTTAAGTTTTGGGAGTACTTTACATCAAGCCGCAAGAACAGTTTTAAATTCTCAAAAAGTCTCTAAATTTTTATATTAATTTTTTTAATAAATAGTACGCTCATAAAAATGGCAGAAACAGATTTTCGTTAAATTTTCCAAATTTTCGAAAATTCCAGAAGTTCAAATTTGTTTCAGTATCATCCTACAATTGCAATATTGACGGCAGAGATTTTTTGCTTAACGAAAACTGTTACTTAATGGCAGATCTTAAAATATGTCGTGTACAATTGTTTTAAAATACGAGTAGTTTTCGCGCGATTCTATATGAAATAAAGATAATTTTAAGAATACCAAAAACAGGCCCAATATTGTTCTTCAGACTTTTTGCACGGAGAGTGCTAAATGCACTGAATAACATAACAAACGCCATTTTGATATATTTTTTTGATTTTTCAAAACTTAAAAAAACACATTTACACATTCACATTAAAAAAATATGTCACGTCGTTAACATTTATATTTATAGCATTTTTATCCATTACTGCATGTTTGTAAACATGTGCTTCAAATGATTTCCGATGAAGTTTCTCGGAAACTTAGAAGATTTCTGTGAAAATATCATAAACATGACTAATTTTCATAAATGCTCAAATGACATTTTCTCAAGAACGGCTCCAACTTTTTCAATAGCAATTGAATATAGGACCATGTCTTACTGTTCTATAATATTCTTATAGTCATATTACAATTCCACAGCAAAAGGACCGAAAATGATGATAAAATGTAAAAAGAAAATGTATTTTAGATGGCGATAGGTAGCAGTTTAAAAGAATGTAGGGCAATACCAAAAAGCTCGTCCAGAGTAAAGAGAATAGAACGTTTCTGCCATCTGTGCACCATTATTTAATTATTACAATTGTTTTATTTCTTTGTTTTGTTTGTGTGTTTGCTTCTTTATTCACTCTTTCATAAAAATCCAAAATTTGTAAAATTGAAATACTCGAAGAGTTAAACCAGGAATATAATTATTCATGGCCTCCTATTAACTACCGTACCCACCAGTCTGTTACCATTCCGAAAATAAATACTGAAATTTTAACAAAAATGATAGTACTTCACAATTTTTTACTAATGTATACCCAGTATGTTCATTACGAGTATCTCTGTTTATAATTTTCTGCTGTCACTTCTGCTCGTGACTTTTTTTGAGTAAATCTATTTAAGATTTGGACATTCCGTTATCTTTAAATATTATAAGATCATCTTCAGAATCTTCACTCTCATTGTCTATCGAGTCCCAAATGAGATTTTATTGCTGAACCAAGAAATATAGATTTTAGGTCCAATTTTTAAAACTTTTATAATTTTGAAATGTCACTTTTGCCTAACGTCTTCTAAAACCATTTCAGCACGAAAAATAAAGTACGTTCGAAATGCAGAAAACGTTACTACGCCGTTTGTTTCATTTCCCATGAAAGCGTTCTATTTATATTCTGTGACCTTCAAGCAAGAAGTCTTCCGATTCGCGAAACACCGCAAGCAAAAAGCGCTGTCTCCGTAAAATGCTTGCTGGTGGTCATTAAGAGACACGGGTCAGGTCTGCCACGCTCCGTCCTAGTAGCTGGAAGCAAAATCTGCATCCACAAGCCCGCGGGCATCCGGGAACCTTGACAAGAAGCGCCGGCGGTGCCGTAATAAACTACATAAAATGAGGAAGATCAGATGACGTGGGCGCGTCCTTTTGCTCTCCAAGAACTCTACACCGGTTTGCCGAGATTCTCTTCGCGTTTCACTGCCGATCCTAGTGCCGAGGTTCCCATTAATAACATCATTAACGAGCGCACGGTGGAAAATATATTGCTTGATTGTTCCCGTGTTTGAGGTGCCAATAGGTTAATAACAGTCTTGGATTTGAAATAATGTTTAAAGCTGCTAGACCATTTGAAGTGGACATCGAACAAATGGTAAATTTCTGTGTGGGATGCAAGACGTCTTCTATGCTGCTGCTGTCGTTCGTAACAGCTATCTGTTTTAAATATGTGTAAATTCCTAATTGAATGGCTACAACAAACTCTTTTCCTCCCAGAATACCGGACTTCAATTTCCGGTCAGTGCATTCGCCATCGAATAGAATATCATATCTTACATCTCGTCCGTCGTAATTTCCTTTATTGAAAATTCTAACAATTGCATGCAATTATGTATATTTTTCCTTTATAATTATTTTCCTGATTATAAATAAAACTAATCGGTTTCGCAAATGTTTCCAATATAACAAGACTTGCACAGCGTTTTTTGTTGTTTTTTGAAACAAGTACTATAATTAACATATTTTGTACCAAAAGACACACACTCAGAAGCAGAAATTTAATTCATACAACATATTTAGATGTTGAATATTGAAATATGTGAGTAATATTTACGTTTGATCATGACATCCACAGCACTCTTTTTCAGTTCAGTTTACGCCAACGAAAACTATGGAACCAAACGCAGTGCACGAAGTCACCAGTTTTGTTTGCCTTTTCCCAACCTATTAGCTGTCCGACGTAAATATGCCTGCCAATAGCTACCCACACACAAGAGTTACGTAAACCATTCAAAATATTCCGAGAAGCGTTGGCTGAATCATGTACGCTTTCGCACACGACTCTATTAGTCTCTTAAAGACTGCATGGGCAAATTGTGTGCTCACAATACTTGAAATCACTATTGAAAACGTGAGATTGTGAGTAAAAAACAATGTATTTAATACTTTTGGTTTATCTACTTCGCATTCGCTGTTTTATCGACTGAAGATTAGTAAAAATTAGTTCAATTCAGCTAACATTTTTGCCTAGAAAGAGAAAAATACATTAATATCTACCTAATCTCTCTCTCTCTCTCTCTCTCTCTCTCTCTCTCTCTCTCTCTCTCTCTCTCTCTCATGAGAAATATCACGTCCATAATGCACTTTTTTCAGTCAACAACAGTATACATGCTTTAACGAAATCTCGATCTTTCAAAGACAAACATAGAAAATTCTTGAGTAAAAAGGGAGAGAAAAATATCAAACTCAATATAAAAATAAACTGGGAAAATGGTGAAACGAAAGTAGAAGAAAATAGTCAATTATGAATGGTTAAAAAAAGGAGGCATAAATACATATTATGAGGCAGAAGGGAAGAAATTCAAGTGAAGCATGAAAGAAGAATAAAGGAAATATAGACAAAAACAGGAGAATATTAAAGAAATTTGGACGAAAGAGAAGTTTAAATAATCTCAAGAACCAGTTCTGCAACGAGCACACGCAGAGCACATTCCATTCGTTGCACAACAGGGCGTTTTGCCAAATGGCAAACTGGTTCGTCGCTTACCGCGCGTCGCAGTCTCCCACGGAAGATGCGGGGGAAACCCGCCGCACGCGGCCCGACGCGGGGAGGCCCGGTGTGCGAGGCGGGGCGTGGTTGGGGGGAGTGAGGGGCTTGGGCGAAGCGGGGCGGGGCGGGGAGGGGCGGGGCGGGCGGCGCGGCGCGGGGCGGGGCGGGGCGGGGCGGGGCGGGGCGGGGCAGGGTGGGGCAGGGCAGGGTGGGGCGGGGCAGGGTGGGGCGGGGCAGGGTGGGGCGGGGCAGGGTGGGGCGGGGAAGGGTGGGGCGGGGCGGACCAGGCGGGGCGGGGCGGGGCGGGGAGGCTTGCGGCGAGGAGCAGGATCGTCGGATCGCAGCGCATCGGTTGGGGTCACGGCGCAGAAGCGGATGCAGGCAACGGATTTTCCACTCATTGCGACTGCCGCATGACCGTACGTACAGGTTCGACCAAGGGGAATGGGTTTGAGGACGAGTTGCCCAGGAATTCCAGGAAGCGGAGGAATCTCATGAAATATTTAAGCTGGTTTGGGTTTTGCTGTCTTTCACGACTTGAAGGCTGACTACTGCGGACCGGGGAAGGGAAACTACGTAAGGATGAAATTGGCATGGATTGGCCTATTGTAGATATCAAAATCCGGTTGTTGTAAAAGAGTTCGAGAGGATTCTGAAAGTTAGAGTGCGCATGTAGTCTGATCATTTTGATTAATAAAAATGCTTGAAATGTCTCCCCAATTTCAATACCTCTTAAAAGTAAATTTTATCATAAAACATTCGTTCAAGCACAGTTGTTGGTTAAGCATGTTTACAAATTTGGGACATCCTGAGAATTCCCAGAAAAAATTACAATAATAATAAAAAACGTAATTATGAACTGAATTATGAGGTAAAATATAAAGGTGTATACCAATCTAAAATATTTGTGTGAAGAAATAAAGAATTTAGATAATTTAGAAGTAGATGTGCAGAGAAAGGAATTTAGCTGGTACTGAAGATAAGGTAATGAGTAGGTGGGCAGAACATTTTCATGAAGTTTTAAATGGAGGAAATCAAGTAATTGAAGGGAAGGATAAGGTTATTTTTATGGGCCAGATCTGAAACCTCAAGAACCCACAGGATACGAAACGTACGCAGCTATAAGAAAATTGAGGAATAAGGTCCAATTTATAAAAATGGGACTCAGAACTATGTGGAAGAATGTACATAATTTGAGAAGAAAGAATGTCAAAAGACTAGTAAATGCCAGTTTTGAGTTCTCTAAATAAGGAAGGAAGTAGAATGGAATATAAAAAACAGAGTCTACACAAACTACACAAAATATAGAAACTACAGCTTTCTTGAGTGATATTTATAAAATCTTCTCAACAATATTAGCTACAAAGTTAAGAAGACATTATGATTAAATCATAGGGAATTAGATCAAAGCGGTTTTAGAAGGGGTAGAAGCACCATGGACCAAATATTCATATTTTGCCCAAGGCAACTGTTAGAGAAACCGTATTAACGGAAGGTAGAGATACATTAACTGTACATAGATTTTAAACCAGCATACAATACTATAGATAGTATTAAAAGGATTAAGACATACGAATTTGAAGCATCGTTTAAATTGGTAAGATTGATTTACATGGCCGTAAAGGACTTGAGTAATGTCGTTAAATGTCAGGGAAAATATCTAAGGAATTCGCAACACAATATGAGTTAAAGCAAGATGAACTGTCTACTAAGTTGTTTAATATATGCTTGGAGAAAATATTTAGATCAATCGTATTGGAACAATTTTGAGTAGAACTGTGCAAATTTGAGCATATGGTGATGAAATAGGGATGATTAATAGAACACAAGGACATGGAAGAAGCATTACAGTAATTGCTTGAAGGAGCTTAAGGGATGGATTTGGAAATAAATGAAGAGAAAACAAAATATACGTCAACAACAAGATGATGTATTAGTAAATAAAAATGAATTAAGCTAGGAAACAATTGAATGGCTGAACGCCATCGAATACTTAGGCTCCCTAATCACGGAAGCACTGTCATAGAGCAGGACATTACTAAGATAATAGCAGCTGGTAATGGATGTTATGGTAGCCTTAACGGAATCTTTAAAACTAGAGGAATTTCAAAGACCGCTAAGTTGAAATTATATAACACTATCATTAAGCCAGTGTTATTGTATAGTAGTGTAACTCAGACTAACAAAGAAAACAGCAAACATACTCGTTGTCTTCTTTCTTAGAGAAATCTTACAAATAATATTTAGTCCGATGAAATAAATTGAAATCAGGAGACTTACCAAAGTAGAATTGGAAGAACTATTTAAATCACTGAAAATAGTCACATGTAATGAAGTGAAACGTCTAGAATGATTGGGTCACTTAACTAGAATGAATGAGTAAAGAGCCGTCAGAAAACTATACGTAGGGAGCATGGCCGATAGGAGAGGTAGATGTAGGATTGGATTAACATGGAATAATGAGATGGAGGGAGATTTGAGAAATCTAGGTATTAAAAGATGGCGGATAAAATCAGAAGATAGAGGAAATTAGGCTCTTATAATAAAAGAAGCCAAGAAATAACATTGAGTGCCGGAGAGTTGATAGAAGAAGAAGAATATGAAGATGAAGAAAGGAAGAATTGTGAGTTAGTGTAAAATGGTTCAGACCCTTATATAATAATGAATGTTTTGCTCTGCTTTAGTATTCAAGATGTAGTACGCTTTATGAATATTTCTCTGAAGGTTTTCACGAATTTCTTCCACGAAAACATTCATTTTTCCCCTTTATTTTCTTTAATTCTTCATAATAATTTAATTACAACAATGTCTACAAACGTTTTCTTAAAAATCACACATTAACGTATCCCTGTAGTTACGAAACAATGAACGGATGTGTTGTGTACAGCACAGCAAAGTGCAAATTATACAAGCCAAGAATGATGTGCACTACGTATCCGGTTTCTTCAGTTGTATTTTGGAAGAGATAAACGGATCTTCTGACGACAGTATACTATATCTGTATGTGTTTAGTATTTTTTAAGATGATTGTGAAAGATTCTCCAAAGAAGTTTGTAAAACGAATGATTTAAAATATCTCTCTCTAGTAGATCTGAAAATTTGCGTATACAATGAATGATCTGACATAATATAAGAAAATGTGTTTCGAACTAGCGCACATGCAAACCATTTCCTAAACATAAAAATATTCATATCCGAGCAGGAAGTTTAAAATATACGAATTTTCAGATTTTTCTCGATTGGAAATGGGCTTCTTTGTTTACTGCAGTGTAATTATGCTATTCCGACCTACATTTCTCTGGATAAAAATAAACTATTTTAGGATATAATGCTGAAGTCCGAGATTACAAAACCCTAATGTATTATTGAAACCGACAAACACTCTACTATTTTTCGTAACCAATGTACGAATATTTTACTTTTTCTCAGAAATACTTTATATTTTAAAGATTTGAATTTAATTTTCATAGTTCATTTACGTATTGGAAGTAGTATTCGCACGTAATTGAATTCTCTTTGATGAACTGAATTTAGCAAAGATGGCAAATGCCAATAGCTGTAAGAAAGTAGTTTTTCGTATAAAATTTAAACGAGTTTTATTTCGCAAATAGGGAAATTCACGGGACTGTTAGACTGATTAAAGAAAGTCTTACAAGCTAAAGTTAACGTTTATGGCACACACAATATTTAGGCAAACGATCAATATCACAAAACTAATTAATTATTTGTAATATTTGAGTAAGGCGTATCAACTATCAGAAAATACATACATGTACATTGAAAATTCCATTTCAGCTGTTATTCGAAGATCAACGACGATCACTCCAAACGAAGATGACACCAGAACGTTTTCGGGAATAACAGAAGCAGTGGAAAGGGAATCTATATACCAGATGTCTGCAAAGGCCGAAAAACTTTTGACTGAGCTGAAGCAGCAGACCATCGCAAACAATAAAGGATCTTATTTGAAGCAGTAAGTAAACATAGTTATCTGATCTGTTAATATTTTCAAGTAATCTTTTTCGCTAATAAGCATATTTTGTAAAAACAGGAGTAAATTCGAAACTAAATATCGGAAAATTAATGGATATGTACACAATTGGGTAAACGCAACTATTGTAACAAAATATTGTTGAAATTAATCTAGAATCATTAAGCAACTGTTTGAAAGTTAAGAGTTTGTTCGGTTGTTTTTGTCTATTCACCGAGTTGAAATCAATTATCAATTATCAATTTCACAGAGTTTGAAAAATGGATCAAAATCTACCCTTTCTTTCAAGTATTTGGAATTTCTTGAATGTAATACCTGTTACATTTGAACATTACATTATTTTAATTTGCAAACTATTTATGAAATAATAATTACTACTGAGAGATTTTAAAATATACAGCAGTAATTAGCATTTCGCATAAAAATACATGTTAAAACAAAAATCTAATTAAATACAATACAGAACTTGTAAATATCCCTTAATTTTTGTTAGTAGTATAGATATCTAGCGATTCTAGAAATTGAAGGTTACTAAACACGTGGAATGTAAACATTGCTAGCTCCATTAGGAAGTTAAATATTTTGTTTCCAAACTGAATTTTTTTTAACTATTTGACTTCAAGTGAAGTGGTTAGTTCAAACCCACAAATTCAGGTCATTGTTTACTTTTTTGAAATGACCAATGGGCAGGGAGCATTTTATTTTTCTCTTTTGTGTCGAAAGTAATCCTCTTTTAATAAACTACTACGAAACCACTTTTTTAAAAAAAAAGTTGCAACAGAGATTGAACAAAAAGTTTGGCCCGGAGGCACAATTTTAATGGCACCCACGCGAATTCCCCATGAGGAAGACCAGGGAAGAAAGACGGCCGTGCCGAGTGGGAAATCCCGCTTCGCTTCGCTCGCCCGTGCGTCGTGACCGGCACGCAAGTCCTCCGAAAGCCCTCCCCTCCCCTCCCCTCCCCTCCCGCGGCCCCGCCCCCTCCAACACCCACGCTGCGCGCACGGTTACGCTCCGCCAACCGCAGGAAGAAAGCTCATTAACCAACAGCTGCCGCAGCACTGTGGGCCTCAGTGGGAAACTAGCGGGCACAAGGATCTTCCTCCTAGAAGGCCACGTTGTTTCTATTGATTGATTGATTTTTTTGTGTTTCCGGGCGCGTCAACTGCTTTGGTCATTAGTCTCCTTAGAGTAGTGCATGTTTTTTCTCGGGAGATGGCGGTGATCTTGCCCCGCTGGATAGCGATGTGTGGAGATCCGGCGCAGACCTACCGTCGGCTAGTGGGGTTTTCCCCTAACCAGGACTCTCCCACCATCGGGGCACCGCCCCAGCCGGGACAAGCTCTAAGCTCCCGACCGGTCTCCCGGAATATGTGGTAGTGTTGTGCATGTTAGTGTAAGTGTGTGTGTACGGGGAGAGGATAGGACAAGGAAGGGGAAGGACAGATCGCGCGCGGTCCGTGGCCCTTTTGGTAGGGTACTGCTCCGGCATTCGCCTGGTGTTGATCGGAGAAACCACAGAAAACTACCGATCAGAGCAGCCGGCCGCTAGAATTCTCCTCCAGACAGCAGCTGAATTCGACCTAGCTGAAGAGCTAGTGTCGAAAATCCTGCCGCCGTGGGGGAGTGGGAACCTAGGACCTCCCGGTCAGAGGCGCTGCAGTGACATCAGTCGATGCACAGTGCTACCGCTCCCGGTATGTTGTTTCTAAAGCCCCGGCTCTTCGATAGGCCTCCCATATTCGTCTTCAGAGAATGACTTAATATTTTTTTTATTTGTACCTTGCGTTGTCTATATGAGCGAATTCAAGATATAGTGAATACAGAATTTGTGGAAGCACTAAATTTTGCCGTGCAATTCCTAGGGTTTCTTTACATACAACAAACGCGACAACGCAGTTTATGATTTTTAACACTTCGAAAATCTTTGCAAAAATATGTTCGTGAGATTGGATTTTGAAGTCGGTATTCTAGCCTCCATTTCCAATATGCCAGGCTCTCTTAGTACTGAATACGAACTTCAAATTTAGCCCATACGTGTGTATTGTATCTATGAAAACATCAATGAAAAAAGTGAATTTTCATTCACTTTCTTTCGGGCCGTGGCCCTGGTCGCACTTGCAGTGGACTTGTGTGCTTCAGCAACTCTATATTGGAATTGGGCTGTAGGCGAACATGATGTTTGACCAGTTTATGTATTAGTAAGGTGTGTACCCTTTATATTACCTTGGCCTATATATACAGTATATAAGTTATTTATTTATTTATTTATTTGTGTATTTATTTTTCTCCATGTATGTTCAATCATGGCATTTTTTGTGTGATTTCTAATGTTGTTGTTCAGAAAAATTTGTCCTTATTTATTGTGATTGTGTTTATTTCTTGTTAGCCCTGATGAAGGAATAAAAAATTCTGAAACGTTGGCAAACTAATGTATTTCATTAATTGACCGATCCCGTGATCCATCATCCTACTACTTATTAACGGTCGTGATTTCTACAATGGTCAATTATTACTATTATATTTTCATCTTTCAACTATTAATAGTTAAATTGTTGGGAAGGGATTCTCAAGAAAGCGTGCGCAGATGATTTTCTCCCCCATACGTTACATACAGTTTTTGACTGTTTTTTACTAAATAAATAAATATATAAATTTTGCCCGCCATTTTAGTCGTCCAAGCCACTGTGCGCGGCAGCGTCTGCTTTTAGATGGCGCATGCGCTGACGTAACAAGTCGTGCACAGGTGAGCGCCGAGTGGTTGAGCGTCCATTCGCAGATTCGCTCATAGTTTTTTCTGCCTCGAGGTACGAAATACGGGAATACAAAAGAGATTTGTACTTGGCGCTGAAGCTTGTCAAACTTCCATTGACTTGAAGGTCACTGTCAACACTTTTTGCGGACGCGTCGAACAAGAAACATGAGAAGACCCTGTCAGCTTGAAGTTGTAAAATGAAATCATGTGCATCAAGGATAAAACTCGAGAGACTTAGTAAAAATGTGTTTATTTTTGTTCCTCCCGGATATGGAGTTTGCATATAATGAGACATTTATATGGAGTTTGCATATAATGACAATCAATGCTACGAATATCACAAAAATTAAAACCACAAAGAAACAGCTGTATAAATCTAAATAAGATGTTATCCTATTTAGCACACAATATGTAAATATATAATTTGGACACAGCAGTGCTCTAGTCATTTGTATATTTAGTTCACTTAGTTTTTTTGCAGTTAATCGTAAGAAATGTTATAATCTGCGACAATGCTTCTCTTCATAAGAAAAAAGTTGAATTGACAATAAAATGGGGATATCGTGATCACCAGGTAGGTATAACTAAAGAAATAAGGAAAAGACGTTAGACACGACTGAAAACAAACATGCTATAAAGAGTCACGTGTGAGTAACGTTTTCTGAAACGAGTCGTCCATTGTGTTTCAAGGGCGATTCACACGCCTCTTCTTCCTTTCTCTTCTCTTTGACTCCCTCTGAAGGACTGCCACAATAGTTTTACTTTCATTACCTTTACGTCTTTCAGATACTACAACATGAGTATATTAAAGAGAACTATTGCACATTTTCCCTTTGTAAACAGTTTAGTACAAAGTAATCAGAACTTCTTAAGAAGTAAAAAACCTTTTCCCACAGCAATGCGTTGGTAGAAAACACGTTATTATGAAGTATCCGATCTGAGCGATTTTTCAAATATCATGGAAGTTAATGGATTTAGAAAACAATCATTCCTTTGCGATTAAAATCAAACACTTTTCCCAGACTTGTTTCAAATAAGTATTTATTCGCAGATTCATTAATTAAATTACAATATTTCATATAAGGTGTTCAAGAGAATATTCATTTTCTTAATGTTACTATACAAAAGTACTTTGAGTTGTACAAATAAATCTCCAAGCAACTTTAACTTGTAATTTTTTATTTTTTCGAGAAGAAAAAAGAATTGTTCTCAAAGACAATTTTTTACATCATTGTGTTATTCATTATTAACTGGTCTACGAACTTTATGTATAAAACAACTTTTAAATGCAGAATGTGTGTTTAAAATGTAAAATCATCTAAAAAAGAAACTATTGTCCTGCTTGTAATTAATATTATAATATTTTTGGGTTGTATTTTAGACACAAAATATTATTAATGTATAATTTTGAAACCCATTGTTTTCAGTGACCTCTCATAGTTCACAAGTTTTACACTTCCATATTGTGCAAAAAACATTTCAGAATGCATTATGGTTAGTTGGCGTTTCCGGGAACCTCTATCAAAAATGCTGCACCTGTTATTTCAAGCACTGTATCGATAACAGCGTTTCTTAAAGGTGGACAAAGTGTCGCCGAAATGAATTTAATATTACAAAATAGTTGACTGAAAAAAATATTCTTTGACAGAAATTAGAAACTGTTCGGCTATGTCAGGCAACTACTTATGAGTGTCACACAATGGATGTAATTTCGTACATCAATTAATTAAATGTTCGGGTCCCGACGCTGACGGATATTTCAGCCCTTTGGTTATTTTGTGCTTCCGACGCGTCAACTGCAACGTCATTAGTTCTATAAGTGTAATTCATATACTTGTACCAATATAGTATACTGTTGGCTCACAGGCGGCCGAAATTAATTCAAATTTGGCGCCGTAGTCAGAATTCTATCTTTTATAACAATTCCTTGGTCCGAATTAACAGCAAAGGGCATACATTTCAAACGTCCCGCGTTGGACTAATATTTTTTCTATGAAAACCGCGGGCTGACTTCCAGAGAGAAAGGCAAAGACGTATTTCGTATGAAACTCTTTGGAAGGACAAACTGTTTTGAAAAGATTACACTGCTTTCATAGACGCTCGCGAGATTGTGCCGGCTACTGGGAACCAGAGAGAGGAGACATCACTTCATATTGTTAATAATTTCTGAGAATCAGATGCATTTTCAAATAAGACCCCACGAAAGTCAATTGTTTGAGGTTGTTATTATTATTATTATTCTATTATTGTGTTATTATTATTGTAATATTTGTTTCTCTTTTCTGTTATAGTCCTTGTGTATTGATCCTGGAAAGTACCAATGGGGGACATTTCTGCAAGTTATTGTTTCTTTGATTATTGTATTTTATAAATTGTTTGAGGACCTTCAGCAGAGCGGTTTTACAAAGGGTCGCCTCGTTAGCAAAACAGCTATGTAATTCACATCTTGGCTGCATTGAAAACTATTTATTAAGGGCATTAGATTTGACGATTGGTAATGGCAGAGCAGACTCCGTGCGCAGAGGTGTTTTGGCGCGGGCCTTGTACTACGCACAAATTACAACATAAAACGATCTTCTTTTCGCCTTGACGAGGTAACTGACAACTTCAATATTCAATAACTCTTACACTGAGGTAAACTAATAGTTCTTAAATAATTGTCTTTCAGAATTTTCCCTGACGGCGAGGTTGCAAAAGGAGAAAGGCGTCTTGTCAACACGAATAAGCGTCTGATGCTTCTCAAAGCTATGATAAACCTGTTTTGCAGCCTCAACATATATCAAGAACTTGCTGTTATCCTGACCTGCTGAAACATGGAATCCGGTGCCAACTTATACCACGGTTTTCCGACGGTTGATTTGATTGATTAGTGATTCCGGGCGCGTCAAGTGCTAAGGTCATTAGTCCTGTAAGTGTAGTGATTTTTTAACGCGGGAAGTAGCAGAGATCCTCCCCCGCGAGATGGCGACACCCGATCGTCGGCTTGCGGGGTTTTCCCCAACCAGGTATCTCCCACCAGCGGGGCACCTCTCCAGCCGGGACAAGTTCTAAGCTTCCGAATGGTCTCTTCCACATGGTCCAACATGTGAGGTAGTGTAATGTATGTAAGTGTAAGTGTGTGTAAGTAATTTGTGAAGATAGGACAAGAAAGAGAAAGAAAAAAATATTTCTCGCGGACCATGGTCTGTTTGTTAGATAGTGCTTCAACATTCGCCTGGTGTTGATCGGAGAAACTACGGAAAACTGTGGCTGAATTGGGCCTAGCTATGTATATTGTGGTAAAGGTCGTCCACCGTCGGGGCTCCAACCCTGGACCTCCTGAACAGAGACACTGCTGTGACAATTGTGTTGTTGAGCCATTTCAGCCGGTAAACCGATGTTTTGGACTCCATCTAAAAATCTGTGATTAGGCATCAGCTACTGGTTCAATTATGCTGTGAGAGATACCGAAACGGGAATAAGAGATGAAGAGGCCGGTTGCTCAAATCGATCATTTCCTTATTTTCCTCCGATCAGTCACAGGCAGATGATAAACTGGTCCGCGCTGTCATCCTGCCATTCACATTACGACGTAGAGTCAAGTGTATGGATGTCAAGTCATGTCCCATATCGGACTGGTGAAAAATAATAAAAAGAAGAAAAAAGTTTCTTAAACTATTTTGTGGCAGAAAAGTACAAGTCTCGGTCACGATGACTACCAAAATTTCCCACGCACGAGAGATAAAAATAAAAATGGCTTTCGATTGAAAGTGCTTGAATTGTCCTTGTGGATGATCCTACTGATATGGAAACAAAAGAGTTGTAAGTATGCACCAAGTTCTGTTGTTTTCCAAATGATTCATATATTCACACTGTTAGGGGTGGGGAGAGCTGGATGGGTTTCCTACGCTCGATAGAATGTATGTAGAGGCAGGCGCTACACTCCGACGGAATTATATCTGGATGCAAGCATACAGAGCGAGAACACAATACGAATTGGAAATTTTCACTAGGAGGGGCATGAAAAACAAGATTTATATACTTTTTCGTTACCATGGCCAGGCAAAAAGGGTTTTTCTGCCGAAAATTTGCAGTTTTCTGGCGCACAATTACAATACTTTCTTTACTCACGAAGTAAAGGCGAGAAAGTTCAAAAGTGAATAAGCTGAGGTGACATAATGAAACCAGGTTTTCCTGATTTTTTAATATATGAATAATATACACACAAGTTACCTCTGCTGCTAGGTGTGATTTCTGTTTCTTCCCCTTGGGCCTGATGCACAATGAACATTCACATATTCCAACCCATATCTATAATGAATTACCACAAAATATCGGCTACCACCACGGAATTTATTAGTTTCCAATTTCCTAGATGGCATTCATTGAAGTTAAAGACTCAGAGCAGTAACAAGGCCACCTACATTAGCCACAAAATACCGCCCCCTCGCGCTATTCGTAAATATTAGTACCCCGGTTTTGGACGAAGTATCTTTCGTCTTGTTACTGCTCCAAGATCTTTATATGAGCAGGAGGTACAAAAATTTAAGTAGAGCTCAGCATTCGGACAAAAACAATCGCTTGAGTATTGTGATGCTCCGCGCCGACGCTCGGTGGAAGGAGTGACCTCGCTTTGTAGGAAGGAAATCTCTGTTTAACAGACATTTCGCCGGCCACCTTCCGCCTCTTGGTTACGTGCAGAACAGCCGACGAAACGCTCCGCCGCTCCTTGCATATTTCTTTTTTTTAAGAATCTTTTCGGAACATGCTAAGAGAACTCATGAACAAATGTGTTGGAGGTGGCGTTCTGGCATTACAGAGGCGATCAATATAATATAATTCCTAATCATAAATGATTTATGATTAGGAATTATATTAATAAATGATTTATGTTCATTCGATTCCGATAAGACATTCTTTTGAGTATTTTTTACCGTGTCCTTGCTGAATATTCTGGAATACTTATTTTTAAAATGTTTTGAGACGATTTCAAAGCACATATAGTGGTGAAACTCTGTGAGCTATTATTCTGTACAGAAACCATAACATGAAGCGTTACGATTTGTTCCTCAGATTGACGATAAATAAACCTGAGATTGGAACGAATTTTTTTTAAAAAAAATTTGAGACTTTTTTATCATGCAACTTTATTTTGATTAGGGGTTCATGACCCAGGCAACTGCATATGTTGAAGAGGTCTTTTACGAACTTGCACAGCACTCATAAAAATGTCTAACATGATAATATCCGCTGAAGACGCCACGCAAAGCTAATTAGATACAGCTCGCAAACTACATCACTCTGCCTATAAAATTACTCGTGCTTTGATTTATTCTCGTTTGCAGCTCATTTTGTTGCAGAACGAGGCCCTTGTGGATCGAAGTACCCCTTGTGAGCGAGGTCTTCTTCGCGTCAGGACACGCGTCGTTCTCAGCGAGACAGGGCGAGCGGCGGAGACACAAAGCGGCTGCGTTGTATGCAAAGGCGAGGAGAAGAATCGGGGCATTTGGATGTAAATCCAGAGGCGCGCGGTGCACGATGGGAGGCGCCTGCGCATACGTCCTACGGCCTTTGACCCTTCACGTCCGCCCCAAGGGCACGCTGTGTCACCTCCAAGAACTAGGCACATTGCGTAGAGTCCCCAATACAGTAGTGTTAACCCTAGCAATATGAGAGTATAAATGGTAACCTCTATTCCTAAGAGAGGAGGGTTGTCGAGTCAACTTGTACAATTCGACAAAAGAAAAAAATGCATATGTTCTTATCAAGAAAAATATATTTACTGAACATTTGTAAATACAAAGCTATTTAAAACATCCACTATTAATCTCTGTCTAATACGTTATACTGCTTTCCTTCTTAAGCAATTCCAACAAATTATTGTTTTCTTAGAATGTTTTATTAGAAATGTGTCTTCTGCACTTTGTGCGTGTCTGCTTGAACCTTGACAACTGTCCTTCTCTTGTTTGGTATTTGCTTCTCATAACATTCGTAAAAACGTCCTCGTGTCGGATGTGATGTACCAGCAATAATTGAAAAAGTACGTTTTCTACGAAGGAATGGGGAGCATCATCAAACCCGCACAAGATAAACGAATGTTAAAATTTAAAAAAAATTAAAGGAGAGAGAGAGAGAGAGAGAGAGAGAGAGAGAGAGAGAGAGAGAGAGAGAGAGAGAGAGAGAGAGAGAGAGAGAGAAAGAGAGAGAGAGACACACACACAAATCATCTGTCATTGTCGTGGAAAAGGAAGAGGGAAACTGCTTCAACAATTACATTAATTCTCAATGATGTAGCGTACAAAAGAGAGTGTATAAGAGAGAATGTAAAGCCCTCCCCCCTGCGTCTTTCTAGGGTTAATTCACCCCTTATTAATTCGTATTTCTTATGACCACTGAATGAATGACATTCTTATTACCAATAATCACCAAAGACTTGACTGGCATAGTTGCTTCTGCTTAGAACAAGTATGCGATGTCACTGCTTAGAGTCATTTTGTAGTGTCGACATGATAAAAAATCATGGGAAAAATATGGGCTGACGATTTGTAATTTCACAGGCGAAAATAAGTAAATTTGTGACATTTTCCCGTCTGAGATTTCAGGGACATTTACAAACATCCCTGGATGCTCATACAGACCTCAAGTTTATATGAATGCTTATTTTAAAACACAACGACCTGATGTTATGGCAACAAAAATGATCTCTGAAGAAACGCAAAATCTTAAATCTCGAAGACCGTGGTGTGGCAGATACGTATGCATCTAAAACCAGTCAGGTTATGGTAAAAAACTAAACAAATATTTAAACAAATAAGATCAAAACTCCAAGGAAATCGTCGGGAAAAGAAGAAAAGGCAAGATCCTACGATGCGAGGGGACGATGTGATGGTATCAAATGCGCACGTTTTTTTGAGCCTCGGAATACCAACCCCCACTCCTTTGCCAACATTAGTTGAGTTAAGAATGAATGATAGCAACGAGCATTGTGGACAAAATCTGATAACCAGAAATGTTCGCTCCCATGTAATAGAAGCTATTTTGCATCGAGAAACGAACTACAAATTTGATACAAAATTCCCTGTCAAAATAACCAAACTCCCCACTGCTCGCGCAATGAGCAAAGCGAAAGGCGCAAGAAAACGTGCGTGGATAATAAGTGAAGAAGTAAGATAATAATCGAGAGAAGACAGAAAGTAAACTGCACTCACTCCAAGCCTGGCGGTAAATAAGGATCGTAAAGGTAGTAAAAAAGACCTCAGTTAACCAAGAAAGTTGTCCTGGAAAATCCAGGAGATAATTAAACAGTTCAATAAGAAAACGACTTCAAATTTATATAAAGGAAGCAAAAATGTTTCATTTGCTTACGACATTACTATTCTTAATTAAAATATAAATCTTATATAAATGTAAATATATTCTTATATAAAATAAAAATAATTCAATGGTATATAAAGTTATTTCATTATCAACATCAAATGGATAACTATTACTAGCTTACGACGGCGGGAATCGTTCCAAAGTGCCAAAGAGTAATTATAAAAATTGCATTTAAAAAGCCAAGAAAAACATTAGTTCAGTAAGTATTAATAATAAAAAAATAATAAATCCTCCTTGTAAATTTTTGCAGGGAATGACAATTTGTGCCGACTGCGAACTCAATTTATCAACCCATTTTTCCAATTAACCATGCCTCTTACCTAGTATTAAATTCCAAGAAGGCTAAAGATCGTCGATATTTTAGTACAGATCCGGAAATTTGATGGGAAACTAAAGAAATTTCATTTCTAGTAAAGAATTCGTTAAAATTAATGGTTTCTTCCGAGAACTTCTTGAAGCTCTCTTTCTATGAAACACTGTTTCTTAATTGTCAAGAAAAGCGTTCGTCAACATTCCACTACTCTTTCCTTAACAAGAACTGTTATGAGAATATCGCTCGCATGTGGGCAAGACAAGAGAGAAGAGTAATGCGGAAACGTTTGGGAGTAAACTACCACATAATAATACAGAAGAAAAAAGAAACTAAAATTTTCGAATTGCTTTGTAATCGTATATCTTGGTCTACAAAGCCACGTCCCACCATCATTGTACCAACGATAACATTCCCAATTCTCCAACTATTCATATTCTCGTCAGTATTTCTGACAACGTTGCCGCCAACATACTCAATGACGTCCTTGCCAACATTGCTGCCAACACTTCCGAATTTCCCACGTACGCGTCACCAACTTCCTTGAAAAGCGTCGCGAACATTCCTGGCAATATTTTGCAAACATTTCGATAGACTTTGATGGTTTAACGATTATTTTACATAATTTCCTATCCATATTTTTTTCTGTCACAGTTGCCATAATCAGCATTCGCACTGCTCCTACGTCTATTATCCTCACCGATTCGTTGTTTCTGGGTTAAATTCATGTACTTTGAGGTTAGGAATAGTTTTCAGGACTGATTTACGTTGCTCAATATGTCTCTGAAACATTATAAGAATTGGTACAAAACACATCAGAAAACAGATTAAGAAATGAATGTACGTGAATGAAGTCATCACACAGATGTAAATGAACGGGTCATAAATACGCAATTTAAAGAGCTTGCATCGTTTACTATCATCACGCTTTAATTGGATTTGCAATAAACTATATTTAAACTCAGAATTATGCAAGTAAATACTATTTCTTAAAAATCATGTTTTAAAATCTACTTTTCTTGCATTCTAGCTACATACCTACCTAATAATATACATACATACCTACATAATAATACAAATATTCTCCATTCGGAGGAATGACCAAAATAATTAGTAACACGGCTGTAGAACAAGTTATCCAGTATTTGTGAAATAAATATGAATCATTTCTACTTGCTTCTCACCTACTACATGCCCAAAATGTATTGAAAGACTGACATGGCTCAGGCCATCTAATAATGACCGTTTACAAACTTGGTGAGTGTGTATAAACGTGCGTGTGAGAGTTTGTGTGAGTGTATGTGAGTTGGTGTGCGAGTGTGTGTGTTAATCTGTGCATCCGGGTACCGTATGCGTATATTTTTGTAAAATAGATCTTAGTCTTTGTTTAACCCGAATCGCGATGTCCTTTGCGGTGGGAATCGGAGCCTACAGGCAGAAAGACACATGCCTTTTTACCCAAAGTAAAAGCTTGTAAAGAGTTTAAATTCTTCAGGCCAACAACCGAAATGACACAACTTATTTCCGGGCATGGCCCGTTCAGGAGCAAATTCTATGATCGCGACATTACAGATTTTCCACCTATGATTGCGGAGGTGAGGAGTCCGCTCTGCATCTGTTCTGCGATTGTCCGATGTGGTGGAACCACCCGCACAGATGAGACAAATCATGGTGTCACCTATATCCTTCGTGTCGATATCCAGATTTTATTATGATTTAAAGCAATTTGCCAGAGAGATGATATCAAAACAATAATCCAATAATGTCGAAGGTACATGAGATAAGTTACACGTGAAACTTACTGAGTTAATGGGATGTATGCTTGCCCTGTACTTAAGGAAAGGAGAGTCACTTGACATAAACAATACCTATAAAAGCTACAAGGGCAGTTCGGATGAGTCGTACTCGTGCGCAATACTTGGTGGGAAACCTACAAGAACAGAACCACTATGGTTAGTAGTAGACGCCGGCAGCCAATGAAGACCAGAAGGTGGAGAAGATAACCATGCAGCCAAGCAACTAAGAGAAGGGGGAGCAGAGCAGAGACCGCCTGCGAACACCCGCACCCTAACATGACACTTTCTCAAATTCGATACTCTACACATGTAAATAGGTATGTAGTCTAACATGAATTAACACAGCTTGTAAACAAAATATTTAAATATACTCAGAAATAGATAAACAAGAGCACTTAGTTAAAAAATGTAACAACCAAATACTTAAATATCTCATCTCTAAGTAGCATATAAAATATAGGAAAAAGTTGTTAGAGTAGCATTTATGTAACGCAGCTTGAGAGTCTGGCTAGGGGGCCTCCCACCGGGCGCCTGCCTCTCTTGCCTGCAGCACAGGCCGACGCTATCAGTCTGCTTTGCAAGTTAGAGGACGAATACATACACACATGAACTGCCCTTTGCGGTCCCTCAGAATCACAATGCAGGTCTCATCGTAACAAATTAGGTAAATTATTTATTAATACGGCGGTGGCAGTATCAGTGCGTTTGCAATGTTTCTTACAATACACATTAGTTTGCTTTGTGCGCTTTCCTACGAAATTCGTTGGTCCACCGCTTCTCCAGGATTGCTAGCACAGCAATCTGGAGTGAACCACCAGGAATTCCGATCCTTCCTTGTACCGTTATCGGTCATGATAGCAGCGCCATTTTGGCTTTGCGGTCCCGGCTCGGAAGCTTCCTTGTGAGGGCTCTTGGAAGTGCCGCCCCCGCAATTTTCCTCCGCCTCGTCCAGCGGCGCGTGCGTCCGCGCCCGCGCCCACGTCCACCTCCGCCACCGCCCCCGCCTCCGCCACCGCCACCGCCTCCGCCTCCAGGTGCCGTGTATCGCGCTCCCGATCGCGGTCGTGCGGTTCAACGTTCTCCGTTCGCACGGAATCACGAGCGAGCCATGACCTCTCGCAGGGGCACGAGGAGCTGCGCAGGCGGTGATGGCGGAGGCACAGAAGAAGATGGCATAGGCGATGCTGATGGAGTAGGGATGCGACATTGTCTACAAAACATCGATGTTCAAATTTTAAAAAATCGATTTTCGAATTTTAAAAAATCGATGTTCAAATTTTAAAAAATCGATGTTCAAATTTTAAAAAATCGATGTTCAAATTTAAAAAAATCGATGTTCAAATTTAAAAAAATCGATGTTCAAATTTTAAAAAATCGATGTTCAAATTTTAAAAAATCGATGTTCAAATTTTAAAAAATCGATGTTCAAATTTTAAAAAATCGATGTTCAAATTTTAAAAAATCGATGTTCAAATTTTAAAAAATCGATGTTCAAATTTTAAAAAATCGATGTTCAAATTTAAAAAAATAGATGTTCAAATTTAAAAAAATAGATGTTCAAATTTTAAAAAATAGATGTTCAAATTTTAAAAAATAGATGTTCAAATTTTAAAAAATAGATGTTCAAATTTTAAAAAATCGATGTTCAAATTTAAAAAATCGATATTCAAAATATATAGATCGAAAACCATCGATGTTTGTAAACAGTCATATGTTTACAACTATTTTTGTAATCTGTAACAGTAGTGTTCACATCCATGGGGAGATAAGTGTTTCCATGTAACTGTGGCCATGTTTATTAATTTACAATTGAAGTTTAGCTGACAAATCCAAGTGAAGGTATTCTCAAAAACTTAATAAAATGTTTATTACCTTTTTGAATAATACAAAAATACCGTAATACACTAGACATTTATAAAAAAACGTCTAATTTATTTTTCACGTTTGCTCACTTTCGTCTCAAGAATGCTCAAACTATAGATATCTGAAAATAATTGTTTTTTATTATATTTTTTCATTCAAAAATAAAATATCAACCAAGTAAAAACATGGATATTAAAACGACGGCATCAATAAATTGATGTTAAATACATCGATGTTTGTGCAAAAATATCGATGTTTTGAAAATATCGACATTAATGACGCATGCCTTTAGAGGAGGGGCTGGCACATGGGAAGATGGCGGAGGGAAGACGAAAGAGAAGAGGATATGGTGGAAGAGAAGATGGCGCTACCCAAAGTGGCGGGAACGATGATTGAGTTGAAAGCTTGTTTAACACTGAGAAACATATATTCGAGGCAGATAATAGTTTTAAGTAGATTTTTGGGAACATAAATGAGTAGCACAAATGCAATAGGCGCTAAATTTTTATTTGTTGATTTTGAGTTGGGCACACTGCCGTATAGATTTTTTCAGCGCCTATACGATGGAATAGGATTCAAGGTGAAGAATCGGCTATAAACCGTTGAAAAAGGTCATTAAAAATCATGTGCTGTTGCAAAATCCTACTAACTGCACGTTGTCTTCGGGTGCAAAGCTCGTTAAATATCCAATGTTTGCAAAACCTGCCAAGTTCTACAGGCATGGTAGACGCCGTTATTTTATTTTTATTTTTAAAGAAGAAATGAAGTCTTTAACTTGAATAGTTAGGATAGAACGAGTTTTTCGCAATTATTTTAGTTTTGCCTTTCATGCAGTTACCGGCTTTTGCGTATGGGGTACTTCAAAAGTAAAACTTGTAGAAAAAATGGCAAATACTCGCTATTGTGGAGTGAAACATTGGTTTTCCACAATAATTCCAGATCGGATTGGGTAATGGGATCCGGATATTTATCTCTTTTACACCACCTTGAGTGACCATTTCCATTAACCTGTAACTTTTTCCGAATGAGTGAATAGAAGAGTAGTAGAAATTATTCGAATATTTCCTCTTAAACTGAAGACCATTCTCGATTCTACTCATTTTGGTAAAATGTATTTTGTAGTTCCACAAAGGCAGGATAAACCCATGAGATACGTAAGGACAAGTCACTGATAGATGCTTTCATCTATTCACCAGGATACCATTCTCTGACGGAAGCTACAAAGCTGCACAGAATTTGCCGCATGTAACAAAGTTAGCGGCAATACTGCGTCCTTAAAATGTTCAGGAGTTTTATCATCCAAAAGAAAACCTAGACCTTTACGACAAACGAATCTGCCAACGCATTCCCTTCTAGAGGCAGAGGACGGGGATTCAAAAGTGAAAGGACATAACCAGTATATCAGGGATTGTTCAAGGCGAAAAAGCAGTTGTGCTAAATGCAGAATGGATGGAGTCTGTAATCAATAGGCTAGCATCTTTCAGAAGGACAAGCGGAAGAACTCTTTTGTCGTAATGGCGGCTGTTCCGACGTCGATGGCGATGATATGGTATGCTGCCAGTTGGTTCAAAGGAGGAAACAGGAAAGATTGGGAAGGTAACAGGAAAGATTGGGAAGAACGATCAGAAAAATACTTCGTGATTTCGTTGAGTTTTATTCCAAAGAATTCCAACACCCCAAACAAAACACCGCAGCTTTCTATCTGACAAGATCTATCATGACGCGCTGCCGATTTTAAAACTTTTTGTGCTTGGACTCTTGCTATCACTAACTACACCTGCACATAAGAATGGCATAAGCCCATGAGTAATAAATCTTGTATTCTGAAACTTCCCTCTTGTATGCCAAAAATTTGGATCACATATCAATCATCAAATCGATAAATAACGTATAAAAATAATGTATTTTAAATTAAATTGACTTCTTGTGTTTCTCTCCATGTGTACTTCACACTCTTCACATACCAGTCTACGGAGCAAACTGCGTTCATACGTGGAATTGGTTAACTATCCGCGGGTAGGACACTAAAGAGTAGATATTTCGATAATACATGAGGCTACACTGCAGGAAACATTGAAAGCAAATGAAGCATTTATTTATTTTTGAGAAATACAGAATACCCCGAGATTTGTAATTAACAATGCAGATAGTTGTAGTTTTAGATAATAATGTTTTAGATAGAATAATAGTTGTAGATATAATAATGTAGATAATACAGTTGATATTGCACCATATTTCATAGATTAATGGAGGTTGATCACATAAGCGTATGTTTTAAGCTTTCTGACGGATTTGAAATTTATTTTTATGTTTTCAGACTTTGATAAACATACGGTCTTTCAACAATCATCAACATTGAATTTAGCACATTAGGCACAAGAAAACAAACAATTGATGTTGAGGGATATTTGCAAATTAATAATTAATTTAATATTATAACGTGACCATATCCCTTTTTTTGCGACCGTATTATAAAGAATAAAGAACTGATCTACTAACACAAACTATATTAAATATTGATTAGTTATAGAGAGAGAGAGAGAGAGAGAGAGAGAGATATTTTAAATAGAAATAGCTAATACGTTCACAATGCTATTGCAATGGGGTTTGAATTTAATTGATACAGAATTTTAGAACAAGAGTTTATTTTAGAAAATCACTACTATCTGAGAATTATTTTGAGGAATGAGGCCAGTGAGTATTATGGTTGGTCAAAAAATGTTTAGGTACTTTCCTGCGGATGCGTATTCTCTTTGAGTTTATTTTCGTATTCGGTTGTGGAGAGCTTGGAGAATTGAGGAAATTTTGTGACGAAACTTAAAGACCACTTGTTTGAAGCGAGTAGTGATGCGGGTTGTACCAAGCTTGTGATGACGATCATTGGGCATGAATAACGGTGGGTTGATAATGATTCTTACGGAACGATTATGGAAGGTCTCAAGTCTGTGGATGTGAGATGGCTGCTGAATTCCAGATTGGACTAGCGTAAATGAGCTTGGATCTGATCCTAGCTTTGTAATTTTGTAGCTTCAGTCTGTACCGGTGTTGGTACCGGATTTGGAGAGATCAACATAAATCGGGAAGAGTTGCCGAGTTGTTTGCGTGGGTAGGCCACGTCTATGGCGTAAGTAAGGTTTGCAGGTAAAGCGGTGATGAAAACGGACTCCAAGGTATTTGACAGGGCTTTGTCCACTATAGTCATGGGATGGATGTGAAGTTGTATGCTAACAGGAGAAGTGAGGGGCAGGGTCGTCATAGGGAAGAGAGTTTGACTTGACATTTTACAGGGTTGAATGTAATCGCCATATGCTGACGCAATGAGAGATTTGATCCAGATAAGTTTCAACATCTAGAGTTGCATCATCCAGTACAAGGTTAGTTGAACGTATGACTAGGTCGCCATTGAAGAGCGTGAGGGGATGTTCGAAGTGGTCGGCGCGTCATAGGTAAAGATATTAGAGAGTTGAGTTAACTTATCAGCAATTAGAACAGAAAGTAATAATGATTTTTTAAAATTAAGACGATTCTATCCAAGCTAAAAAATCTTATTCTCTTAAACATAGTAAATGAAGAGACGAATTTATTACTGTCATCATCAAACATTCAAAATTCAATATTACAATTTTGTTTAGCACCACGTTAAATTTGTCATTATAAGTGAATTACAATATAAATCTTACAAGTAATTATATTACTTGGTATCCAAATAAAATGTGTAGGTTTAATTCGTTTTAGGTCCATACTTTACTTTGTAATATATAGACAACAAACACATCCAAAATAATAGGTAATGATACTTGAACTGTGTTTAAGCGTCCGTCATGCTATCGCAATTGCTGTTTCAGTTTACGCCCTACCGTTCGAATTGTTCATTCTCATGGGTCTCATCCCCAACCCTTCTTAGCGTACTGTATTTGCACTCAAGTTGCTCGCGCGAGGCCAAAGAGCAAAATGCTGCGCGGGCCTGCTTTAGACTGGTTGGTGGAGGTGAACAAAACAACAAAACCCTATGGGATTGAAATTAATCTTCAGTAAGTATTAATTTAATCTGCCGACCTGGATGACTGAGGTGGCTAAGAGCGAGTACCGACTCAGCGCTTCGGGCCGAAGGGTCGCGGGTTCGCGTCCCGCCTTGGGCATGGTTGTTTGTCCCTTGACTTTGTGTGTGTGTGTTGTCGCGGAGAGCCTCGCGTTCTGCTGACCCCAGATCAGAGGAGCCCGCAAGAATGTTTGTGTAGTGTATGGTCGAATATGCGTCCCTTCGGGACGTAAAGGGCAACTGGCTGTCGGCTGGATAAAAGCCCTAGGAAAAAAATAATTTAATCTTAAAAAGAAATTAAAGAATGATTAATTTCTCTTATCGTGTTAATGTTTGCTTTAAGAAAACTGGGCAGAAATAAAGTTACCATATTTTTATTACATACACCATGTATATATATATATATATATATATATATATATATATATATATATATATATATATAACGCACATATTGCAACACTGCATATACTTTATAGAAACGGGACAGCAAAGAACGAAATACAACTGATGTTACAGAATAACGAGCATTACTACTAATGGAGTCATTGTGAATCTACAACCGTTTGTTCTTTGAGTTTATATTCTTATTAAAATAATAAGAAATGAACTCTTGTTCATTACTTCTTTTATGCTAACTTAAGCGAAGATTATTGCTGCATGTGGTGACTCTTCTAGAAAAGTATTGTTTCAGTGAAGGACGAGGCATCTCAACAAACAAAAGACCAGTCACATCATACCATATGAATGCGCTTGGTAGACAATGGAGAGGTGTGCTCACTATTAGCGGCAGTTTCGTGAATTCATGTCTGCAGTCGAAGTGGGCGAACATGGGGTGGGGAAGGGGGAGGGGGATTCAAAACGGAGGTCGAGCGTCCGCGCCATATCCCAATGTGTTGGTGGCAATATCTTCTAGGCAACAAGAGACACTTTGTTGGCCTTTATTACTGCAGAGACGTGGGAAACAAGTTGCTATACGAGTGTGATATTACACTCTTTGCATTAATTAAACTACTTTATTGGATCCATTTGTACATTTCTATGCTACAGAAACATGGAAAGGAAAACGGATGGGAATGAGGAACTATTAGTTCCAACATATAAACATTACACTCACCCAGAATACGTTAGGTGATAATAGATATCACTTCATGAAAGAATTAGGGACATTTCTAGGAAAGATTCGAACTACCAGGGAAACGGTAACCAGGGAGCGCGAAAACAGCACTGGTGAGTAGTATGAGTGGAGCCTAGACTGGAGATGAAATAATTAAGTTAGTAAGAAAGCAATGATTAAGTTAATCAGAAATAAAATAAAGAAATTGAGAAGCAAATAAGTAAACAATAAACAAAGAAGTACATCAAATAATTAAATTATGACTTTAAGTCTTTTGCCTGAGAAGTATGCGCAGAGGTACGAGCATGCTTCTATGAAGCTCATTGAGACCTCCCTAAAGTTAGAATCGCAAAGTTTTCAAAAATTATTGAAACTAGGCTCAAAATTTGTCGCTTTTTTGTAGCTAATTTGTTACGCAAAAAAAATTGTCGCTCTTCATTTGACCCTCGTATTAAGATTCGGCTAACTTGATATCAACTTAGCATCGCAAACGCAAGAAAACCAACTAATTACAGACATAAATAAAAAATAACACCATAGGAATTTGTTGCTTTTTTTGTCGCTCCAGACTTTACAAACAACAAATTTTGTCGCCCTTCAAATATTACCAGAAATGCAATTTTTTCTCAAACACGTGGCGAAAGTCGTGTCACGTTAGCATCACAAACGCAAGAAAACCAACAAATTACAGACATAAATAAAAAATAACACCATAAGAATTTGTCGCTTTTTTTGTCGCTCCAGAGTTTACAAAAAACAAATTTTGTCGCTCTTCAAAATAATACCAGAAATGCAATTTTTCGTAATCCCGGTGCGAAAGTCGTGTCAAGTTAGCATCTCAAACGCGATGCTAAGTTGATATCAAGTTAGCCGAATCTTAATACCAGGGTCAAATGAAGAGCGACAAAATTTTTTTTGCGTAACAAATTAGCGACAAAAAAGCGACAAATTTTGAGCCTAGTTTCAATAATTTTTGAAAACTTTCCGATTCTAACTTTACGGAGGTCTCTTTGAGTTCGGGTGCTGAGGGGGCCAAAGACTGGAAGGAGAAGACGTACACGACAGGAAGTAAATAGTTTAGAGAAGTCTGGTATATTAGCATGTACTGGTCTTCTGACAATGTTTATCACTCTTCAGGAGTTTCTCCTCAGCCGTACCTTAAGATCTCCTCGGTTTCGATGCGATGGAAAGACCATTTAGTGTAAATACCAGAATTCGAAAGGTTAGAACGCGGTAGGATGTAGATATTGCAAAGGGTTAAACGCCTTCGTCCTAGCCACATAGTTAACAAGTAATGCAATAATAGATATGTAATAATTACCCCTAAAAATAAAAAGTAATTAAAATAATAAAAACGCTTGTAATGTGTGGATCATTTCTGTTCCGATAAACTCTTACACATTTCCAGCAAGAAGCATTTTATGAGATTTAAATGAATTAAATTGTTATGAGATAGAAGTTTTATTCCTTGATTTAAGTTGTTTTCATAAAAGCAATCATGATGTGTATTTGAGAGTTTATGGTAAATGTGATACAGAATATTATGAATTGTTTAAAAATGTCATACACTTTTCTTACTAGCAGATATGTAAATACCAAGTAAATTTATCACGTTTTTCACTTAAATAAGTTTCTACGATCTGATCACTGTCAACTGAAGTATCCTGAAAGTGTTTGATCTACGGAAATATTTAATTGACAGTAAATGCGGTATCAGAAATAATCTGCAGAATCCAGGCAACAGAAGTGACCTTTCTCTGTGCTTCGGAGTAGCAAGGCCAGGGTCATCTCCTCTTTCAAGATTGCAAAAGAGACAACAGTCGTGACGAGAGTCACGCGCACAAAAACGACCCATCTTCTACGACGTGCTAATACCACGTAATCAGCAACCGTGCCCGGCGAACGAAGCGGAGGTATTGTAATTGCCTTCCGATTAAACAAACCGGAATTTGTTATATCCCATTTTAGAAAATTGGCGATGTTTCGTTTCCTAACATTTGTTTACACAGTTTTTCACCTGAACACATTACATTTATCAAATGCTGTATCTTGCGCTTTGCAAATCGCTTCACATGGAGAATATTTTCCGTACCGTATTCAACTCCCCCCCCCCAAAAAAAAGACTAATAACATTCATTCATGCGTTTTTTATTGATTGATTGGTTGATTTTTTTGTTTCCGGGCGCGTCAACGGCTTTTGGTCATTAGTCCCGTTAGTGTAGTGCATGGTTTTTCTCTTGTGAGATGGTGGTGATCTTCTCCCGCTGGATGGCGAGATCCGGCGCAGACCTACCGGCGGCTAGTGAGGCTTCCCCCTAACCAGAACTCTCCCACCAGCGGGGCACCGCCCCAGCCGGGACAAGCTCTAAGCTACCGACCGGTCTCCCGGAATATGTGGTAGTGTAGTGCATGTTAGTGTATGACTGAATTCGACCTAGCTGTAAAGCTAGTGTCGAAAATCCTGCCGCCGTCGGGACTCGAACCTAGGACCTAGGATCTCCCGGTCAGAGGCGCTGCAGTGATCAGTTGATGCACTAAGCTCCCGGTTTCATTCATGCGTAATTTATTTTATCTTCCTCTGTCTCTCTTACCCACTCTCATTGACGACGCCAAAGATACGGAGGCGATCTGTCTTGACAAGTGCATTTTCGGAAATCTTCCGAAGTCTTCTGAGGCCAATTGAGGATAGAAGATCAATTCGTTTTCGGATACTGAGGGTGGTGGTCAGGACAGGGGGGGGGGCAGAAAGAATCGTGTGCTCCTCGCGACCTCTTGTGTAAGGTACTTTCACAAAGTTTCTTCAGAAGATACAAACTAGAATCAAGAGCATTTAAATAATTAAGATATGATATTTTAATATATTAAAGAAAGCAAGTTTGAAAATATTAATTTAAACATACTATTTATTTAATTTATACATTACTTTTAATTTTAATTTATAAAAAAATTACTGCTAGATGATAATTTAGTAAGTATGATTACTGCTACCAATCTGGTAATTCTGGTTTACATCTAAACACATTTCGGCGCCTTAAAAATGGTCCCCCCGCTGAGTGCTTTCATTCCATGCACTCATTGTGCACTGTGATTACATCCCATTCTCGCCAATCTACGCTTCAATGTGACTCTTGAGCCTCTATCAGTCATATTACATACTTTTCCTCGAACTAGCTAAGGATGTGAGCCAGACTATCGGCTAAACATCTAGGCTAAACTTAGACAGTGATGACTACGTGACAGCAAGGTCGAATTCAGCCGCTGCCTGGTCAAGAATTCAAGCGGTAGTTTCAGTCATCAGTTCAATCAGTAGTTTTTCTTGATTTCTTCGATCAACACCAGGCGAATTCTGAAGAGGTACCTTAACAAACCGGCCAAGGACCGCGACCTCTTCTTACTCTTCTCTATCATGACCTCTTCCCTTACATGCACTACATGTGTCGAGGCTTAGAGCTTGTTGTGGCCTAGGCGGCTTTCCGCTGATGGGAGATTCCTAGATGAGGAAAACACTACAAGACGATGTGGTCAGGCCGATCTCACCGTCAAGCGGGGGAACAACACTGCCTCCTCCCTTGATAATAGAATGTACAACACTTACGGGACTAATAACCACAGTAATTGACGCGCCTGAAAACACGAAATAATCAGCAGAATAGATGTCTCAGGGCATCAACAGATGTCACTGCTGTTCCTCTGTCTGGGAGGTCCTGGGTTGGAGTCCCGACGGCGGCAGGATTTTCGACACTAACTTGTCAGCTAGGTCGAATTCAGTCGCTGTCTGGAGGAGAATTTTAGCGGCAGGTTGCTCTGATCGGCAGTTTTCCAAGGTTTCTCCGATCAACACCAGGGGAATGCCGGAGCAGTACCCTAACAAACGGGCCACGGGCCGCGTGCGAGCGTTCCTACATCTTCCTTGTCCTATCCTCTCCCCTTACACACACACTTACACTAACATGCACTTCACTACCACACATGCCAGGAGACCGGTCGGTAGCTTATAGCTTGTCTCGGCTAGGGTGGTGCCCAGCTGGTGGGAGGTACATCGTTAAGGGAAACCCCAATAGTCGGCGGTAAAACGGCGGCAGATCTCGCTATCCAGCGAGGAAAAATCATATACTATACTTACGGGATCAATGAACACGTTAGTTAAGGCGCCCGGAATCACTAACATACAAGCAACCAACGAAATAATCAATCCAACGATGTGGACAGCAATTGCATCTCGTAGACTGATCTTTTGAAATACACATTTTTTACTGGAAAAGGGAATAAATTTACAGAACAATTCAGTTCAAGGATAACATGCGGGGAATGTTCACACTGCCACAATACAACTGAAAACATACACGTCTTTCGCGGGTTTCGAATACCCAGCTTTGGTGTAACACACTGGGCGCATATACCCCACGCTATCACCTGCGTTTTATGCTTTTACTATTATTCTTCTGAAAATAATTTAATATTTAAAATAATTAAATTACGGAATTTTTTAGTAATTTTGAAACCACGTTTATGTATATATTATTAAATAAATTCAAACTATTTGCTGATATCAGCCGAAACCATTTAATTTTTATATAAAATTCATTAATTAAAAAAAAATTAGTTTCGGTTGTTACGAACGGGTGAGAGCGCCCTCTGGAACCATCTGTTATAAAAGTTTAGAGATATTTTTCAAAAAATGGTGTTGACATCAGTTACTCAGGTGGTCTCGAAAATTAGTTTCTTGAGTTCGAAACCAGGATCTTCGAATCTATGTGTCAGTTGCGATCGCATAACCACATTATATGACCCATTCAGTAGACGTGATATGGTAATTCGCGAAATGCTCAGTTCGGTAGCACTGTCCAGTTTAATAATTGACATCGATGAAACAGCATGAACTTCACCTTCACAGGCCCTGAAGGTGAAATTTCAAAAGCTTTGAAGGTGATGTGATGGGAGTTTGCTATAGGAGGCTGATTTGTTACAAGCAACGGATGGATTACCGCTCAATAAACATTTGTATAGTGTGTATTGGCATTCACGACAATCCCCGTCTCCTGCTCTCTAAATGTGCATTGTAATGCATTGCACATACATTGCAAATGTGCATTGCATTTCGCTAACAACTTTAAAGTACATCTCTGCTTAAAAGGATATCAGAGTTTGAAAAATCCGTTGTCTTCTATGCCTTTCGATGCATGAATGAGCATGAGTTAATGCTCATTTGAAGTTTTATGAAATGACATTTACTTTCAAGATTTTCGTTCTTTTTGTCAAGTCACACTATAACGTGACCTAAATTACTGCAAATAAATTTAAGAGTGCACCAATTTCAAATTTTATTTCTCTATATACTCATCAGTTTTGTTATATCATTAGACAACTCTTTTCAGAATATTTATGAATTTGGTGTTCATTCTTATTTATGAATAATATGTACTATATATCATAGTAAGAAATTCTTACAAAGAGAGTTTTAACAAATTAGAAAAATATAAAATATAAGGTACTTATTGATAGTTTTACTAGTGCTTATAAACTTGTGACCGTGAACTAGCAGAACTTAAAATGCCAGGGGAATGATACGCACAATGAAAAGTTCAACAGAATGCAGGTGTCTCAGAGGAGTTTCGCAAGTTCTCAGAAAAGACAAAAACCTCTTCTTGGCAGGATTCCCGTTTCTGCTCTATCTGCGTGTCAACCCTCACCCTTCTATCTCTTCAATCATCTTCTGCCAGACCTTTGGCTTCTATTGTTCTTTTGGCCTTGTTTACATGTGCAACCAGGATGTGACTTCTTGGGCAAGTTTAAAAATTCATTTTTAAGTGATTATAATATTGTAAATGTTTTTATTATTTCCATTATATATAATTTTTGTTTGGGCGTTTGCCGGATACTCTGAAAACTTAACAGTCGCATTCCTAAGTAACTCCCATACACTGAGAACACCAACGGGGGTGGGGAATCATTGTGAACCCCAAAATAAATTGTCATATAATTCAAGTAACATTTTTTTTATGTTTAAGTACTACATTCATTTTTTTAAGTTTTTGAAAAACCAGTATGGCAACGCCATATGTATTTTGAACATTCTCAGTACTTGCAGCGCTTTTCGCTGGGGCTCTGATGACCATGACGTAATTCTGAAGACAGAGTTCAACATTCACTACAACAATCATTTTTTCGATTGCACAACTGTTTTCAGCATTGACAGGTACTAAGATTGCAATATGTTGATTACTACACTACCACACATGCCGGTCTCCCGGCATGTGTGGTAGTGTAGTAAATGTTAGTGTAAGTGTAATGGGTGAGGATAAGACAAGGAAGAGGAAGAGGAAGGAAAGATTGCGCGCGGTCCGTGGTCCGTTTATTGGGGTACTGTTCGGGCATTCGCCTGGTGTTGATTGGAGAAACCACGGAAAACTACTGACCACAGCAGCCGGTCACTGGAATTATCCCCCAGAGAGCGACTGAATTCGACCTAGCAGACAAGCTAGTATCGAAAATCTTGCCACTGTTGGGGCTCGAACATAGAACCTCCCGGTCAGGAGCACTGCAATGTCGCCAGTTGAAGCATTGAGCCACCTCTCCCGGTCGACGCAGAACCATCGATGCTATTAAACACAGATGTTTTTAAAAACTGACCTCCACGCGAAGGAATTTAATTTCGAGGAGGTCTCACTTATTAATTTAAATGAATGTTCACCCGACGTCAAAACAACCAAAGTGAACAAATTAAAAAATCATAAGATAAATTAACAAAACCTGGATTATCTGATTCGATAATCCAAAAATAATACGCGCTTCTTTATTGACGAAAACGCGATTACATTAATTTTTCGCTCGTAGCCACATTGGTCTTTAGAATAATCATAATTATAGATATTTGATTTTCTTATAGAATTTTGTTATGGTTCATTTTTTTAATTGAATAAATATCAACCACGTAAAAACATCGAACTCAAAACATTGAGATTGAAAAACATCAGTTTTAAAATATCGATATTTAAATTCGTCTATAGTTTTATAAAAACATCGATGTTTTGAAATCATCGACGATTTAAAGAATATCAACCAATGAATATAGAGAACCCGCAACATTGATATTGAAAAACATAGGTTTCAAAATATCGATGTTTAAATTCGCAGATAATTTTATAAAATTTTTGATGTTTTGCTTCATGGACATGATTGAGCGCCGACCCTGAGCCGAGGATGGCGATCTTCCGTTGGCGCCGCTCGCCCACTGCGCCGCCGGATCCCGGACTTGGAGCGACCGGCACGGCAGGAGGACGCGTGTCGCGATGCCCGCCACTCCCTTTTATGGCGCTCCGCGTCACGCGCTCCACGCCCCTCGCAGCCGCCGTCCTCGGCCCCCCGCCGCGACCACCAGACCCAGCACCCGTCCCCTGCCACACCTCTCCAGCCTCCCTGCCCCATCTTCCACGAGTTTCCCATCCTCGAGTACCCGCCCACCTGCTCTCGCCCCGGCCGCGGTCTCCCCGCCCTGTCCCTGCCCAGTGGCCACCGACTCCCGTTCCCCGACCCTGCCTCGCGGCACAGCCTCCGTCTCGCACGACTACCAAGTTTCCCATCCTCAAGCAGGCGTCCACATACCCTCCCCCACCCCGTCTCCCACCCTGTCCCTTGGCCCCCGACTCCCTTTCCCCGAACCTGTCTCGAGCGACACCCCCGCACCCACATCACGTCTCCATCCTCCATTGGTTTTTTCGTGTTTCCGGGCGCGCCAACTGCATCGGTCATTAGTCCCGTTAGTGTAGTGCATGGCTTTTCTTGGGAGATGGCGGTGATTTTCCCTCGCTGGATGGCGAGATCCGGCGCCGACCTACCGTCGGCTACTGGGGTTTCACCCTAACCAGGACTCTCCCACCAGCGGGGCACCGCCTCAGCCGGGACTAGCTCTAATCTTCCGACCGGTCTCCCGGAATATGTGGTAGTGTAGTGCATGTTAGTGTGTAAGGGGAGAGGATAAGACAAGGAAGAGGAAGGACAGACCGCGCGCGGTCCGTGGCCCGTTTGTTAGGGTACTGCTCCGGCATTCGCCTGGTGTTGATCGGAGAAACCACGGAAAACTACCGATCAGAGCAGCCGGACGACGAATTCTCCTCCAGACAGCGACTGAATTCGACCTAGCTGAAAAGCTAGTGTCGAAAATCCTGCCGCCGTCAGGAGTTGAATCTAGGACCCTCCGGTCAGAGGCGCTGCAGTGACAACAGTTGATGCACTGAGTTACCGCTCCCGGTGCATTACTTTTAGTATAAAAACACATGTACCTAATTAACAATGAGACTAACAAATTTTTATCTAGTCTAGGGTTCGAATGTTCGCCGTCATTTTGCCTCTCTTACTTATTTTTACTGTAGACTTTTAATATGAATGTTTTAGTGTATTTTTATTTATTTGAACGTTTTTAAAGATTTCTGTGAAGTCGAATTTTTGCGTGACATTTTGATCTTTCGTAATTGTCATGATATTTTTACATATACAGTAGTACATATTTTTGTCGTATTTTATCTCTTCTAATGATATCATTTGCTTTACATTGGGGTCAGAGACGGGCATCATGCAAATAAGAATGATTGGTAATTTTCTGAATTGCAGCCTATATCTGGGATAATACTTCTGGTTTCAGACCATAAGAGGCACTAGCAATGTGTTGACAGAGTGGGCTGTTCGAAAAGTTACCCCCCCCCAAAAAACGATACACGTAGTCTGAAACGTAAAGGCAGAGCGAAATCTGCGAAACAAAACAACTGACTCGGGGCAGTATACTCGTACCTCTGTCACATACCGTTTACCTCCGTCTTCAGCTTTTTATATTCTCGCTGAGCAGTCTATTGTTACGCCTAACTATTCTACTTTCCAATTCCTAATCTCTCAGAATAGGTAATGTATATGTTATAATGAAGCTTTTTTAACATATTACTGCCCAGTATTACCATCTGATAAGGAAAATTTCGTCCACGGTGCAGCGGCGTTGTTTCAATGTCTGTTTACTAACAACTATTTATTCCTTCAATAGACGTAGATATCATAAGAGAAACATATAAACAAGATTTTTTCATTCCGGAATGTGAGATGTCGATTCTTGCAAGCTTCTCTTCATTGAGCCTTGCATATTTATTTACGAATCTGTATTTTTTGTCAAAAGTGGACAATTTAATGGTGGGAATATATTTTAATGAAATGTTTATAGTTACACCACCCGATGAAAAAATAAATATCTTCAGCTTACTACAAGAAAACGACATAACACATGCACGTTACTTTATAACACGTTGCCAGATACATAACAGTTAAAATTGACACGCAAATTTAAGTTAAAAGTAAAATATTTTCTACTACATAAGTGTTTCTATACAATTAGAGGCTGTCAAAAAGGAAAATATTATTTATTTTAATTAAAAATTGTGATGGGTTATACCTTTTTTCATAAAAACCATCACAACGTTTAAATGGAACGGAAGGAGCAACAATAGAGGTCAAAGTGTTTAATTTTATTTGTGAACAAGTGACGAATTTCCGTGAATGACAACAAATAATAAATAGAAAACGAAGGGCGGATGTCAAAGAATAAATACTGTGATATGTGAACAAATAATAGCCAATCGGGAGGATCACGGATACGACACAATTGAAGGGGGATGCGCAGAAGTAGCAAGACGAAACGATTTAGGACGCTATCGGACACGAAGAAGAAAAGTGAAAAGTGGGCTCTATGGCTTGCAGGACAGAACTAGCTGAGCTGTGATAGCGAACGGATTCTAGTTGACAGCGCAGTTAGTGTTGCCGAGATTATTTTTAAGTTAAACGAGTACGCGGTTCGTAGTAATTAAGAAACGAATTTTTGAAGGGACAGGAATTTGGAATTTACCTAGAAGTCGGACGTAAATGGAAGCTGAACGAGTTCCAGCAGCGAGATGACGGGGAGCCACTAAAGGTAGGAAGCGAGTACCCCGCTGAACCCCCAAGGAAGTTAACAGAATATTAAGATTATTAATATTATTTTGTATGTAGGAAGATCAATTTATGTTTCGTTTCTAGTTTTAAGAATAGCTGATAAGCAAGAATCAAAAAGGGATCGTGGTCATGAAAGCAATGATGAAATGATGCTTGTGCTTGTAAATATAATATGAATGTGAGGAGTTCGATTGAGTAATATTTAATATTCTTATCATTTTGTATCCGTAGCGACTTCAACGAAATCCGGCGGTTGTAAGGAAATTGGAGGAAACTGAAATTATAACGTTTTAAAAAAGATGACCATGATTTTTTAATTTCAATAGTTAAATTCAACGAGTAAAACTTCCTACATAAATCTTTCTTGCTTGAAACCCCGTATGGGTAATGTGTCGTCTCAGGAATAAATTTTCTGTGACCCACAATGATTCCATTTCTGAACCAATAGATGTAAAAGAACGTAATTAATAGACGTAAATACTGAGCAAGCCAGGGCAGGCAAATATTAGATACATTTAAAAATAAATAAATATTAATAATTATTAGTTTACGAGAAAGGGATCGGAACGGATCGCAATATGTAATGCATTATTTTACATTTTTTTCAAATGTTGCTAGCCTCACTTTTTTTTTTTTTTGTTATTTAAGGTCGCATCAACATCTAAGGTCATTAGCGACCACTATTGCTGTTAACGGTATGGTAACTATGTGGATGAAACGATAGGGTGATTGATGATAAGGGGTGAAAGGACGAACACAAATACAACCATGCCCGAGGCGGGACTCGAACCCGCGACCCTTCGGTCCGAGATCACTACGACACTACTGCCATAGCGATCTCGGCCACCGGGCCGGCTAGCCTCACTTTGTTGGAACTTTTATTCATCATTCAACTATTTATGGTCAAAAGGAGCAGGAGAGATTCTGGACCTCAAGCAAACGTGCGCAAATAGTAATTCTTCATCATAAGTCTCATGCACGTTTTACTCTTTATATATATATATATATATATATATATATATATATATATATATATATATATATATATATATATATATATATATATATATATATATATATATATATTCGATTTAAACATAGTGGCACTTCAAGGTCACGAGCTGGACGGAGACACTATCATCCAACCGGGAGCTTCGTTACGATTTAAATTTTTGGTATCGGAGCTCCCGATTGGATGACAATGTCCCTCTCCGGCCAGCTCGTGAACTTAAAGTGCAACTATATTTAAATTGGAGTATATATCTTGATATCCGCGCATTTATCCGCGCACGGTTTGTTAAGCCCTCGCTTCGCTAGTTGCGAGAGGAGTGGGGAAGTTTGGTTATTTTCTGAAAAGGAATCTTATTTCAAATTTGAAGTTCGTTTTTCGATGCAAAATATCTATTATACGGGAGCGGACGTTTCTGGTTATCAGATTTTGTCTACAACGCTCGTTGCTATCATTTATTCTTAATTCAACTAATGTTGGCAAAGAACCGGGACCGGTAGCTCAGTGCATCAACTGATGTCACTGCAGCGCCTCTGACCGGGAAGTCCTAGGTTCGAGTCCTGGTGGTGGAAGGATTTTCGACACTAGCTTTTCAGCTAGGTCGAATTCAGTCTGTCTAAAGAATTCTAGCGGCCGGCTGCTCTGATCGGTAGTTTTCCGTGGTTTCTCCGATCAACACCAGGCGGGTGCCGGAGCAGTACCCTACCAAACGGGCCACGGACCGCGCGCGATCTTTCCTTCCACTTCCTCGTCCTATCCTATCCCCTTACACACACACTTATACTAACATGCACTACACTACCACATATTCCGGGAGACCGGTCGGGAGCTTAGAGCTTATCCCGGCTGGGGCGGTGCTCCGCTGGTGGGGGAGTCCTGGTTAGGGGAAAACCCCACAAGCCGACGGCAGGTCGGCGCCGGATCTCGCCATCCAGTGGGGGAAGATCACCGCCATCTCCCGAGAAAAACACGCACTACACTAACAGGACTAATGACCAAAGCAGTTGACGCGCTTTGGCCGGAAACACGAAAAAAACAATCAATCAAAGGAGTGGGCGTAGGTATTCCGGGGCTCAAGAAAACCTGCGCTTATTATCTAGGCAAAGGATGTCGCCCAAGGCCGAGGCCGGTTCAAGGCAGCCTGAGCGGCGCGGGGGCTGGAGGGAGTGGCAGATGGCACAGGAGCGGCTTGCGTAACGTGTTGGCTGCGGTGGCCGGTAGGCGGCGCAACGGTGCCGGCCGGCGCGCAGCAGGAGCGCGAGCGCGGCAGGGCGTCCGATTGGGCCGGAATCGAATGAATCACCGCTGCACCTCGAACAGGATCCGCCGCACGCGTTATAGGTCAGGGGTTAATGCGACGTCAAGGGATAAGTCGCGTCAAATGTTACGGAGATATTCGCTGGCGACGTAGCGCAGCAACAGCAGGTTGCGTTTCGTTCGTGTAAGAATTGTGTAAGACGGGGTGACAAAAGAAGATGAAAAGAAAACGGAGAGCGAAGCAGAAAGAGAAAACTAAAAGTTAACGGGAGAGAAAGAAGAAAATAATAGAACGAGAAAAAGCGGGAGAGTGAGAAAGAAGAGTCAGGAGGAAGAACGGATAAAGGAAACAAAAGAGGAACTTGAGAGAAAAGGAGAGAGTTTGAGAAAGAAGGAAAGAGAAAATAAGAAAGAGGAAATTGGATATGATGATATCAACTGAGATAATAATATATAAAGTGATCTAATGGAAAAATTGAACTGAAGGAATGCTAGAGATGTAAAACGAAAAGGAAGAACTTTCAATAGGTATCAAAAATACTGTGAGTTTTAAGTTATATTCTTATTTAATGATATTTTGAATGTTACTTTGCACTATACACATTACTATACACATTTGCACTATACACACTATAGTGCTACTTTGCATTATACACAATTTTTGAAACATATTTCAAATAAAGATGATATTGTAAAAACTTGAAAAAACTGTAAGTTTGAGACTTGAAAGGGAACAATCCTTATTATCATACTATGCAACATTCTTTCAAAATTGATTTTTCATGAAATGCGTCGACTTTATTAAAACATAAATAATTTAACAGCAGCTTGAAGAACGATACCTTATTTCTCGAAATAATATACCTTATTTCTCATTTGCCTGAGATTGCCTAAAGGTGTCTAAAATGACTTACAGAAGCAAAAACAAGCTTCTCAGTTGCGTCTGTCTATGGTGCGTGACTCCCATCAACAGAACCACATTTATGTTTATTACTTCTTTATTGCGCCTGTTAACGTCTTTATAGAGCGTTCCCCAGCTGCCTTGAAACTGAAGACAGAATTGTGATTATAAGGAGTTGAATACAACCTGTTTGCTGGCACCTAGTGTACCTGTGTGGAACATGTAAGGAAGGAGATTATACATTTACCGTTTAACACTGTTCAAGATACCTTTTACTCTTCTTTCAAAAATTTTTTGGAAAAGAAACTGACCTCACTCACATGTAATGATAATGCATAAAACTTAACTCAATCAATAATCAACTAAAATTAATACTTTAGAATGTGAAAAGAAGAAACGAAAAGTAACAATCGGAGAATACTTCAGCATCCAAGTATTAACGTGCAGGTATATCAAATATAAAATTTTAATCATAATTATTTTCATTAAATTGTTAATAATTTTAAAAAATACAAAAATCTTCATACACTAGCGGAATACTACTATGAAAAACACATTGAGCTATTACTTCCACAATATACTATGAAAAACACATTGAGCATATATAAATTTTGTGCAAATCAAGTAAGATTTTTAAATGATTATCTGTTCATTTCAGTAATGAACATTGCAAGAAATCAGTAAATTCTAGTACAAGGTTTGACCATCTCGAACACTGATACGCTCTCGTATTCGTACTCGGCATTGTAACAAAAAGTCATCGAATATCGTTCTTAAGAAAATCTATCCATTCTTGAAGCTCCGAATAACCATTCAAATCATTTGAAGTGTCATTCGGAAAAGATCCCAAAATCATAACGTGAGGTTGAAGGAATATTGCTTTAAAGATCCAGATACATGTGCGCGCTGTCACTAGTTCTAAAGTTCTTATGCAGAGAAGCTGTCGTCGATATGACAGCAAAACAAATGCGAGACTCATACTAAAACATTGAATTCCACTCATCACTCCAGTTGCTCTCTCTGTACATCAAGCAGATCCATGAAAAGCCGTAATTAAAAGGGGAAGTCATAATCTAAGCATGGCTGGCTTTTAGCTTTCAGTGGAAGTAATGGTGTTTCTTTTTTGTTGTCCGTTTTTGATTTGTTTAAAAAACACGAGTCCCTTTACTAGGCGAGAAAGTCAATTCATTAATTCATATTATACATTTTTACATTCCGCAATTGAATTGCGGATCCAAGCGGAACGAAGCCACTTGGAATTGAACTCTTGATACTCGTCTATTTTCCAGACCATTTGCACAATGCGGCAATTTTCTCTTGCTACGGAATCTTTGGAAATACTAAGTGTTTCGTTCTCTTGCAACAATATTTTTTTCGGCCTATTTTGAGAAGGAATAGCATGAATTACACTTCAACCAGCTTTCTAGGCCATGAGTCTGAATGTCGCTCATGTCAAAAAGCTTTTTATTAAAATCAGAGAGGTGGCTGTAAATTCATTGAGAACTTCATCTAGGCATGTTCTAATCGTATCTGCTACGCCTAGAATCAACCATAATTAAAATAATCAGCTACTCATACTATTTCATCATCTAGGGCGCGCGGCTTCGGCGTTATGGCCCAAAAGTTTGAATAACAGTAATTGTTACCGGATCATCTACTTTGCGTAGAAATAAAACTTATTAAATTTCATTACCAGAACGTAGAGTGTAATGTGTTCCCATTATTGTTGGTGCATTGTGTATAAAAGAATATTGACTCTTTGTAATTAATTCCAACTTCAAAATTCATAAGAATATAGAGAAAAGTAACAAACTTAACTTCCAATTACATTAAACATGTTTTCTATGGTAGAAAGTACAATAGGATACAAAAACCAATAGTATTATATTTTTCATCAATTTCAATTTGGAAGTTTTTTGGTGATGAAATATTTCTTTTCATAAATTGTACTAATAAATGTCAAATAATATTTTTACTTTTTAAATGTCATAGTTGTGCTTTATCTGATATGCGCAAATAAATCTTTTGGATTTCGTTGTCCAAATTTTTAGATATAATAATCAAATATTACATACGTAGTATAGGGAAAGTATTTCAGTTATTCGGCGTTTTGGCCAACGAATAACCAAAGAATAGTATTACACTCAGAACGCCATTTTTTTTGTATTTTTACTGAAACTATCCACAGAAACTATTCACTGACTCGTTTGTCTTTTCTAGTGAAATGCTATAAAAACGGCATATTTCTTTCTTTTGTAGCCATTCATTTGCACATCCATCAGTGGACATTTCTAAGCGGAAACGAATGTTATTACACGCGGACGTTAATGATGTTAGTTTTCTTTAATGTTTCCTGGTACGTTTCAGGTACTTTTGTTGTGAACTCAAATTCATGATTGTCAGGAAAATACAAGTCACTTCTTGCGTTATCTACATATTTATGTATGTACGCGAGATCTATTTAAACGAGTCCCGCATCTACAACTAGGAATGTTCAAGAATCTGACCTGCAACAGTTTACAGGAGAAAATTATTCAACCAATAACAATCAAAAGTCTCTTGTTTTTATAATATTTCTAAGAAAACAGTCAACGAAACATCTAAAAGTTTTGTCAAAAATGGACGTTACTTTTCATGTCTTCTTACAATAAAATTGTTGCTAGGTTTTATATTTTTGTCATATACTCGTAGTTCGTTTTTTAACAATCTTCATGTACCATTTCATACCCAGATTACGATAAGATGAATAGTCTATCCTAATTTCATCTCTTTCATAAAACATATTTTCGATGCGATATAACACGGAAAACATTCTAGCATTGTCAATGATTTAAAAAGCCGCGTCAACTGCTAAGGTCATTAGTCCCGTAAGTGGAGTGCATGCTTTTTATCGTGGGCAGTAGCGTCGATCTTCCTCCGCTGGATGGTGAAATCCGGTGCTGGTTTTCCCCAACAAGGTATCTCCCACGAGCGGGGTACCACCCCAGTCGGGGCTCCCGACTGGTCTCCCGATATGTCAGGCAGTGCATTGCATGTAAGTATGTGTGTGTTGGTAAGGGGTGAATTTAAGACATGCAAGAGGAAGAAAAGATTGCGCGCGGTCTGTGGCCCGTGTGTTAGGATACTGTTCCGACATTCGCCTGGTGTTGATCGGAGAAACTACAGAAAACGATAGCTCAGAACTGCCGGCCGGTAGAACTCTCCTGAGTTGTAGAACCTCTCTCGGCCGGTAGAACTGTCACCGAATCGAATCCTAGGACCTACCGATCAGAGACACTGCAGTGATATCACTTGATGCCCTGAGACACCTAAGCCGGGAGAAAGCCGCCTACCTAACCTAAGCTTAATAAAATTATTATCCATCACTTATATAATTCTGTTCCCACATTCATCCTCTTGAAGGATTCATTATTCTTTCTGTCTGCTTAAATTACATTTGCCTAAGATGTTTTGAAAAATATTATCTGGTAATGTAATCACATTCACTTCCCTTCAAATGTGCCCGAGCATACATCCTACTCCACGAGTAACAGAAGGTCATGCATTTTTCAGAGAAGGCGAGGCCTTCAAAGCGGTTCTTCAAAATCGCAAACTAGTCGAGAAAAACCATAGCCTTTATACATATGTTTATAAATGGTGAAGAACCAAAAGGCCATTTTCGCGAGTTATTTTTCAAAGACCAATCGCGTCGCCAGAAAATTCTACGTTTCCAATCGACCGGAACGCTGCGTTCCCACCGCCCGCAAATTACATAAAAGCAGGAACGTCTATAAATACAGGCAACTTCCCCACTCATTAGCGATAATATCAGCAATCCACACCGACCGCCACGATGAATGAAGCACGGACGCCGGGCGGCGGCGACGGAACGTGAGACACCGCTGCGTAGGCGGCCGACTCCTCACCTCCACCTCCACCTCCACCTCCACCACCACTTCCACCACCACCTCGCCACTACAGACTTCACTCCCCTAGCCACAGCCGCCCTGCCGTTGTCGTCACTACCCCATTGCAACCTCACTGTCACCTTCGCCATCACCGCCTTCCCAGCGGTCACCACACTTCCTTCCCAACCAGCTGAACCCCCTTCGCTACCCCCACCATTCCCGCCGCTACGTTTTCATCTTCCTCGCCATCATAACCACCACCAATCTCGCTTTTATTACCACAAATGCCGCCACTACCACCAAAATCTCTTACTTTTCCACGATAAAGTCCCCAGCACCTCCAATAGAATCCCCTGCGCCACCAATAAAATCCCTTGCGTCACCAACAACGCCCTCCGCGTCACCAACAACGCCCTCAGCGTCACCAACAACGCCCTCAGCGTCACCAACAACGCCCTCAGCGTCACCAACAACGCCCTCAGCGTCACCAACAACGCCCTCAGCGTCACCAACAACGCCCTCAGCGTCACCAACAACGCCCTCAGCGTCACCAACAACGCCCTCAGCGTCACCAACAACGCCCTCAGCGTCACCAACAACGCCCTCAGCGTCATCAACAACGCCCTCAGCGTCACCAACAACGCCCTCAGCGTCACCAACAACGCCCTCAGCGTCACCAACAACGCCCTCAGCGTCACCAACAACGCCCTCAGCGTCACCAACAACGCCCTCAGCGTCACCAACAACGCCCTCAGCGTCACCAACAACGCCCTCAGCGTCATCAACAACGCCCTCAGCGTCATCAACAACGCCCTCAGCGTCACCAACAACGCCCTCAGCGTCACCAACAACGCCCTCAGCGTCACCAACAACGCCCTCAGCGTCACCAACAACGCCCTCAGCGTCATCAACAACGCCCTCAGCGTCTCCAACAACGCCCTCAGCGTCACCAACAACGCCCTCAGCGTCACCAACAACGCCCTCAGCGTCATCAACAACGCCCTCAGCGTCACCAACAACGCCCTCACGCCCTCAGCGTCACCAACAACGCCCTCAGCGTCACCAACAACGCCCTCAGCGTCACCAACAACGCCCTCAGCGTCATCAACAACGCCCTCAGCGTCACCAACAACGCCAGCGTCAAGCGTCACCAACAACGCCCTTTGCGTCATCAACAACGCCCTCAGCGTCACCAACAACGCCCTCAGCGTCATCAACAACGCCTCAAGTCTCAACAACGCCCTCTCAGTCAGAAAAATTAAAATGCGTTCACCAATTTGCCCTCATTGAGCGTGGTGACCCACCTTAGCACACATTCTTCAGTTTGTATCCATACTCAATTTCTAACATGTTAGTTGTTTCGACGTATGATTGCTCTTCTCCATTAGCTGGTCCTATATCGGTGCCGGTCGCCTGAAATTTTGCTTTTATTTTTTCAGAGAGTATCTTCGCCAAGTTGTCCCTCTTTCAACAGTACATGAGCCCAAAAACTTTAGGATTTGCTGCAAATAGATAGTGGAAAACATTTCCTTTATATTTAATTCTTAAAGATCGTAATTCTTAGAACGGTTTTAATAAAAATTTGAAATTTTTTTTTTCACAGCAAGGTACTATTCCACTGGCAACGACTGAATGAGTGTATACACATTGATTCTTAAGAAAACCTCCAATCAGGATACAGAACTGAAAAAAGGACTTTGTAAAAAGAAGCAGGTTTTTCTATTTATATCCGGCGAGGAATACATCAACAGAACGCTTCATTTGCACTCCAGAGCAAGACAAGAGGATAAATTACAGCGAACGTTTATCGCCACAAGGATAAAATTTTTTTTACAAAACAAACATTAGGTCTTCTAATGTTTTTTAATTAATTTCCTTGCATTTCATTTTTTGTTCCAATTTAATAAAATTGTGAGATCAATCAGTTTGTTCTTTTTATTCTTTGATTTTTTCCTTAGAAAGTCAACTTACACAAATTCATCGAAACAATAATAGTTATTAAAATAGTACGAGTTATTTTCGTTATTATGTGATCAAAGATGGCTTAAAAAATTGTCGACTTTCACGTTCTTACATTTTTGTTATACTTTAAGCTCAAGTACTGACATATTTTTGAAAATGAAAATGTAAATCATAAATTACAATTAAGAGAAAATTATTAGATATTTCTTAAATATAAACTATTCTTGCATATGCAGACACTGTTCATGGTTGTTACTACTAGTACCCTACAGTCAAAAAAGTACATCAAAATGAATTTGATAAAAAGAAATATCAAAAAAACTTGATGGAAACTGCCAATACTCATACGGACTTCGAGATCAAAGAAAAAAGAGAATATCAAAAAATGAAAAAAAACCTCTGAAGCATACACAGGCAATGACCCGAGAGAAATTCATTTAAAAAACGCATAATACTGTCACAGTGAAGAAGACCGTAATTCCGACGATAGCTGTGTAATCCAAAACCACGACTGGGACCACGGTCACCAAAAAAACGCCAACGATGTTGGAAGATCCGACTGCTTAGCTAGAGATCACGACGGTGGCGACTGCGACAAGGCGAAAGCAGCGGCAGCGGCAGCGGCAGTGGGCGAGGCGGCAACGTCCTGGGGCCGGGGCACCGATGACGTCATCGAAGCAATGACGCGCGTGCCTGGTGCGGGGCCGACTGACCGGGCGGAGGCTGCTCCCCTCCCCCCCTCCACGTCACGCACCGCGCAGCCCCGCCCCTAGCGCATCCGGGTCGCGCCGCCACCACCGCCACCGCCGCCACCGCCGCCACCGCCGCCGCCACAGCAACCTTTTCGCCGACTCTACCGTCGTCAGTACCTCACCGCGTCATTGCTACTGCAGATCAAAATCTGAAATTCGAACCTAAATGTGAGAGTTTTTTTTGAAACATCGAGTTTTTCATTGCAAGAAGGGAACCAACAAGCATATATTGATTTAATTGAAGGTGGAAGACGTCCAAAGGTGTTCCACATAAACTTACATGCACTACACTACCACACATTCCGGGAGACCGGTCGCGGACTTAGAACATGGCCCGGTTGGGGCGATGCCTCGCTGGTGGGAGATATCTGGTTGGGGAAAAACCCGTAGTCGATGGTAGGTAATCGCCGGATCTCGCCATCCAGTGGGGGAAGATCACCGCCACTTCCCGATGAAAAAAACATGCACTAAACGTACGGGACTAATTACCTCCGTTGTTGACGCGCCCGGAATCACTAACAATCAATCAATCAATCCAAAGGTGTTCGACGCTTCGAAGGCTATTGCGTACACCAAAGGGCATATAACTCCTAGCCGCTAACGCAAGCGCATATAGTCCCAGAAGTCCATGGTATGATGACCGAAATGTCGGCACGACGGCCTCCGACGCGAGTGCTCTCAATAGACCTGACAATGCCAGACAGTCTTTGACTATTTTACCGACGCTTCGGCCTTCGTATAGTGGCCTTCGTCAGAGCCGAATCAGACGAGAGCTTCCTCTGGTCCGAAATGAGGAAGACCATGCTATGATGACCGGTGCCATAGCTTACGACGCGAGTGGTCTAGACTGAACAGGCATCATTACATCGTAGGACCTTTCGCTCATATTAAAGTAGCCTCTCTCAAGGCTAAAATGTTTGAGGACTTCCTCAGGCTTGAAATGAGGAAAAATGTATGAAGAAAACCCCCATTAATACGAATTCCAAGGTACGTAAATAATTGGAGTTTGTGTTATAAAAACTATTATATTATAAATGTATTACAAATGTCCATATTACCGTAATCCCTTGACGAGACCGAAGTTTTGTTCTTGTTAGGGTGAAATTCATGTTAAGCGAGTTCGTGCTAACGAGGGTTTATTATAATGCTGGCTGAAACTTTGACAAACTAGCTACTACCTTCCGGCGTCGTCCGCCCGACCGAAATCATTCGATTGATTTCAAGAAATTTTTTTCCAGTTTTAGAGCTTGCAAAAGGTATCATATTATATAGTAATTATTATTAATATTATTTTATTTTAGTAGATACACGATACCTTTTAGCATCCTGCAGCAGTTCCACCAATCACAACGTCCAAATAGACCTATGTTTTATCACAGTAGTATCTTTAATTCACTATGGAACTAAACAGATACTAAATTATTATTCGGGTTATGCCTAAAATTGGACACTTATTTCAATTATTGACAATGCTCGTTATTAATATTATTATTATTATTATTAATTTTATTATCATTACAACCCACGACATTCTAAGAGTACGGGTATAGAGGTGGGTATGGCCCTCTGCCTATCAGGTGTAATTGCAAAAGCAGGAGTCTCGAGCGCTCATATTGAGGACCATTGCACAAGTACTTTACAATATTAATAAATTATTTAACCTCCTCGGTGGCTCATGGACAGCGGGATAGCTTTTTGTGAGGCGGTCCCTGGTTCGATTCGCGGCTGGGGGCAAAAATGAATCTGATGCTTTCTAATAAAAATCGTCTCAGTTTCAACAGCTATGGCCGGAAGAAAACTGTCAGGTCGACCAAGTAAGCTAGTGAGTACGGTAATGGGAATACGTCATGTTCACCACATGTCGCTCTTGCCCCCAGGCGTGGATAATAAATTTTAAAAAAATCCAAACCTGGGAACATTGCTGGCTGGGAAATGTCGGATTAATCCAACTAAAATGCCAAATACAAACGTACATAAATTATTCAAAGTTAGTCCTTTCAAAAACAGAAGATATGAAAACTAGTTCGTTTCAGTTTTCAATTTTTTTTCATTAAAGTTCTCAAAATTAGCATTAATCATGATAACTGTTCAAATTAACAGTATTAAAGACAAGGGTTTGAAAAAAATCCTCAGTTTGGCACTTTTTGACAGTCAAATATTTTCATTTCGTCACTCTGCACATTTTGATGAAGTATTTACAAAATCGATAATGCTTGGACCCAACGCTTGCACGTATGCACGCACACACAAAGTTCTCATTTTCATAAATTGATGCTTTGCAAATTCGCTCTTTATTTTTTCAGCAAATTTACAGTAATTAATACTTATTAAGAGTCTTACTAACTGAAATTAACCCTTTTGATAATGGCAAAGCGTAACGCATCATAAATTAAGAATTAATTATCTGTGCAGTATGCTGAACATCGGTGAGTAAACCACGCGACATCGTTATTGTCTTTGGAATATAATTTCCTCCTTTGGAGAGGCCGTAATACTTCTGTTGCTACAGAAACCGTCCTTCTCATACGGCTGTCACTACCACACAGCCTCGAGAGCTCAGGCACTGAATCAGCAGCACCTTCAGGTGATTACAGTTTCACTCGCGCAACGTCTACATTGTCGCAACTGCTCCAGTCACCCAGTGTGGCCATGGCCGCAACCGTCACCGCTGTCGCTATCACCATCGTCGGCACCAACACACTGTGAGCTTGATGACGGGGAAAATAGTCACAAATAATAAAAGAAATGGTGTGGTAAATTGGTACTATATGTTGGAATGGTATATTGATACTAAAAAAGGCGTTGCAGTGGAGGTGACAGAAAATCCATCTCCCAGACATACGAAATCTCTACGTAGGTCTTCAAGGATACCCTCATTTAATCTGCGTTGATAAATTTTAATGTAATACATTTGCTTAAATTGTAACCGTAATCTAAAAATAGTAATATCGTAAATGATAACACGATTATTATTATTATTGTAATCAGCATGATTTTTAGGGCTAGCTTTAAAGGTACGACATTCTGGTTTGACGCCTGACGATACCAATGTTATATAGTGTTGAAAGTTAACCATGTGCCATTTTCTGGATGTCTGATTTTGATTTGATTTCAATAATATTGTTAAATTACATTGTATCCCAAAAAATGTCATTAGAGTTCGACTGAATTTTCTAATGAATTTATCGTTGCCTAGTTTTTCTACCTAACAAAATACCATGCCAAAGTTACTTTCGCTAACGTCGTTATAACTTACGGTTTGGTATTGTTTACGATGCGTTCGGCGAATGTTCGAGTTCATCGTTAATTATCCAAACTATTGCCGCATTAAGAATTTATGCATTCACAGCAATCTATTACATTAACCGAAACAGGGGGAAATTACATTCTCGTAAGTCACAGACAGTTGCTTACAAAGACTTATATACAAAATCATATTCGTACCCAGAATGCGCTAAGTTCATTTTTGCGACGATGGATTGTTTGGATCATACACTTAATCTAATTTTGTCGTCCCCCCTGGATGTATTTAGAACGATGTTGAAACGACTTGATAATACAGTTAGAGGCAGTAAAATCAACATCATGCCTACATTCAAGAAAACAAAAAGAAGACTTTAAACAGCTTACCATGATAAATGTAACGATGTAAATGTAGCATTATGCCATTTAGCTCCGAAGCACTTATTTTTAAGGCAACTTTTTAGACAACAACTCTGTCAGTTCTATAATATTTCAAAAGAATTTAATTTACCGAAAATGTATGTTCAATTATTCTGTGAAGATACTGGTAACCAGCAGCGAATTCGTCGCTTTTACAAGGTAAATGTAATGGCATGGTTAATATACAGTTTTAGGCATCAAAATAAAGAATCGGAAATCCAGAAATGCTGGTACAACGTAAGTTATATAAAGCAAAATTTGTCAAAATTTCCGCATTTTGAAATTATCTTCCTTAAAAAAATTGAAAGGGCGAGTCCTTGCCGTGAATGTTTTACCAAATATTTTACCGTTTGTTTTACCGTGAATGTCCTTTGGCCTTGCCACAGGACAGCCCTCAATGTGACTAGTCACACCTTGGGGAGGCTTTAAAATGACAAATACTGAAGTACATATATAAATACGTTGCTCGTGAGTTATGCAGTGAGAAGTATGCTGCGATCGTGACAAAAAATCGCTTTGAGAGTCGCCGCCGTCAAAATCAGCCTCAATCACCACCTCGTCTTCGTGGCTGCTTTTCCTCCTCCACTGTAGATGGCGTCAGTGTCACCTTTTACAGCAGACTTCCACGAAACTCAAGAGGCTGTGGAGCAGCACGCATGGCAGGCAGCCCTCAGAAAGAGCCTCAGGCGGCCCCTTAACGACCGCGCGGGTCGCCAGGGACGGGGCCGGGCCGGAATGGAACGTGCAACTTCCTCGGCGACGACGTTTAGCAAGGACTTTCCTTATATTGACGGTGCCGTGCAAAACAAAACACGTTTTACGGTGGAATACGAGATTGCCCTTTCCAATGAGCAGAATCGTCGCCGGCCCGTTTTTCTGTTTGGGAATGGGAAATCGGCGCTGATTATTATTCTCATATCGTGGTGGATATTCTCATATTCCCAGGATTGGGATGGGGAATGGTTGGTAGAATAAAGAGGAATGAGCACAATTCTCCCTGCACCCTACTCCTCCATTCAGTTCCTTCCTCTCTCCTCCCGACTTCATCAATTCTCCCACATCCTCTCTAAATTCCACAAAAGCGAATATATATTTAATTGTAGAAAAGTTGAAGCCGGTAGAAATGCTCCATGTCCATTTAGGACCAGTTGGAATTGGTTTTAGATGAAGGAGTTCTAGTTCGAAACTACATGGAAATACATAATAACCCCTGTGTTAACCCGTCAATTCCCAGAGGCACCTAGAGTGTTGAATAAATGATTGCACATGTTGAATGAATGATTGTCCTAACTTAATGCATTAATGTTTGACATGAACGGTATCTGTTATTTAGTTTAAGTTTTAAATAAGCCTGTCAGTTAAAAAACGTTTCATTGGTTGCGTAACATTCTTTTGTTTGTATGCTTTATTTTGGAGGCGCAACAGTGTGTGTTTTCTTGGGCTCGCCGCATAATAATTGAAATTATTATAGATAGATATTAATATAATTAAAATAGATATTAATAGTTTAGATATAAATATTAAATGTTTGAAATGGTTTGCAGTGTTTATGTCACAACTCTTTCCAAATGAAAATGATGAGGCACCCGTAGATGCCTTTGGGCTCTGAAGCATTACGAGGTTCGACTAGTAAACTGACAACTTACTTTTCAGTCTCGCTTTTCACGAAATAGTTGCATATCGAGAAGAAGAATAAGCTGATATGATGATGTTGAAATAACTTTTAATTAAATTTTAATAAATTTTCACTACCGAATGGGCTTCAGAGAGATGAGTAAAGTGGTGAAAAAGGCACAAATGATACGAATCGCTTTCCTGAAACGATGTTGTCTTCAGCAATTGAAATAGAGGTCAAAATTAGAAATATTCCTCAGAAACGGCATTGTAGCACAAATTATTTCTTGAACAACATATACAATACACAATTATTGACAACAATGATTTTGAAGCTGTGGAAAAATATGATATGGCGTAATATTAGCAGTATCAATCTGTCATGGCATTCATCCATTATCGAAAGAAACCAAAATAGATATTGTTTGTGGGAGAAAACAAAACGTTAACTTTCATTACTCAAATATAATACGTAAATACAATGTTTACATGGGAGGTGTCGACAGGTTCGATGAGAACATGGATTCGTTATGAGCATCGCTAAGAGGTGGTGGTATTCACTCTTTGCCTTCAGCCGTGATGCTGCCTGTCACAATGATTGCTTGCTAAAATATCAACAGAAGCAAGTCTCAAAATGACCTACTGAGAGTTTCGCAGGGCCATTGTACAAGAATATCTTATCATATATTAGAATTACCTGGAAGTTAGTGTAACAACTGGAAATATTCCTAAAGAATCTCGAAGAAATACGACGCAAACACGAGATTGCGTTCTTTGTCACGAAAGAACTAGAAAAATTTGCAGTAAGTGCAATAAAGAATTGCACATTCAAGGTTTTCACCAATTCGATCAAAAGTTGTAAATATGCTGTAAATATGTAAATATTAATGTACAATTCTAAATATCCATGTTATGTCTTCATAACGAAACGAAAAAGGAAGTTTCAATCTATTAGCATCTCTTCGTTGTATAAAGCCCAAAGGCACTTCCTGGTGCCACCTATTTTTCTTAAAACTATTGTATATTTTTTTGTAACATCGAAAAAACGATGTTTTATGAACAGGAACAGAAATATTATGGAGTAAAATGGCAAAATATTTTCTTTCTTGGTCTTGGGAATTCAGAAGAGGGCAGCGACATTGGTGATGTCCATGATGGATTCCAAAATGCTGTCTTTCTGGTAGGTTCTGGAGGAGCCTCAAAGAGACTACGGTAATTCATGTCCCCAATAATCAGGAAGGGTGTGAGAAGTTGGTTTATCAGGCTCAGCAAAATAACTCTCCGGCAAAATTTGTCCATAGGGATATTATACTCAGTGAGTGCGAGTGAAGGGAGATGTATTTAAACACACACACACTTACTGTCGGTCTGAACTTATTTCCGTGGATAGTAGCTACATGTGATTCAAAGAGACAACTCAGCTCATGGATGTGGAGACCATCGTTATCATCAAATCTGTACAGAGCAAAACACTGGAGTTTGGAAAAGATGGAGTGGAAGGAGTGTTCCCTGCAAGCAGAAGAATAAGAGAATAACGAGAGAGGACAATGGTTTTAGCCAAGCCCATTGGGAGCAAAAACCATTCAAATTCTAGGAAGGTAAAATGTTATAGTTTTTTCTCCTCTCGTTTCCGACACTGCTCTGGAGGAACCAACATCAAAGGTCTCCTCTGTAGCAGATTATTGCTGGACACTGCTTTCTCGGAGTTACACTCGGAAATTCTACTAGCTATTCTACCTACCTAGACAGCTAGGTGAAATTCAGCCGCTGTCTGGAGAAGAATTCTAGCGGCCAACTGCTCTGATCCGTAGTTTCTCCGAACAACACCGGGCGAATGGCGGAGCAGTACCCTAACAAACGAGCCACAGACCGCGCGCAATCTTTCCTCCCCTTCCTTAACCTATTCTCACCCCTTACTTACACTAATGTACACCTACGTGCACTACACTAACACACACGCCAGGAGACAGGTCGGGAGCTTAGAACTTGTCCCGAATTGGGCGGTGCCATGCTGATTGGAGGTATCTGGTTGGAGAAAACTAGCCGACTGGTAGGTCAGCTCCGGATCTCACCGTTCAGCGGGAGAAGATCACGTCACCTCCCGAGAGGAAAAAAACAACACTACAATTATGGGACTAATGATCTTAGGAGTTGACGCGTTCGGAATCATCAATCAATCAATCCATCGATTCATCATCGAGGTTTCCTGTAGACTGAATAAAATATGGGGCTGCCTTCGATGGGAAATTACTTTATTCGTGCGAGTCACGTATTTGCTTAGGATTATTGCTCTTTCTCCTCGTTGCAGGGAAATCTTTCTCCTCATGGCGAGGTCCCGAGGAAACGTCCGGCAATCAATATGTACAACTGGGAGAGTGAGAGGTTCGCTTTGGCAGGTTCCAATGCATTGCTGGTCTAGGTCACGGCAATCGTAAAGATTCGTATGTAATTGACCGAGGTGAAGCGTCTTATGAAATTGAGTGCAAGAAATATTAAGATGAAAGGGAAAAACAGACACGAGAGCCTTCTCCACATCCCCCACCAGAAGATCTTGAAACATTCCAAAAATGTACTATACGATAAAAGAAATATTTACTAACAACACGCAAATTATATTATCTATGTGAGCATACGTTGGAGTTGAGGATTGAACTTTGGGGTAAGACGAGTAATAATGAAGAAAAACAGCTTCAATTTATTATAGACAACGTATCACATTTTGTTTTATTAATAGACTTCAATGCGACGTTTCGAAATCATCCCTTGATTTCTTCTTCAGGCTAATACAACATACAAACAAAATGCAATATGCTACAATCATTGCTTAAATTTATAATTACAACATTAATAAAATGACCTGTAACAATAATATAAAAATTACAAAAATTCATAGTAAAGAAACTACATAATTCATCATTATAATAAAATTGACTTACCAAACCTTGGTAATTACATGTCAATAATTGAAAAATAAATATAAGTAAAACAACACATCTTTGGGCTAAAATATTCCTTTGTCAACATAATAAAACATCCAAATAAACATAAATTAAAAATTAGTTTTCTCCATCACACCAGAAGGGTGGTGGAAAACTAATAACTTGGAAACAGTCTACAATAAACATTATACAGTCTACTTCCAAAGAACATGCACTCTATGTTTCACTCAGTGATAGTACAATACTATCATAACATCTTGTAAACGTATTTGACTCTATCATTGAATTTACAGTTTTATTATTTTTTATATGTAAAGTTTCTAAAATCAACCTTTTCTTCGTGAATTTTAGTAATTTTTATATTATTGTTAGAGATTATTTTATAAATGTTGTTATTATATATTTAAGCAATGATTGTAGCATATTGCATTTTGTTTGTATGTTGTATTAGCCTGAAGAAGAAATCAAGGGATGATTTCGAAACGTCACATTGAAGTCTATTAATAAAACAAAATGTGATACGTTGTCTATAATAAATTGAAACTGTTTTTGTCTATAAATCCTCTATAAAAGACAACCTATACAACATATTAACGAGTAATAATGGTCGGCAGGTGTGAGTTTTATTTACCTATTAAGCAGTAAAGTGGGAACGCTTAAGACCAAACTGAAGCTTGATGCGACGAAAAATGATTTAAGTAATATAATAAAGCAACTGTTCCCACCATCAGCACTTCACTGTAGGCAGTGGTGTAACTATGAATATGTAAATGAAAATTTCAAAGAAATGCCTCGGGCCCAATAACTTAATAACGATAAAACATACAATTTTACATTCCTTTTAATTTTTATTTTTATTTAAAATTGCTATACAGCATTCAATCTTGATATTTTTCTGAAAACATACCACAAATAGTAATCATATCTCTTTTAGATGAAATGTAGATTCAGTTAACGATACCTTTTTACAGTTAGGAATACTGAGCTTTGAGTTCTGGGTGTACGTATTTGGCTGAGGGACCACTGTTTACAATTTGTTATGCGAAAGTATGCAACCTTGGCCTTGTGCAGCACTGCTCAAGAGAAAGTGCATCTGCTCTCAAGGCCACTAACTGAACTCATTGGTACTCTTGACATGGAACGGCATGCTGCTGCCAACTTTCGCCAAATACGTACGTTCCTCGTTTGTTACCTAACGGTAACCCACGAAGAATGCGTCTCTATTTTTTCATTAGAATTCTCCATTTATGTGCATTTTCATGCCCACTCTTTTGATGTTTCTTTTACCAATGCGTATCCATCAATTGTATTAATACAATTACACATATTTTTACTACGTAATTTCCAGTGGAAAAGAATCCCACAAAATTGTATTCGAATAATCGAAGTTTATAAAGTCTAAATAAAATAACCACTCAGTCAATTTTACTCTACACGTTTATGCATATTTCACAGGCAGTACATTTACAACAACGGATATGCGTCAAAAGGGTTCTTTAGCCATTGTTTCAATTACAACTAGGCAACTTCTTAAGTTATTAAAGAATGTCACATACAGAAAATTGTCTGTCGTTCATTTCAATTCAAATATATTGTATTTGAAACCTCTCCTTTTTTCTTGGAACACCTTACAACCGTCAGCTGATAGTTTACATTGGGTTCTAATCATGTTGTAACTGTCATGCCAGAGGTGCGTTTTGCACGCCCTGTTGCGAATATTTATTTTACTTTGGTTTAATTTTGATGTTTTTTCAATTGGCAAGTCTCTATGTTTTTTCTATATCGAGTGCTTTATATGTTTTTCTTTGTAATGTTTTTTCTCTTTGTAACATTTTCTTTTAAAATTGTATGTTTTGTTTGTTTTAAATTGTCTAGCCTGAGGATGGAGAAAAATGATTTCTCCGAAACGTCCCTCTGAAGTTTCCAAACAAAATCTGTATATATGTATACAAATTAATAATATGATGTTTGTAATAAGCTGTCTGCAAAACGTTTGTGGCCAAGTACATGAAGCTATATTAAAGATTGTACAATTCTGAGAGGTCACGCTACTAATGCAATACAAAAATATACGTAACACCATAAAACAGTAATAATTGTAACGCAAACATTACCAGATTGAGAATGTTCAAAATCGGTCATATCAATAAGTTTATCTTGAAAAGAAGAGGATCTCTGTGTTTATTAGAGACTCTTTATTTTCCAGATACAATGATACAATGCACATGGAAAGTCTCTTTTATTTATTTATTTACGTCAAAAACAGTTAAAACTGTGTATGGCGTGCTATGGGCAGAAGGAAATACTGTGCACGTTTTCAAACTTCTGTGATCCCTACACTAGGCTATATACTATTTGAATTTTGAATAAAAAAAAACAAAACAGACGCTTCGATGTTATAAAATCTATTTCCACATTTCTCTCCGCACTGAAGTAGGGCTTCCTATTAAAAATTGTTAGTGTTGATAGCAACCAGATCAGAAGAAAACAAGTGAAGGGGACAACACTTCGAGGATCTGCTATCATTGTGATAAGTACACAATATAGTTTTCTTTTGTTACAAGCTCGTGTTACCAACATAATTTCTTCAAATAGCACTCTCACCAGACCCTAGGGAGACACTTTCCTGGCGTACAGTATTTCAACATTAATTCACATTTACGCTTTAAATCATCCTCCAACTATGCATATTTTTATTGCATATTATGCTTTGATTGACGTTTATGCACATTCCTTTTAATCGTAAAATGCTCAAGATGATAGCGCTTTCTTTCAAATCTATGTGCGAAGGATGCGTCGTAAACGTTCAAAGACTATATGCTTACGACGCTACAGTGTCTTGATTTACTTCGGTCTCATACGAGTAAAGTCGTGAAGTTATTCTCAAGGTCTCTCAATTACACTATTGTTTCATCAAAAAATAATTCGACACACCTTTTCCATTAATCTCAGAAAGAAGGAGGAGGAAAAACAACAACTCGAGAGGGCAAATTTATATCATGGATATGAATCTTACCGATTGCCAGCTAGTATTTCACAGAATGAGGTGTACGAGGTTTTTCAACGCTGTGAAACACTGACCATTAGAAAGTGAAGGGTGACATTATCATAAACTATGTGCAACGTAATCATAAACTACGTGCAAACTACGGGTTACTGCACAAATACTTGTCATATTTCTCGTATGACTGTAGAGTATACAGAGAATTCCAATACATGTACAAATGTCCTAAAAGTTTATTAACGAAAAGATTAAACTACATTGTAGTAATACAACAGCACGAACTTTGGCAGCAATAATGGTTACGTAATATTATAATACAGGAATTTCTACCCACATAACACATCTCAGCCATCACTTGTGAATCTCATTAACAATACTGACGCATTAGGTGCGGAAAACTTCATTCTTCTAATGCCAATATATCAACACAAATTTGAAAATCCAAAACTGTGTTCCATACACCCAGAAACACTGCCTAACAAAGAGAATTTATTCTGAGAATTTCAAACTGCCATGTCGCGAAATTGTCATTGTCGTATTCAACCTGATAACTCTTGAAAGCTTCTGGAAAAAGAAATGAAAATTGAATTTGTAATTTCCAATATGGACAAATTACGCAAAACTACACATTAAAAAATGTCCATGACCTTATTTAAAGATCTAATTTTCAAAAGCACTTTTCATCAAGTAAAAATTTCAATCATCAGTACTATAATTTTGCAATGTTAATGTTTTCCAATTTTCGAAAATACGAAGCTTTCACCAAAAATAGAACCTGCGCCATTTTTATAACCATAGTTTGCTCTATTTCAAAAAAGTAAAGAAAAATATTTGAAGTCATTTTGAAAATTTGTAGGCATTATTTAAAGATAGAACTTTGTAAAACAATTTTTATTTTAAAAAAAGTGTGTATTCATAGTATTATACTTGGAGGAAGACGCCGAAAAAAACATTTCAAATTTTCGAAAATTCTGTAAATTCAACGAAAAAGACACTTGAGCCATTTTTTAGCGTTTTTTTATTCTTTTAGAGAAAAAAATTAAACAAAAATTTGGGGATATTTTTGAGAACATTTTGAATTTTCGTGTAATTTTCCACCAAAAATCAAAATGTCCGTTTCAAATTGGCGGAATTGCAACATCAAATGATATGAATACCAATGTTGCTGAAAATTCTGCTTAGGGTTTAACGTTGTTTACAGACGCTCAGATACACGGAGAGATGTTTTAACGCACACCAATTTTTCTTTATTAATGATCCACTGAACGTGATTCTGAGTACACAACGTTTTAGAAGAAGCAATTTACTACATTTTGGAATTTATTTACTTTTACTTCATTTGGGATTTATCTACTTTTTCGGTATCAGGGACGTACAAAACTCTCGAACAATTGCCATTTATTGCCGCAGTATTACAATACTTTCTCCTTTCAACGTAAGTAAAAATGAGAAGTATTTCAACACAAAGGGTGAAGATGCTCAACTGAAGAAATGGCTGTGGCAGACCTATTGAATACTCAAATCAAACTTTATTGGGCATGTTTTCAACATGCAATAAGAGTATCTTCATTTTCCTTTATTTAAGAAGGAGCTCTATATTCGACAAATAGTACCTGTATAATAAGGTAATTGACAACATTTCTTTCATTAAATAAATAAGCCACAAATTCCCACATCTTTCTAGCGGTAGAAGATATTATTAACAACGTTGTTTGAAGACTTATTATCTACAAAGGGGAAAGATATACCAGGAATGATGTAAGCGATGACATAATTATAATTAGTGTTAGCTCTTGTCTCAAGGAGATATTCAATAGCAATTTTCTGCAAGATGACTATCCGTTCGTAGAAATGTTTTGTGAGAGATGAATGCTACAGACAGAAACCGGTGTTGGCTTCATTACACATTAGAGTTGGAAGCAACTTAAAGGATTCAATTACCTTCTAAGGACATAGGTAATGCAAATGCTGCAGTCAACATATTTCACCCTCATTAAAATTTTGCACACTTTTTAATTGTCATACCAATGTGGGTAGAGGATCATCGATGGACCTCAGCATAGTTCTACTTTGTCGCTACCGCGTACGCAGTAGAGTGAAAGTTATGTAATCCTTCGCGAAAAAAACGGTGAATTTTCGGTAGAAAAACTCTTATTCCAGATCCTGGTAACGAAAAAGTGGATAAATTCAGTTGCTAAATTTAGGGGGGGAGAATTCTAACACGTGGTGTAGCCAGAATCCATGTTTTGTGGGTCCTTGATACCGAAAAATCGACTGCCGGCAAAACGTCCGTCCGTCCGTGAACAACTCTAGCAGTTAAACCATTCAGCCGATTTTCTCCAAAATTGATATTCTCCAATCAACCTGGCTGGTGTCGCGGCCGCTTGAATTGGAAATTGAACTTTTAATTTTGGGGGTCCTTTACACGAAGCGCTGGTGACATTTTCAAAAGAAGACTCCAATGATTTTTATTAAGCTTTGTTATTACATAGTGTTAATGACGTTTAAAAAAACTCCGTAAGTCTCATTATCGTTGAAAACCCTGATTTTTCGAAAATTGCAAAAATTCAAAATTTTTTGGGCGTCTTCCTACAACTAAAATTATAAAAATTGGGATTTTTCCCTTAACCTTTCCTAATAAGTTATTAAAGATAAATTTTGAAATAAGGTAGTGTATAATTTTTCGAAAATTTGAGTTTAACAAAAAATTATCACTGAGCTCTCTTAATCCGGAGAGAAATTGGGGTGTAAATAGTATTACGTAAGCATTACTAAGTGCGAGAACGTATGTGGTGTTGTAGCACCACTATTTTCCCCCTTTATCTTTGCTTAGGTAAGGAGTTACTGCTTCACCTTTTAGGGATTAGAACCTTTCCTAATTCTAAGTGGTAGTTTCGTTTTCAACTCTTTTCGGAGAAAAGAATCGAAACTGTCCACATGAGTTATGGTTCAAAATCATTCAATTAATCAATCATAAGTGGAGTGATCAGTATCCGTCATTTAGATCAGGGTTTCACAAACATTTTTGGGTCGCTAATTCACTTTGCTAAAATTATTAAAGGCGTTGACCTCTCTTAATAACTTACTTTCCTTATTCAAAATAAACTTTCAGATTTCTCGATACTAGTAAATACTTGGCTACATATAAAAATCATTTTATTGAGTAGTGAATAAATAATTGAAACATATAAAAGAGGTAAGGAAACCTCATTATCATTTTCGACATTTATTATCTAAATCTGCACGAGCGAAAATTAAAGCAAAAAGAAGAACAATGACTTTTGAATCACTAAATAAAAATCAAACTGATTTATTGAACTAACAAACAAATATTATTATTATTAATTATTATTATTATTATTATTATTATTATTATTATTATTAATAATAATAATAATAATAACAACAACAACAATTTAAAAGGTAACTAACAGGCAAGGGAGCTGACGTTAAGGTTTCGTTCACCCACTCTTTTTAATTGGTAGTATCAATCTCTGACAAAGTTCAAATCAGCGCGAGTGTTAATATTTTTCAGATTTTTCTCATTCGACACTTTTGTTTATCATTTGCACTAATTCGACTCACCTTCTGATATTAATTGCATTTGGTTGATCATTTCTGTTCTGCAGTCTAGCACACTATTTCGATAACTCATCGTGAAATTTGGCTCCAGAATACATAAAAGCAAGGTCTGTCCTCGACGGTAGATTTTAGGCAGTTTCATAGTGAGATGTAGAACCTCTGGATTTCAAAAAGTTTTAATGAGATATTTCAGAAGCCTGATCAGTGCCCAAAATTCTTAACGCAAGGTATTACTTACTTACTTACTACTCAAAAGTGTTGCTAAATCAGATCCCAAAAATTACAGGCCAATAACATGTCTCTGTTTTCTGCATAAGTTATTAACATCAGTTTTACACGAAAAGGTATACATGTATTGTGATCAGAACAATATCATCTGCATGGAACAGAAAGAATGCGTCAGAAGTACCTTTGAATGCAAAGAACAATTGACTGGAGACAGCATAATCATAAATCAATCTGAGGTAAAAAGCCTAAACTTGAGCACGTGCTACATCGACTATAGACAGGCGTTTGACAGTACCCCATGACTGTCTGATACACATTTTGAAAACATATAAAATAAATACCAAGGTTGTAAACTTGCTCGCTGCCTGAATGGAAAACTGGATTCATTTCGATAATCGTACATTTAAGTCGAGGAATATTTCAAGGCGATTCATTGAGCCCTCTATGGTTTTGTTAAGCTATAAACTCCCTATCACAGCTTCTAAACAAGGAATGTCTAGGGTACAGACTCCGACTGAGAGATCCTAGCTCCCGAATCAGCCATTTACTGTTTATGGATGATCTTAAACCGTTTGCGGAGAGCCAAAACCACCAGAAAGCGCCGAAGTATGAGACGCGGGTATTTAGTGAAGACATTGCTATGTCTTTTGAATTCGATAAATATGCCGAAATACACCTGAAAAATTGTAAATTGGTCGAAGTACCCGATGAAACTTGTGATTATCGACAGCCTTTGTACCACGTCACTTATAAGTACCTTGGTATCCAACAAAATAGATGAGTGAGCCACACAAATATGAAGTCGATATTCAAGAAAATGTACAAATCAAGATTCACAAAGTTGATGAACACAAAATTGCACTCAAGGAATCTAATAAATGCTATTAACACCTATGTTGTCCCTGTATTGAGATATTCCTTTGGTATTCGGAAATATTCAGACACTGGATACGCTTAGTCGAACCACTCTCACAAAATTCAGAATACATCATCTCAAGAGCGCTGTTGAAAGTCTTTATCATCCAAGAAACCAAGGAAGTAGAGGTCTACTTAATATCTTCAACCTTTGCACGTACAAGAAAAGAAAATGCGAATGTACTTTCACCCCTCGGATAGTGTATTACTAAAGAATGTAATTGCTGTAGATGCAAACTATTCAGTTCTAAATCTCCAGAAGACTGAAACCAACACTGAAATTGTTTCCCAGATAAGTAACATGCAGACAGATTGGAATAACAAGACCCTTCATGGAAAATATTCTAACCTCTTAAATAACCCATTAGTGAATAAAGTAACTTCTCTCCCGTGGTTAAAAATGGAATATTTATTTCCTGAAACTGAAAAATTTATAATAGCAATTCAATATGGGATAATAAAAACACGCAATTAAGATAAACAAATACTGTAGAGTAGTATAAAGAAGTCTGTAGAACGTGTAATTAGCCAAATGAGACCATCGACCATGTGATTGCAGGATGCCTAGTTCTTCTCAACACTGCATAACTGGGGAGGCACAATCAAGAAGCTAAAATAATCCATACACAATTGGCATCAAATTATAGACTAATTGAGAACCCTCCACCATTTTACAAATACTCACCGTCACCAGTCATAGAACATAGTGAAATAGTACTCTAATGGGATAGACCTATTGTAACTGAAGAACTGTGGATTATAATTGCCCGGACATAGTATTTATCAATAAAATAGAAAAGTATGCCACAATCAGATATAGGCTGTCCACTAATAAACTAAGTAAGACAGAATCAGATAATATTTCTAAATACCAGAATTTGGCAGCAGAAATCCAACATGTTTGGCCACTGAGTAAGGTTGAAATAGTGCCAATAATCATCTCAGCCACAGGAGTGGTGACGGACCGATTTGCTTCAGGTCTTACAAAAATAGGATTGTCAAAAGGAATCTGCATAACCATCCAAAAAGCTTTAATTTTGCAGACTTGCCATATTGCGCAAAAATTCTTAAATGAACTATGAAACAACAGAGATATCTTCTCCGTCTTTCCTCAGACCTGGTATAACCAGTTGCATTTGCCAGAACATAAGTCATATGAATAGATGAATGGTCCTCAATTCTTACTGAAAAAATAATAATAATAATAATAATATACATCGCTTGTAATTTTTTTTGCAAAAGGAAAATTTTCTTATAGATTATTCAATAATCCAAAGATAATTGTCAAATAATCGTCAAAATGCATCTTCAGAAGTAACGTAAGCGTAGACTTTTAAGCCAGATGTAAGTTATAATGCCAGACTTACTACTATGGAGTGAAGTGTGGAGAAAAAACATGTCAAATGAGGAAGAATTACAGGCATGTATCAAGTCTAGATATATTCGTACATCACAGAAGATAATCTGTTATGACGTACGTTTCAAATAAACATGGACAAAATACAGCCTTTACAAATAGATTACAATACAAGATCGTAATCAGATTCTGAGAGAAAGATTTCAAAATTCTGACTTTACTGAGTCTAGAAATGGACAAAATGGAAAATCTACGTAAGCATTTGCTCATGTAGAGAGCCTCAAGTTAACATCTTGCTTAGTTTCAGTGGATATGGTCTCTGAATATTGTGATAAGAAGGAAAACTTCTTTACCGCAATGCCACCCAATCTTAAACGTTACAGTTTTAAAATGTATCCGTAAAATGAGATCACAAAAATTTGTTTGTAATGCCCATGCAACAAAACATTTTTAATATAAAACGTTCCGTAGTGGTCATTCCCCCAAAAAAAAGCAAACTGCAATTAATCTCCTCGAAGACCAAATATGCCGAACAAGAAGAAAAATGTTTTAGAAATTTAACTGTTTATCAACATCTTCATTGTATTACTTAAATTATTATTCAAATATTATTAGTATTATATATTTTCTACATTTTTCTCATTACTTACCTTTACTGAATAATGCTGTATAAACATTTCAACAGCATCTGCATATCGATGTAATAAAGGACACAATTTGAGAACAGCAACAGCAGTTATTATAATAACACTAGTTACACAATGTGCTATTAAAAAGCTATTCACACATTCATGTTTTTTAACTCTTAAGTATTATTGTTTTCTCTGAACGGCTGATTAAATCGCACGTATTTAGTAAATATCTTCAAATTCTTAAGAGCAACTCGCTTGCGTCTTCCTTCCTGCTGTTAATATAACACAATTTATGTTGATATTATCAAAACAAATAAATATCCCTCAATATGTCTACTCTCTGAATTCGAAAAATTACTGTTGTCACAGCAGAATGTCTGGATGAAAACATGAAAATCAAATAAACTACATCTGCACTCCTTCATGACGGAGTAATGTGCGAGAAACCTAATTATCTACCTTATCTTGACGCCTCAAGATTAACTTTGCCTCCAAGCCTTCCAAAATACACGAGAAATCTCCAAAGTAACTTTAATTGCAACTTAAGACATTTACAAGAGGTTATATCTAGCTATGTGCAAACATTGCAAAAAAACATTGCAAACATTGCAAAACATTGAAAAAACAGGCTGATTGAAGGTTAATCTTACTAAATTTACGACATAAAGCGCTGAAACTATTTAGTACTACAACTATGGTTCTGAAAGTTTCTCATCGTCTTCTTAACAGCCAAGAAAATGATTGATTGATTGATTGATTGATCCCGTACGTCAACTTCTGTGGTCATTAGATTCGTTATTGTAGTGAATGGGAGGTGACGGTATTTCTTCGATCACTGGATGGTAAGATCCGGCGCAGACATACATATAGGTTTTTGGGATTTCCTCTTCGAGGTATCTTCCCCATCGGGGTACCGCCTCAGTCGGATGAAGCTCTAGGCACCAGATTGGTGTCTCGACTTGTGTGGTAGCGAAGTGCATGTATGTGTGTGTACGAGAGTGTAAGGTATAAAGGAAGAGGAGAGGACACGGAAGAGGAAGGAAAGATCGCGCGCGGTTCATTGACGTTTGTTATGGGTTTTGCTACATCACTCGCCTGGTATTGATCGAAAAAACGTGGAAAACTACAAATCAATAGCATCCGCCCGCTAGAATTCTCATTCCTCCAGTGGCTGATTGTGATTAGCTATAGTGTAATTAACAAAGAAAATAAAGTGAGCACATCATGGGCATGAAGAACAACTTTAATGTGACCTATTCACAACAAATGAAATAAATCCAACGCTATAAAAAAACTATCGTCCCATATTTGATTTTCAGTTTTATCGCTATCAACAGTAACATGAATAATTGTTAATTCTAGATGTGTAGAAAGGAAAGAAACTCGAATTGGTGATGATCCTCTCTACCACTGGCAATTTTCTGTAAAAAAAAAAAGGTCTCGTCGTCGGTAGAATGGAACCTGTTTTGCGAGATGCTTTTGTCCCGAGGGCAGTATTTTTCTCATCACTGAGTTTATCTCCAACATGAAAGCCACGCCCAAATAAGCAACGCCGGCGTTAGATTTGCTTCACGGGCGATAAGAGCCCAAGGAATATGCGTCATCGCGCGGGCGAACACAGCTTCGATGTTGTTCGCGCACCTTGTTAACATCCTCCCTTCCCATTCACATACCTCTGTTCATCTTCCAGCTTTCCTCTCCCACATCCCCGTCCCTCCACCGCGTCAGCCCCTGCCCGTCTCCAGACTCCGTCGCTGGAGCAGCCCTCTCCCC